>OZ018350.1:525000-1125000 GCA_963969515.1 Yponomeuta evonymella | reverse complement strand
TTATATCTACCCACCTTTAGTAACGCCTGAGTATCATTGTCATAGCAATTTTGAGTCTAAGCGCGTCGTTGCTAGTTTCATTTTGTCAGGCGCTGGATCTAAACTATGTTGATATTTTGGTTTCCATAATAGCTACGAGTGCGGAGTTTTTACAATATGAAGGAAGCAAATGGGCAGTAAATGGTGCCCGATGAGAAATTCAGTGATTCCACGAAAGTTTGGTGTTATGGCTAGGTGACCGGTCAACCTGACGTCAGGATGTACGGTCACCCTTAAATGTTGTTTTTCTTCTAAAATATTATGGAAGCAATTCTCTACTTAAAGGAAGCAAATAGAAGCAATTGGGCAGCAATTATTCATCACAATTTCGACGATAAATACGCGTAGTGACGGGTCATTCTGACGCTGATTAATTTATTCTGACGAAAAAGGAATCTGACGAATGTGTCCGAAATCTCTAAATGTGGACAAAAAGCCCCCTTGTTCCGTTGTGATCAACTATTTTGATCAACTAAAATCTGATCAACTATTTTTATGCCACACGGAACAACGATTTCCGTTGGTCAGAGAGAAACAAGGTAGATCAACTATTTTCTTTCCTATTGGAACAACTCCAGCTTGGTACCGCGAAACATAGGTTACCTACGTAGATAAGTACTCTTGCTTTTGAAGTAGGCACTTACCGGTCAACGGGCCAAAAAGTACTAAGCTTGCATAAGCTTGGAGCAAGTATAATAAAGTCTAGGAAATTACTATATTTTACTGACTAAACTTTAGTCACCTTTCGTGGTTTGGTTAATATAAAAGGGAACCTAACATCTTCAGTTTATGCAAGCCTAGTACTTTTTGTCTTCAGAAGTATACTATTCCACTCCGACCAACTTCATAGTTGTTCCGTTGGGAACTCTTATATAAGCTTAATATGGTTGATTTGAGTAGTTGGTCCGATAGCAATAAAACCACGCACTGAGTTCCGATCAGAACAACTAGTTGATCCGTTTAGTTGGTCGGTACGGAATAAGGGAAAAAACCTTTCTTCATACCAGTAGGAATAGACCGTTAGGAATATGTGGCACTAATTTACAGGATTTGATAGCAGAATGCCTACTATCGCACCTGGTTACTTTTTCAATATTTTCATACAATCAGTAGCACTATGTCAACTTTTTTAAACATTTTTATACGCGGGATCGCTCTAAGGATATAATCGCATAAAGCCTATTGTTATCAAATTATTTACAGCACTGCCTCTATTGAGTTTTCTATTTCGATTCCAGTTTGGAGTAGGTCAAATCGGACAACTCCATACAGTGGAGGACTTACGTAGGCAGTAGCGCTCCTGCTTTTGCCCCTGTTAATTTATTGAAAGTGTGTGGAGAAACCTCAGTATAAAACTTTTTCCTTAATCAATGGGCAAAACGGCAAACTTTACTTACAAAAAATTGAATAACTGCTGATAAATCTACGGATTAAAAAGGTATTTTTGACAAATTGTTTTTTTTTATTTTGAGAAAAATTAAGATTACTTTGATTGGATTGCAAAGGCGATATCCACGCTCTGTGTAAAGTTTCTGTGATACTTAAATATGACGACGCGTCGTTTAAACAAAAATACATTTATCAGACTAAAAACTTTTCACAAAAAGCGTAATTCAATATTTCTTCTTATTCTTCTTTTTGTTTAGTAACCTCTGCATTCTCTTTTGTTCCGCTACAAACTTTTCCAGACTAGGCCCAATCTGTGTGCTTTGCTGTTGCTGCTCCATTAGTTTGCGTTTAGTAGCCCTTAGCTTAGTAAATTCAACATCAAAGTTGTCATCTATTAAATGGTTTGGATAGGCACCTGACACTTTTGCATCAGGGCTATCTTTATTTTTCCGATTCAAATCATCTAAGCGTTTAGAAATAGTTTTTGATCTGGAGCTCGGACTCAAATTAGAATGTATTTGATTGTAATCAGAACGTTTAGAATCGTAACTGGGAACACTTGAATCGGGACTTGTAAATTTTGAATGTTTACTTTGAACACACAGACCTTGTTTCAAACACTCTATATCAGACGTAATCTGGTAACATGGATCTTTTTCCGATGAATATTGCGACTTAGAAGTAATAAGATTCGAGGTAGGACTCGGAACTTTGGAAACAGTGGTTGGGCATCTGCAGTCCTTACTTTTACTATATAACATTTCACTCTTTATGCGGTTCGTTTTAGATGTATTGAGGCAACGACATGGGTAGTCTTTGAGAGATCGTTTCAAAGGTGAATTCATTGGTTCTGAATTGGTGCTTAGACATTTGCAGTCTTTACTTTTTTGGAAAATTTCACTTTTTACACTTTTAGTTTCAGACGGATCACGACACTTACATCGGTCGTCATTAATTGATCGTTTAGAAATTGTCTTAGTATATTGTAAATTGCTGTTAGAGCATTTGCAGTCTTTTCCTCTCGCTTCATTTTTTGCAAGTTTAGCGTTAAATTCATTGGCAATAGTTTTAGACGACATTTCATCTTTTAAGGTTTTGCTGTCAGAATCAGGACAACGGCATCGATCTTCACTAACAGAAAGTGGAGAAACGTGACTTGAAGGTTTTAAATCTACCTTTGAAAACGTACAGTCGCTACTTTTGTAGGACATTTCTTTTAAACGTTGACTAGTTTTCGATGGGTCTAAGCAATGGCAGCGATCTGCGTTAATAAAACGTTGAAAAATAGAACTTTTATGTTGAGAATTGCTACTTGGACATCTGCAGTTTGTACTTCTAAAGTTAACTTCTGATGTTGTACTGTTGCAATGGCATCGTTCATCGTTAGAACTAATAATCGGTTGATCTAGAGATTTAATGGACTTTAGTTCAGAGTTCAGTACTTTTGAACCAATACTTAATGGTTCTAGAGGCTTTTCTTTTTCACATGGTCGTTCAAAAGTTTTACTAAGTCGGACAGAGTCCTTCTTTTTTCTTTTGATGCCAGTATTTGCTAGGCAACCTTTATAGATATTTGCCTGGTTATTGAGTTGTTCTCGAGTGAATTTTTGTCTGTAGCATCTGCATCTTTTGCATTTGTTGTCATCATAATGGGAGCATTTTCCTTCTCTCAAGAAGTACTCCTCTTCTTCTTCTTTTGTGAAGCCTCTACCTTCTCCTTTAGAGATCTGTTTTGGTCCATCTAGTGATTTGCTTTCAGGCCCAGCGGATACTTCGTTTAGTATTTCTGATTTTATTTCAGGTTCTACTTTTGGCTCTATGACCAAGTCTGATTTTATATCTTCTTGTGTTTGGATTGACTTCACGCTCACAGTTAGTTTACTAGCGTCTTTGCATTTACAGTCAGGTGCCTGAAAAATGCATAATGTAAAGTAATTACTTTACACTATAAGCTCTACTAAACTTCGTTTTCTTCATCCACTTCTTACACGATACAAAATTTAATCTAAATCATCACTTAAAATATTAAAAAAATGACTTCGCAGCAAAGTTTTCTGATGTCTGGAAAAGAATTTTTGACAGCAAATTCAAAATCTTACCGATTTCACGTCGCTGCGTGATATTGTTACCTGTTCACTCCCGTCAACGTCATCGCATGTGCAGTTAAACTGAAAAATAAACGTTAGCATAACAGTTACTCTTTTGTTATGTTTGTGATTGCAAGGTTGTAACGTTGCTATTTGTAAAAATTGCAACGTTGCTAATATTTAAAAGAAGTAATAAAATAACTTACACATATATCATCTCTGATAACTAGTATCATTTTTTTTTCTTCATCATCAGTGCAATCGCAGTTAGCCGCCTAAAAACGTTATAATAAATGAGACATTATCATAGTAAATACTAACTGCTAAGTCACTAAGCACAAAGTCACGCATATGCAGTTAGTACTCAATACGCATGCATTGCTCACCCAATCTTCGTCACTTATCGTTAGCGTTACTCTTTTTTTATCATCTTCATGACTACCCGTTGCTAGGCCCAACCCATGTTTCAGGATAGTATTCTGACGCATCTCTTGCTCAGGTTTTTCGGGACTGAAGTCAACCTAAAATGAAAATTGTGTATGTACCACGTTACACTAACACTTTGATAATGAAACGTGGACTACCTAAGTGTTGGTGTCACCTCGGTATGCACTGTCTAGGGTAGATAAATATGTAAAATATTATTTATTATATTCCCTGATCGAAGTTGAATTTATGATTCCACAGATACCTAATAAACAGCCTACAGCGGATGAACCATTATATTATTATCACAACAGATTTTAATTAAAACGTTCGACTTTTACGTAATTTTAGTCTACTCAGTTACGTTACGGGCAACTTTGCAACTAAAATGTGAAAATTCATAAGCTACCAATTGTACTCGTGTGTAAAAACTTATGTGCTGTAGACTGATTCCGAATTACGTCCCGCGTAGTGCGATGATGATCATCAGCCATTTGATGCCCACTGCAGGACATAGGCCTCCCTCATGGTTTCCATAACCATGAGGGGTTTTGCCATAATCGCCACGCGTGGCAGGCGAGTTGGCGATCGCAGTATGTGCTTGAAATCTCAGGAACACGCTGCTGCCCGTCTCCTGGTAATTTATTTCCTTAGTCGCCTTCTACGACATCCACGGGAGGAGATGGAGTGACGCTATTCTTAATCCGGCGCCACACGGTGATGGATTTTAGTATGTTCTACAATAATGCTTACTGGTAATTGCCTATCACCCATAAGTATTACTTCTCCATTCTCCTTTTTATAGTAGCCACCCAATTTTGAGTCCCATTTCATAATACCACCTTGATCGTCGTCGTAACCCATAAGTAAACCATCGTCTGAATAAACTGGGACGGGCATCGTTAACTCAAAAAGTTCTCTTGGTCCATCCCGAGATTCGCTTCTCCAAATTCTTGTATTTTCATTAAACTGCTGTAATGAAAGTAATTTTCTTATTCACTTTACCAAAATCAAATTGATCAAAAGGACTTATTATTATTACCGCCTCGATGGTCTAGTCGATAAGTCGCTTAGCTACCGGAGGTCGTGGGTTCGATTCCCATTGGGGGCCGCCGTACATTAATGTACAAATGACCGCAGTCTGGGTGTATTTTCATGTTTGTGGCGTCCTTGCCTGGTTACCATAGCACTTGGTATCCTAATTTGGGACCAGGTCAAGTGATTGTATTGTGTGGAAGTTATTACTATTATTAAATTATTATTACTATTATTATGAGTCTACGCAATATTTTAAGTATTTTTACTTTAGGCTGCTCAGACTGTTTCGACACTTCTTTCTCCAGCTCTTGAATGCGTTTGTCATCTAATTCATTTTGAAAGTGCTGGAATGAGAAAGTTAAATGTATGTAACCTTGTAGCCAATTCGTTTTTTGCTATGCCTACGCCGGCCCCATGTTCACATTTATTGCTATTGGTCAATCATTCCATCAGCCTCTACTCGGCCAGTGCTGGAAATAGACCTCCCCCAAGTCAAGGCACTTCCTTCTATCCTCAGCCATCCTTATCCAGGCGCTGCCAGCAATCTGCCTCAGATCTACGGTCCAGCGAGTCGATAGACCTTTATTGCTAGTAGATTGAAAATGTATAACAAAACTGAAAGTACAACATACTGTTTCGTGTTTTTTCATATTATTTGCTAGCTCACTCACCGTGACAGAGACTCGAGGAAGGACCACAAAGCTCGGGATTGGCTTCGTTCTTGATGGACGAAGTTCTAAGTTTTTCGCTAATACGAATGAATTTTTTTGCTCTTCATTTGAAGTTGCAGGCTCTCTTCTTGAATTTCTTCTTGATAAAACAGTATCTGTGTTTTCTTCTATTGTGAACGATTTTCTCTGGATTTGGGGAGGATCATTGACAACCACTGGACTGGGTGGTTCTTTTATTTCAACATTGCTTGTCGTTTGTGTTTCAGACTGAAAAAGATTAACTGATGTAAATGAATCTGTTCATACCAAACGACAATTAACAGCAACGTTTAATAACTGCAAATTATCTCTTGTGGAACTAAACCGAGATTATTATTATTAATACGTTTATTGCACATAACTAAAAAATACAATGGCAATCATCAATCATTGTACGTATTTGATAGTTATCAAGCTAGTTAGGAATAAGATGTTTTATATAATAATATCTAGAAATAAAACCATTTAGTAACTCACAGCTGTTCTTGTACTTTTAAATGTAATTGCTTGTAATTGCGTGTCGACCTAAAAAATGGTTAATAATGGTTATGACTATTAAGACTTGACATAAAAAAATGGGGCTGTTACATAGAATACCTTTAGTTTTCAAACCTAATTGACACCTATGTATATCTGGATATTGGTGCAGCCATTTCCAAGATCATCAGATCCAATAGTGTTTATAAGGGGTCTTACATTTCATTACATAAACTCACTCCGGAATCCCAGAGGGGTAGACAGAGACCAGGGTTTGCCACATGATACAATCCTGACAAACCTTTTTCACTTCAACAACATTAATTTTATTATTCTCTGCATGCACCCACGCCTGTACTTTTTAACTTACCCTTCGCTTAGATACCGTCGTATAACTATGCACATTTACATACCATTGTTTTAGTGGCTACGATTTTGTTCAATATTGCTTTGATAAATATTATAAATATATCCATAATTCCACAAATGGTTCTGAAAAAAATAGTGATTATCTTCATAGTAGTTTAATACGATTTTAAACTACAATTTTGAAAACAAAATATGTAATATAGCTTACTTTATAAAAACTTTCATGCTGGAGCAAATATAACAATTTGATTCTTCTTTCGTTTTTGCTGATTGAATAGTCTGCAATAAAAAATATTAAAATGTCATATTAGTGACTATTTGCTATAATTTACTGGTGTTAAATAAAGACTTTTTTCATTTTTTTCATTTCAAGCAGCTATATCTAACAATACCAAAGCTTAAATGTCCGTGATTTTATATATTATTCAATCATTTACAATGAGAAACAGTTTAAAACAGGGATGTCAACGTAGTAAATTCGTGTTGCATTTGATTCGGGTGGTCGGATATAATTCTTGTTTTATGTAGCCTGTAATAAACGTCCCACTGCAGGGCACAGGCCTTTTCTAAGAGAGAAAGTATGGGCTTAATCAATCACACACGCGCCCACCGCGGATTGGCAATTTCAAACGCTGAGGTATGAACACCTCAGACACTCAGAGGTTTCCTTAGGATGTTTTCCTTCTCGGTTTATTGCTACTAAATCTTTACAAATGTACGTAACTTTGTAAACAAAATTTTATGTGAATACATTAAACTAATTGATTATAATGAGGCGACCTCACTATTGTCAATTATTTCAATGTATACCTAATACTTACTAGTGCAATGGAAATTATCAGGGTTAAAAATAGTATTTTCGGTGTTAAAACATTCTTGAAAAGGCTGCATGATGAATAATTTGATCCTGAAGATAAAACATTAAAAGTGTAATATTTATTTTCGTTTCACTTCATATTTTATTTCAAATTGTTTATTTGCTTACGAGCTGCAGTGGACGGCATGACTTTTTTTTTCAAATTACTATTTTAGTGAACTTTAATCATTTTTCATTTAAGTTGTAGCTTGCAATAGCGCGAAAAACTGAAGAAATTGTCTTCACTCTTTTCATTGTCCAGCCAGTAACTTATTCATCGTACTAAAATATAGGAAAAATAATGTTAACTTCTTCACGACACAATCATTTGCCCTGGTCACAAACTAGGATACACTGTGCTTTAGTAACAAATATAGAAATACACCCAGAGATGATGCCAGTGGCGTCCATTTTTAGTGTGAAGTTGTCTCATAATTTTGTACTGAACTTATCAGCTCAGGCCAGGACGAGTCTTGGTATATTACCCGGTAGAAAACTTTAATCGGGATGAGTGCAATGGACACATGTCCATAGTAAACTCATCACGATTGCGTGGATTTTAGTTCAAGTTATCTTGCAAGTGCAGCTTTTGTTAAACTTCTTAATTTGACTAAACTAAACTAAAATGTCCATGCAAAATCGAATTAATTGGCTTCAGTTATTTATGGGCCATTAAACTTAATGCATACTTGTTCAATAGAGTGATTAATACGGTAGCTTTTTCATTGACACAGTAGCCTGCTAACTAATTTTAATTGCTGCTAATTGTAATTCACTCGCCACCTCGCGTGATCCTATCTCCTCCGGGCGTGGTCCTTTTTAATTCGTATAGGTTATAGGTACCATGTGGCACCGGATTAAGAATAGCGACTCTCCGTTTCCTTCCGTGAATGTCGTAGAAGGTGACTAAGGAAATCAATTACCAGGAGACGGGCAGCAGCGTCTTCCTGAGATTCCAACCGCATACTGCGATCGCCAACCCGCCTGCCAAGCGTGGCGATTATGGCAAAACTCCTCATGGTTATGAAAACCACGAAGGAGGCCTATGTCCTGCAGTGGGCGTCAAATGGCTGATGATGATAGGTACCATTTGAATGACATCGAAGTGAGATTGTTAGTAGACTGCAAAGTAGTGTCTAATAACTCTATTGAACAGCTATGTGCTTATTAGAGTATAGGCCACGGTCTTTGATTGGACATCAAAGTCCAAGCTATACGGACTCTACGTGTACAACCGGCTCACTGGTGAACACCATGTGCATTGCGTTGAAATCAGCCAACAATTTTAAAAGCAGATTTCATGGATTCCATGCCAAATAAACTTTTGATAAAGACCAAATCAACAGAAAACAACTCAGCACTCCAAAACAAAATAACCAACATAATAATCTGAGCAGTCACCGGCGATGCAGAAGACGTAGGCGGACTTGGTGAGGGTCTGACCGTGGCGCATTGATAGCATATTTTTAACGGCATGGTTCGAAGTGGTTTACTTAGTATAGAGTTCGGCTTGGCGTGGTATGCAGGTGAAAAACAATTAGGAGACTTTCCCAGTTTTGGTACAAAGAAGAAGCTGCATAAAACATCTTACCAGTATTTTCAAAGTTTTTTTTGTTATTTAGCTTGACATTGTGGCTTGTACAGCCATTTTGGCTACAGTGAAATCGACTTTAAAACAGTCCTGTTTAAAAAATTGCGATTAAAATTACCTAATTCTTTTCTCACTTCTCCCCTAAGATTTTTACTACGCCAATGTCAGATTTGTGAATATCATTATGTAAAGATGGCAAGTGTTTTTTTAGTAAGATGGATTTAACCTCTATGGTACATGGAGGTCAGTGACAGCCAAGGATACTCTACACTATGGATGGGCCCTAAACACTCATAGAGCGTGGCGAGAGGCGTAGCTTATTGGCAATTAAAATGGCTGACCTAGGGTTGTATCATGCTGTTTAAAGTGAAGAAGACGATTATTTATTAATTAATATATTATATTTTCATATCAACATGAACTAGACACATATCGCAAGACAGCCTTTTTTAGACAGAATCAAACCATAGCTAAAGTGTAAGCGGCCAATATAAATCTACAAAGGTTTACAACCTCAACACGCCTCCTTAGATTTATATTTTAATATGGCAACGCTAATCAACACTATTAAACATTGCAAGTATGGCAATATCAAATCAAGTTATATTTAACATTTGCCTGAATTTATGCAATGCCTTTAACATATAATTTAATTTTTCACTTTCCGACATCATGGCGCCGGCTTTTTTTAAATCGTTGACACATCGTTCGAATTCGTCGAAGAAAATGTTAGTATCGGAATATTTCACTAGCTTTATATTTTCTAAATTGTTTCTGCATACAATTTGCAATGCTGTAGATTGCTTTAAATACATCTCGTCGAATTTTAATATAATTTTGTATGCTGACTCTAGCTCGCTAATGTATTCCAACTGTTGGTTGGTAATCGCACTGTATATGTAATTTGTAGCTTGAATATCCATCTCATCCCACTTAGTAGCATCATCTTTTTCAGTTTTTATTCTAATAGCTACTTCCTTACATTTTTTAAATTCAAAAAATTTCAATAGCCGAATTTTCCAATTGGCATAATCCGTTCCGTCGAAAATTGGTATTACTATATTATTACTCATCTTTACTATGACTTACTTGTTTTTCACTTCTTTTACACACTTAACGCTCTGCTACCATGTTTAAAGTGAAGAAGACGATTATTTATTAATTAATATATTATATTTTCATATCAACATGAACTAGACACATATCGCAAGACAGCTTTTTTTAGACAGAATCAAACCATAGCTAGTGTAAGCGGCCAATATAAATCTACAAAGGTTTACAACCTCAACACATGCAATTAGAGTGAGAATCGATACTTATCGTAAAATTTGTCAACATGTTTTTTTTAATAAACGTATTTTTTAATGTTTTATGTAGAATTTATTTATTTCATTTTTGACAGTGGACAAATACTTTTATTTTAGATTCAGGGATCTATATGCAAATTGATTTAGTCACATTATCCCATTAAGCTAGTTAACATTATAGCATTATTCGAAGCCTTAAGTTAAGATCTAATCTTACCAGCGGCATACATACTAAAAAAAACCAAAGTAAGTAGATTAAAAATGTTACATTTATTCATTTCTAAATAACGTCAATTTGTTATAAAATGTTCTGAATGAAACTTTATCATTCATTATTTTTGAATGATATCTAAATCTTAAGTCTAGATATGTTTTTATTACACTTTTTATTAATAAAAATCTGTGATTTGTATTGTGCTCCGTCTCATTATCAATGAGTAATATTTTCTCACTATCATAGAATTCTGTCAAGAACTTTAAAATGTACAGGTAGTAATTCTCTGGTAGGATTTAATCTACAAGCTGTGGTTTTATGAGATTTTCAGTTTTTTTTTAAATATCCAGGACTCCAGTTGAGGCATATTGTAAACCACCTCTGCTTTTTGGTATATTAAGGAGTGAACACATTTTAGTGATTTTGCCAGTTTTTTTGCAATAAATCCAGCTATGTGTTCAAGAACACTTTTCACATAATCAGAGGACACGTTTCTTAGTAATTGACTAAATGTGTCAAACAAGTCGCTATGATCTTCTGGAATTTTCACAAAAGATTGTTTTTCTGTAAGGCTATTTATTGCCTCATTAATATATTTCCTTTTTTGTATGTGTTTCAAGACGTTGGTCAAAGTGGAATTTTTTTTATCACGTCTTCGGACCTTTTGGCTCAGACTTTTCATTCATCGTTATAAACATGCGAATTTTTATGCCGAGGGTTGATATTTTCAAGGCCAATAGCATCAAGCCACTTCCTTCTCCATGCTTCACTTGTAGGGAACCTGAAATTATTTAATTTTCGTATTCAATAACCGCCTCGCAAGCACCAGATGAAAAGAAAAGTATAAACTTTTAATAACATGTTACCTACACTACATTTAGGAGGGCATTTAGCCGAATTTGATAGATATTGCATAAGTATCAAACATCGATAATAAATTATCAGTGTTTCACATCACTAGGTAAACAAAGGGAGAATGTAATTTTGGAAGAAATCATGAAAACTAAGCCTTTTAGGGCGAAAATATTACAATGTTCATGAACTTTTCTCTGATCACATCGAGGAAGCATGAAACAAACCAACAAAATACTCTTGACCAAAGCGTAAACAAAGATAATAATTACTTACTTGTGCAAGGTCAATCGAGGCTGATTTTCGCTTTTAAGGGCGCCACAATCTTTAACAGAGCAACAGGGCATTGTGCACTTAAATTTCCCATGTAATTTTATGGTCCAAAACTTGATAAATCAATGTCCAAAACACAAACACAATCAAAACTAAAGAACTTGACAGACCAAATGCACAGACTACAAAGATCAAATGGCAATTAAGATGGCGGATCTATGCACGCGCTTGCATTATCACGTTCGGTACATATAGTACTACAGGGCCCATCCATAGTGTAGAGTATCCTTGGTGACAGCACGTCAAATGGTTTCTTTCTGAGATTTCCGGGTACAAATCTCTGATTTCACATACAATCGAAAACGGAATTTCGATTCGGAATCCAAACGCAGTAAATTCATACAAACCTATTGATCTACCACTTACATTCGGCGCAAAATTTCAAACGGAAAACTGCCGTATGTGTGTGGTCCATAGGTTTGTATGAATTTACGGCGTTCAGAATCCCGAATCGAAATTCTGAAACGGAATTTCGACTATACAGTAGCCGGCGTAATGTAGTCCTTTTTTAGGGTTCCGTACCCGAAGGGTGCCAAATAGGACCCTATTACTACTTCACTCTCCGTCCGTCTGTCTGTCTGTCAGTCAGTCCACCTGTCTGTCACCAGTCTGTATCTCATAAACCGTGATAGCTAGGCAGTTGAAATTTTCACAGATGATTTATTTCTGTTGTCGCTATGACAACAAAAAAAAAACAGAAAAAAATAAATATTTAAGGGGGGCTTCCACACAACAAACGTAATTTTTGCCGTTTTTTGCTGGATATTAATAACGGTAACAGGTAGACGCTTAAAATATTCACAAAATACTTAGTTCTATATTAGCTTCAAAAATAAATAATAATTAAAATAAAATGAATATGTAAGGGGCTCCCATACAAAAAAACCTGATTTTTTGCCGTTTTTTCTCGATCTTTGTGTCTAATGTTGTGTAGATAATGGTTTCGTAACACCCTTCGTGCGCAAGTCCGACTCGCACTTGGCCGGTTTGTTTTAAATATCAAAATCCACCTACCTCCACGGTGAAACACACAGGGAGGCATAATAATCCAGGCTTCCTGGTAGCAGTGTTTAGTAGGTACAGAAGAATCTTAAATAAAGCCATGAAATAAACATATGGCCAGTCATTTGAGTGATACGATGCAAACGGTGGTGCGTGGTGTAGTTTTTATGATTTTATCTGGTGTATAGGGGTGAAACTACATACCTATGTATAAAAAATGGTAACATGAGATCGGGACATCTTTTAATACCTCGAAATATCGGGCCTTTTTTCTGTTTCACTCTCATAACATCTATACGGTGCATCTTAGCGTGAAATTACGTAAATAACAAATTAGAGACCTAAATAAATATAAACACTTAATAATTTGTCCAATAATATGATAGAAAAATGGAGCCAAAAAACTAAGTTTTTACTTAACTTTGTAACTAACTAACTTTAGTTTTAAAACGTGAATGTAAAATGTTTTGTGTGTGACCATGTCACACCCTCCATAAAAATATAAAAAGTTTTATTTGCAGAACATTTACTGGGAGCAAATAAAGATAATAATTTCCTCAGGCTGTACAAAATAAAGCCTTTATTCGCATTAGTACCCTTGCCTAGTTCCATGATAGAACTACTATGAATGTATTTACCTGTTTTGAGGGTTCCGTATTCAACCTTATAGATTCGCCATGTCCGTCCGTCTGACTGTCTGCGGCCCAGCTCAGATTCGATTAGTACGAGAAAGCTGAAATTTGGCACAGACAGACACATTAATCACGCCGACAAAACGATTAAATAAAATCTTTAAAAAAAATCATGGTACCCCTAAATTAGGGATGCAATTTTTCGCTTACACTATAGTATAGGGTATCGTTGGATTGGTCGTTTAAAAATGTTGTGGGTTTCGGAAGATTTTTTGATTTAGAGTTCCGTTTGCGAAATATTAAGCTATAAGGCGCACATTTTTGTCCAAGTCTCCTCCCACCCTCTCCCGGCTAAACGGGTGATTGTAGAAACGTGAAAAAAATCAGTGTAATAACACAGATAATGAACTTAAAAGAAAATCTATCATGACTAAGTAGGCTTTACAAGTTAACGAGCAATAGGCGACCAACTTACAAAGGGAAAAACTTGGTACAAAATCCATTGAAAATTACGTTGATGAAGTTGTTAGTTTTGTAAAGCAGATAAAACCCCCACTTTCTACGGAACCCAACATTGCGCGACATGCACTTGGCTGGTTTTTTTTATTGCTCAATCGATTCTCCAAGGTTTGCTGTGAGAAATCACTCACAGAGATAATTTTGCCTTCGTACATATGTTATTTCTTATTTAAGGTCCTATTATGTGTTTCGTATGCAATGAAGTATAATAATAAAGCGTTTTAATTCAAAAGTTACATTTTGATTTACGATACTCAATAGTTTAAACTATTACGAAACTTTTTCTTTCATTTTTACATCAACTCTTTTTCTTTTTCTACTTAAAATTTTTCTCACTTTTCTATATTTTGCACATCTTTCAGATCTAACGATCTGCTGATTCTGCTAGAAACTGCTAGCATAACTTTTGGCTCAACTTTCATTTATGATTGCGATTGGAACCCTTATTTGCTCTGTATTTTATCTAGTAGATTATGTTCGGTCTCATCTTTGGAAAAATTATTTATCAGTATTGCCTCTTGTTCTACTATTGGTTCTGTTGTTTTATTTTTTCCGAGTTCTTCTACCAAATAAAATTGAGGGACATCTATTTCTTCTCGTGGGCTTTGTTCCGGTTCCATCTTTTCTTTTTTTTTCAGGTCATCCTCAGCCTGAAATAAAAGTTAAAAGTCAAAAATTAGAAGCAATAACTTAACAAAACACATAAGAAGCACTCATACCGTAATGACATGAACTTTGGCTACACTTCCATCACTTACTACTTTAACTGTACTTTCTAGTTTTTGATGCGTGGTATCTTTATCATTGAATAATACTGAGATTTGAAGATTCAATACAAAGTTCGGTATAGGTTTTGTCTTTGAAGTGCGAAGTATTTCTCGTACGAGATCTAGTTGTTCCTCAACCTTTGTGAATAAGAGTTCTTCGTTTTCCTCTCTAACAAGAGATTTCTTCAGGCTTTGCCGCAAATCGTGGATAGATTGCTTCAACTTAATTTTACGTTCTTTCTCATCATCATGAGCATACTTTAGCTGAATAAGAAAAAACAAATCTGTGACGTTATAGGAATTATTTTTCTTCTACCACCACGTAGGAAGAAAAATTGTTCACGTGATAAGACCAACTGAAACTTACTATAGGATGAGCACTAACACAATTTTCAATTGCTGCTTCTAATAGTTCATTGAGCTGAAAATAATAAAAATATAATGCAATCACTGGCTGGAATCATTTTCCAAATAATAGTGTACATATAGCTATTCAATCCAATCCGTTAGCCCATTTTGGTCTAGGCTGCAGAAAGTGCAATGAGCACTTCTGTCGTCCTCGACCATTCTTACCTTGAGGCTACCAGCAATCTACCCCAGTCGGTCCAGCGACTAAAATACACTGACGAAACTACTACTTACTCTTATTTTAGTGTCACCAACAATCTTCAATGTTAGCTTTGTAAACATTATGAATACGTCTATTATACTGCAAATACACCTGAAATAAGACAATAGGTAAATAATAGGATTATATTCTTTTTGTTGCACTAACCCGTGCTGAGGACAATTTTAAAAACCTATTTAGAGGCTTAAAATTCCACCCATGCCGGGACTTGAACCCGCGACCTCTGGCTAACCGTGTCAGCGCTCTCCCAACTGAGCTAATGGGCAAGTGCAGGCATCAGTGAAATTTCGAGCCTCTTTACAAACTTCTCTGTATTACGTATAACGTACAATAATAATTATTATTATTAAATCGTTTATTTCGGACCATGAAATCCATATAACTTAACATAACCTTAAAAATATAGATTATAGAGCGGTAGTTTTGATCTCTTTAATAATAAAAATTGGCCGTTAAGAAATTATTAGATTTGATTAGAGTCCCCTGACATTTATAATAAACTGTGTGCTCGGTAATGCATGTGGTTTTTACCTTTAATTAGTTTTTGTATCAAGTCTCAGCCTAGATATAAGTTACTGTTAAGCATGTGAAGATACAAAAAGTGATGGTAGACCTAATAAAATTACATTACTTGCGCCCTTCATAGGTACATAAGACTCGATGACTTACCTGACTATCAGTTGACTAATAGTGCGAACATTATGATACGTTTTCTCTTTAGTTTCTTCTCTGGAAATAGTCTGCAATAACAAATGTACTAAAACTTTATGTAAGTGAATTATTATTGCCGCCATCCAATCTTCAATGTAAGTATCATTTAGTGACTGTCTCGCTTTTCCGTACTTACCAAAATAATTGTAGCAATCATTGTCAGAAATAACAGTTTCAGACTTAAATAGCTTTTGCATTTAGAGTATGATCGTCTAGCAGCGTCTAAAAATATAAGCATACGTTTTTACATCACATATACACGCGCCTGTATCCCGGAGGGGTAGGCAGAGACCAGGGTCGGCAGACAACTTGCCACGATCCTCACAGACTTTCACTTCATCGTCATTCACTCATTAGTCGTTGCATGCACGCACGCCAGTTTTGGGTACTTTTTATCTTGACCTTTGCTAATAAAACCCCTATTTGGTCAAAGTGTGTCCACACTGGGACGTCCCTTACTGTTCCTTCCACCCACATTTGCTCGATATATTTCTCTCGCCAATCTTACTTCCTACATCGCAACATTCCTTTCCCAATTCTAGTTACTACACCCTCTTTCAGTCCACCATGTTCTCTAATCAGACTATTGCGTATCTTGTTATTCAAAGTAACACCACACATACCTCTCAAGGACCTCATTTCTACTGCACGAATCCTACTTTCTTGAGTCTTGTGCCGTACCTAACTATCGCTACCATCCATAAATGTTGGAATCATTATGGATAGCCAATCTATTATAGCTCTTTTGGAGAGCTAGGTTTTCGTGAAATAGTGTTAACTTTACCAACCAACCGTTAGATCGCTACAAGTACTTACAAACAGCGCAGAGAGCACCAAGGTAATAAATGACGCATGACATGATTTCACATGTTACTGAGGCTATAAATATCGAAGAATAACACAATTACGGATTTTACATAATTTTTTGTTCAAAGTAACAACCGTTGCTTATTAATCAGATTTGTATGATGTTTCCGCCTATTTTTCAATTTTCATCTTGTGTTACCATAATGATTTCAAACTGAAAATGTTGAAAACACAAAATAGAGATTGTTTGGTTGATAACACAGACCACAGATTAAATTAGCGATACAAATGTCTTTTGAATTTACAAGGCTTTTTTCTGTGCTTTGAACTTTTCCGTGAGCATGGCATCTCCTAAGGAAAAAAAGTAGGTACTTTCAACTGATGGCACCTCCTTAACGGCTGTAGCAGTTTCTCAATAGTATTTTTTAAAATGTTTAATACCTTGGACTACGGTTGTTCACACATACATAAAATATATATTTTTGAGATTTTAACTAAAAACTATTGGATTAAATACGATACGGGGTCTCCTAGTGTGGGTGCCGCTGGAAAATGTACCTAATTTTAAGTTATGAACAATAAACCATTTTTTACTTTTTTTACTTTTTTTAAATTTTTAAGAGAAACATTCAAAATCCTTTAATGTTATACTGAATTTATGCTTACGTGCAGTATGACTCAGAGTGACGTGTATGTACGGGTGTTTTCTCATGGTCCCATTATTTTGTCCCACGTAATCAATGGGACTACGAGGGAAATCTATTTGTCATAGACCCTACATGATCGCTCCTGTATATAGTTGATATATATGTAGTTGAGGGGCACTGTACCTATACTGTTCTAAAATAAAATTCCTCAAGATATATTAGAGTTACCACCGACGTGGCTTAAAAAATGTGTTAAACATACACTGTGCAAAAAAGCCTATCGTAACATTAAAGATTATTTAAAGACAAAGATGCTGGTGTTTATATAATGTTAACTAGGACGATTTTATCTATTTTTAAAAACCTATTTAGAGGCTAAAAATTTCACCCATGACGGGAATTGAATCCGCAACCTCTGGCTAACCGTGCCAGCGCTCTCCCAACTGAGCTAATGGGCAAGTGCAAGCATCGATGAAATTTTGAGCCTCTTTACAAACTTCTCTGTATTACGTACAGGCAGCGACATCTGGCCGAAGCAATTTACATCACTTGCAGCCTTGCATTGTCCTCAGCACGGGTTAGTGCAACAAAAAGAATATAACGATTTTATGTAGTTTAGTGTAACTTTCAGTTGAAAACTCTGTTAATTAAGCAAACCTGTTTTGGAAAGAATAAATGTGGAGTTTCTTTATTAGCTTCTTCTCCGCATAATCTATTAATTGCGAAACTAACAGCTTTGAAGTTCATTAAGTTATTTTGTTTTCATAGTGAAGAAAAAATTCTGACTTTGACTTTGATAAATGTAAATAGCGACAGACATCTACTTATATCTTCTCTTGGGAGTCGGTACCAACCGCTTTTAAGAGAAATTTACCACCGGTCTATCTAGCACGGTCCCAGAGTTAGTCATAGGGTGGACTTTGATTATATATAAAGGGGGTCAATATTTATTCTTAATTCACTCCATGTGCCTCACGAATTCCATGGTAATATCGTTTATCTTTTTAAATACACAGTGAATGTAAATTTTGTAAATTGCATCTAAAGTGCGTGTCTATCCAGCGGGGCCCTTTTGATTGGTCCCAGTTACACGCATAAAATAGCACATCAAATTCAAGGATTTTGCATGTGGCTTCTGAATCATATGTCCGATTAATATCCGATGACTTCACTTTAAAGATTTCTCCACCACATACTATTTTAATCGACGTTTATCAAGTATTTTAAGAAGTTGTGTTTGTAAATAACAGCGTAAACTGTCAAGCAGAATTGTAATCAAAAATTTATTAATTATTTTATTTCTTATATTTTTTATTTGTATAGGGCTACTAACAAACACATGTACTAGAATCATGAAACTCTTTCCAACATTATAATGTTTTGGCTTATTCTCTTAGTAGATCTTCTTAGTCTCTTAGTAGAATTTTTTCTTTCATTTAATATTGACTTTAACTTTGATGTCTTAATCTTTTGTTCTGTTTACCTTTGCATTCTTTAAATTTATCTTCCCCGTTTAACTTTACATGCAGCGTCACATTTGCTTCCATCACCACAGAAGCATTGTTGCCGTTTCTGCTCTTTTTTAGATGCCTTTACATGTGGAGATTTATGTTCCTCTTCGAACTCATTATGTTTGCCGTGAGTTCCTTTGTTTCTCTTTCTAACCGACCCTTTTTTCTTGCCAGCTGATTGTTTGCCAAGATTTTCTTTTATTACAGATGGTTTTCTTAACCTGGGTTCTAAAATATTAGACTGCGACACAAAGCTACTCCCGGCTTGCTGTATTTTGCAACAACTACTGGAATGTTTTCCTTCGCAACATAATAAAGAATTAGCTCTCTGTGCGGAACTAGCTCTGGCACGGCTTAGATCGGCGCTTGGATGTCTCGAACTAGAAACTGATTCATGCTTTAAACTAGAAGTAATCATAGGTCTTGACTCTTTGGAAAGGGAAGTTACTGTGCGTTTAGAACTTCTTAAAGTAACGTCACTTGGAATCCTACTTGCAGATTTTTCGTTAACAGCGGAGACTCTGCGTGCAGAGCCAGTGCTGCCTTTCGAAGGAGTGGCACTCTTTGCAGATCGTGAGTGAATGTCTGACCTGGTTCTTTCATATTTTCTGGAGGTGGTACTCAGGATTGCGGATTCTGGTTTTTCATCATCATCAGCAGAATCTGTACCTTCAGTAAGAGTTTCTCTTGTAATTTTGCTTGAGAGTTTTTTGTAAACTTGATCGATGTCATCAATGTGCAGTAGTTTAGATGGGGTGCTTTTATAAGCACGATCGATACTAATAGTTATTGAATGCTTAGAACCTTGTTGGACATCTTCTTGTTTCATATCAGAAGATCTGCGTATGTATTCTGTTTCTGGATTGTCCTTATTGTCTATTTGAGATATATAGCTTTTGTAATTTTCCCCATCTATCATGCGTTGTAACCTTGCTTCCTTACGCACCAAACACTTGCACTTAGCAGAACTTATTTCGTTATATTTGGAACATATGCTTTCTCCATCATATTCAACTGGTTTCGATAAAAAACCATTTTGTAAGTCAAAGGGTTCTTCTCGTTCTTCATCACCAACGTTTTCGGGGATTACCTGTAATGCAAATAATGTAGTATGGTTCAACCCTACTTTTTCAGAAATATATTTTCTTAATGACTATGCTGACTAAGAGGGTTAGTAATTCCAAAGTAATTCAGCTTGAATCTACAATGCTATAGATGTTTTCACTATTTGGTGGAAGACTTTCCGTTGGTGTTATCGGTGCCTTATATGTTGTCAGCATTTGGCCTCAGACTTACTACCTGATATTAGAGTTTCGCTTACCTGTGATTCTAGCGTCCTAACAGATCTTCCTACGTCATCTATTCGTGATTTCACTTCCAGCGATGACTGAAATTGTAAGTTGAAACTTAATTCTTTAATAATAGGGGTTAAAGTATGAAATTGCCGTTTTATTGCAATAGGTTCTTTGAATTGACATAGAATCTTCATGGTTTGAGGTTTTTGAATGAAACTTTTTTCAAATGGTTTCTATGATGTTCTTTTTTTAAAAAATGTGAAACATTTGAATATCGACTTTCAATTGTTTTTGTTATTCAATTTAGACAAGAAAGATGGATACTGCGAAAATTCGAGTGATTTTTGAATACGAGTTCCGATGCGGAACTAACGCGGCAGAAACAGCCCTCAATATCAATGCTGCGTTTGGAGAGGGGTCTACTAATGAACGCACCGTGCGATTTTGGTTTAAACGCTTTCGTGATGGAAATTTCGACTTAAAGAACGAGCCACGAGGAAGACCGCCCACACAGGTGAATAACGATGAATTAAGAGAGATAGTGGAAGCCGACCCTAGTCAAACTACCCAGGAATTAGCGGCATGGTTTAACGTTACCTTACCCACAATATTGACTCACTTGCGTCAAATCAATAAAATAAAAAAATACGAAAAATGGGTGCCTCATAATCACTCGAATTTTCGCAGTATCCATCTTTCTTGTCTAAATTGAATAACAAAAACAATTGAAAGTCGATATTCAAATGTTTCACATTTTAAAAAAAAAAACATCATAGAAACCATTTGAAAAAAGTTTCATTCGAAAACCTCAAACCATGAAGATTCTATGTCAATTCAAAGAACCTATTGCAATAAAACGGCAATTTCATACTTTAACCCCTAATACTACTAATTTAGTTCAACAAACTTTTTTTTTAAAACAAAAATAATATTTGTGCACCCTGATGACGGGTAGAGCATGCTTGTGCCATAATTTTAAGTTACCACCTACATAATTTGTAACTACCATGCTTTAGCAAATAAAAAAAAATACTCTACTCTAGATAGATACCTTGTGTATTTTCTAACTTGTGTCTCATTAATTTAGTATTTTACCTTAGCTCTCGAAGTTTTGGGTGTCATATCTTTCTGATATGATGCACGAGGCGTTGAATCCTTTTTAAACGATTCGCTCGGTGTAGAATCCACTTTCAAGGATGATCGGAGGTTTACCCCGCTCTTTATGGAAGACCGGGGTTGCGTCTCTCTTTTGACCGAAGGGTGGGGTTCTGATACTCTTTTCAGTGGAACATGAATTTCTGACTGTTCGTAACTTCCAATCGGTTGCTTAAATTGTAAATGAGTCATTGAGAACATAATATAAATGCCAATCAAAATTTCCTTTATCTATCCAAAATAGCGGGTTCTATTCATCAAAGCGGTAGTAGCCTAGTGGGTAGAACATTGGACTCTGAAGCGGTAGAACCAGGTTCGATTCCCAGTGCGGGCATATACCTATGACTTTGTTTTCTAAGTTATGTACATTTGTGAAGTTATAGTAGCAATACCACTCGCTAGCCGTGAAGGAAAACCTCGTGAGGAATCCTGAGTTTCTGAGCTATTCACATACCTCAGCGCTTGAAATCGCCAATCCGCAGTGGACGCGTGGTGATTAAGCCCATACTCTCTCTCTCTCTCTCTCTGAGAGAAGGCCTGTGCCCGACAGTGGGACGTATATAGGCTGCTTATGATGATTTATCAGAAGGACTGTGTGTTACTGTGAGGAAAAAGTCAACATTAAGGAAAACTGTCAACTTTCGTGTGACGCCGGATTAAGAATAGCGTCACTCACTCCATTTCCTTCCATGGGTGTCGTAGAAGGCGATTAAGGAAATAAACATTACCAGAAGACGGGCAGCAGCGTCTTCCTGAGATTCCAACCGCATGCTGCGATCGCACACCCGCCTGCCAAGCATGGCGATTATGGCAAAATCCCTCATGGTTAGGAAAACATGAGGAAGGCCTATGTCCTGCAGTGGGCGTCAAATGGTTGATGATGATGATGATCATCTGTTCCATAAATGTTAATACCTTAGATGTAACTAAATTTTGTACTTAAAGCTTTGAATTTTAAAATTAACGATGTTGACGTATTGTCTGGTATAACCTGTTCTTTTGGAATAGATATTGTGGTCGATATTGTTACACATTGTACAAATGGAATTTGTTGAAACTCACTATATCACTTGACTTAATTGCACCTTCAGTTGGTTCAAGTATTCCCTGAAATAACAAAAATATATCATAATTGTAGTTGGAGGCATGCTTGAGAGTCGAAATATGGCTACGAATGAGATTGGACGAATCATTCAGTATTCAATAGCCAAGCACAAATTTTAGACCTCATCTTTGATTACCATCAGCCGAGACTGAAATCAAGTGCTCTTGTGTTTAAATTTGTAAAAGTGGATTAAAATACTTTATTTTATTTTTATGACAGGAAACAAGTCGTTCACTTACGGATACTTCTTCTCTGATAGATGCTCGTTTTGATTGAATAACTTTAGCAAGTTCAGGCTGTGTATGAAAATAAATATCAGATTCGTGTGGAGTTAAAAATGCATTTGTTGTAAAATTATAACCAGATATACTAAATTAATTATAATTATCGTGACTTATTGGCATTTTACTTACCATGGGCATTGCTTCTTCAACTTCTTCTGTTTCATGTTCTGGTTCTGGTTCCAAAATTGGTTCGGAAACCGGTTCTGGTTCTAAATCCCATTGAGGTTCTGACAGCGTCGATTCAGTTACTGTAATTGGTTCGGGCGTTGCGGATGGTTCTGGTACAGGCTTTGGTTCGGGTTTCATTTCAACTGCACCGATATCGCCAGAGCCCAATGTTAGTGGTGTTACTTCCTCGAGAGATTTCACATTGATCTTTGGAAAAATGGTTGTAGGTTAGGTAGGTTCTTTAGATAGATGAGATCTAATGTCGAATAATTCATTCTAAAAAATTGTTTAAAATTTTAGGTAATTTCAGAAATACTCATTCTTACAGATTTTGAGCATAATGTACATTTTGAGATCGCTGATTGCAGTAATACTTCCAGCTGTAAACATGGTAACATTTAGATTATATTTCAGAAAATTTATGGAATGGATCATCATCATCAAAGTTTGTTGCACTTAAAACTTCACAAATTCTTGGATAAAGTGTATCTTCTTAGTACTCCTTTTAGTTTTAGTGGGATATATACATAGTAAGGCATAGCAAATCAAAGCAGAGATAATCTTACCCTATTTTTGGTAGCATTGAGAATATTTAGCAAAATCTGTATCAGTTGTATTGTCACATCTATAACTATACTAAAGACCCTGGAAAAGAAAATCATAATACATGATTTAACATAAGCAGCCTTTTCAAAAACCTTCCAACATTTCAATAATCTAAAGAAATCCTTAAAAACTGCTTGATTACTGCTAGATGCTAGATTACCCTTAATCCATTTTTTTTCCTATTATAAGAGAATACCTATCTATATATATAGAATTTGAAACAGGCTTTTTAAAACATAAATAATTATGCTTACTTTATGACAATTTTATAAGGTCGGCAAAACCAACAATTATTTTCCCCTAAATCGATTGGAGCTGCCTGAAATAATAATAAAGTACTATTAAAGTTGTTGAATGTACGAAAGAGATACCGCATAGCAATTGAAACACTTAAAACTTTTGAATCCAATTTCTTTTGCAAACTATGTCAATGCAAACACTGAATTCAACGCAGTGTTTGCATCCCGTGTTCACACATTCGCACAATCAAACAGGATTAAACACTGGCAAAATGGATAACAGATTCCTATATATTATTTTGATCTCGGGTTTATTTTTCTGATGTATGGACGCCGTACTTTGGAGGAACGCAAAATTACAATGACAAAATTATGTCAACAGAAATGTTGATGTCTGCATAAAACGAGAAAACAAAAGACTTACCAAGGTAATTGCAATGAATATTGTTACAAAAAAAATCTTTGGACTGCATAGCTTGCTTAGACAACATTGTCGACGAACTTGTCTTACGCCTAAAAAATAAAATATGTGCTATTACATTCTGCATTTGCACGAACTTTTATTCTAGGGCCAAACTGTCATGAAGAGGTGAGCAAATTGTATCATGTACGTCTTACTGCAGGGTACAGCCTTCTCTTGAAAGAGTATGGCGTTAATTACCACACGTGCCTACCGCGAATTGGCGACTACAAGTGCTAAGGTTCGTAATTATTCAGGTTTCTGCAAGATGTTTTTCTGAAGGAAACCTGGTAAACCGTTAGAAGTGGTATAGTTAGATACTATAATAAATATTTAGATATAAGTAGAAGGTTAACAAGTTTCTCTTTTCAAAAAGCATATATTACAAGCCTGTGAAAATATGGTCTCATCTTTTGATTAAAAAGCACTTTTAGGGACAGCTTTTTCTTCTTTTTATCTTATGACAACGTATTTACACTCTGAATTCTAATAAATACCTGCACCGCATGGCATCGTCTTCAGGCGGACGGATAGTTACGCCAGTTTAGTTGATTATGTATTTTTTTAAGAAAATGCATAATTTGGCTATACCCGCGCTGATCGGTAATTTAGACCTGCAATAACAGGTAGGAATGTTGGTCTAAAAAATTGCAAAATCTATTTTTATTCTTCCTTTTGACATGTATATTTTCTGTGCTAATTTTGACGTCTCTCACAATGAAGGTGCGATTGATTTATTGCTTGTTCATGGAAAGATCAGATTAGAAATATGGAAAAATAGTCTGAGGTTTATATTAGTATTGTCTACTATTTTATTCTAAATTCGAAGAGTCAATCAATCATTTCAACGTAATATTCTGTTTGCTGAATGTCATAATAACATTCTGTTTATTCCGTAGTCCAACAAGGAACCCTTATAGTTTCGCCATGTCCGTCTGTCTGTCCGTCTGTCTGTCCGTCTGTCTGTCCGTCTGTCTGTCCGTCCGCGGCCTAGCGCAAAGACCCGTGGTACTAGAAAGCTGTAACTTGGGCTGTAACTTGGTGTGTGTATACATATTTATCACGCTGACAAAGTTAAACAATGAAATATAGGATTTTTTTTTTTTACTGTACCTCCCCGAATATGAAAAGTGGGGATGATTTTTTTTCCCGTCTACCCCGTTATGTCGGATATCGTTGGATTGGTCGTTGAAAAATATTGTGGGTGTAGGAAGACCATTTTTCGATTTAGGGTTCCGTTTGCGAAGAGCGCAAATTTTTGGGGTTCGGTTTGCGAAATATTAACCTTTAAAGCGCAAATTTTTGTCCAAGTAGAGTATGTGTCCCCCTCTCCGGTTGATTGTAGAAACGTAAAATTGAAAGGAAAAGTATCACGGCTAAGTAGGCTTTACTAGTTAACGAGTAATAGGCAACCAACTTATAAAAATAAAATTTCGTACAAAATCCATTGAAAATGACTTCGATGAAGTCGTTAGTAAAAGCTGTAAAGCAGATAAAACAACCCTCTTTCCACGGAACCCTATATTGCGCGTGGCCCGACACGCACTTGGCCAGTTTTTTTTCAATACTAAAAGATTCCATCCTCTCGGCTATTTATAGCAGGCTAGACCCACTAAGCTTTCATAGCATACTTTCTTTCCAAAGCAACCTAAATATGACGTTGCATTAATCAATGTCCGTGTGGCACCGGATTAACAATACGTCACTCACTCCATTAACTTCCGTGGATGTCGTAGAAGGCGACGGAAATAAATTACCAGGAGACGGACAGCAGCGTCTTCCTGAGAGCCCAACCGCATACTGCGATCGCCAACCGCCTGCCAAGCGCGGCTATTCAAAACCCCTCTTGGTTATGTTCGAAGCTTGTAAAAGCATGAGGGAGGCCTATGTCCTGCAGTGAGCGTCAAATGGCTGATGAAGGAGCACGTATTTTATTGTCTTCTCTATAAACTCGCATCAGGCGTCTGCCATTTGCCATCTGCCGTGCATTATGTTCTACCTCTAATTATGGAAGTAAGATTGATTTTTGCTTCTTCGTTTGTTTTGTTCAGATACATTGTCGTCGTTTTATGTTATTTCCAATCTTTGTGTGTATATATCTCTAACGTTGTGTATTCCACCATTTCCAGTTCAACTGGTTTATTGTCTATTTTAATTTGTTCATTGTCTTTATGTGTTGTTTCTTCCATCTTAGTTTGTCCAAACTTTGTATGATTTGTATTTTCGTTTTCAAGAGGAAAGACATAAAAGTACTTCAGTTTCTTAATCATACTGTCAAATTTTTTCATCCTTGTTTAGTTTCTGTCATGAAGTTTGTGAGTGCATTACATTTTGTTGAAAGGCATCTGCAATGTGGTCACATTTTCAATCATAACGAACTTGCTATCGAATACTTTTGGTGGTCCCCGTAGCTTGTGTTCCTTGTGGGTTATGTTAATAATATAATCACCACACTCAAAATTCATTACGACTCGTTTCCATGAAATGTTACCTTTACGAAGCGATTCAAATTTTTCTCTTGCAATTTTAATTGCTTCGATTAACATGTTAAAGTATTCTTTCAGTTTATCCATGACAACAGCAATTATGAAACCAAGCTCTTCCAGTGTAATAATTTCAGGAAACTTGCACCAATCTACAGGATACTGTTGGTTTGTTTTAATTTCCTGGAGAACAAATATTTTTCATGTCATTTGGGATAATGTAAATATTTTTCTTCATTTCATTATAATAACTGCTTATTGTATCGGTTTTTTTCCTGAAAATTATACCTTTATCTGATTTTATTTAATTTTTTATTGACACAACCCCCAGCATAAGTTAATTACATATAAATGAATATGATATTACATAGGTTTTCCTTGTGTTAAAAAGATAATACTTCACCGCTCAGTATTCCTACTTTTCCAATCACACATAGCATATTATTTAGCGACTCTCTAACTCTCTACTCTCTGTAGCGTCATCATTTCAAACTTACTTATGTTATTTACAGAATTCCCAGCAAATAATTTTTGTATAGTTTCATAACGATTTAGAAACAAAAATATCTTGACTAATATTGAATAAAATAAAACTTTACTAAAACTTATTTTACCTCATCGGTTTTAACTAATGAGGTAAAATCAATATCATACACAAAATATGACATAAATAAACAAAAGGCGCGGTGGTAGCCTAGTGGGTAGAACATTGGACTCTGAAGCAAGAGGCCCCAGTACGGGCATGTACCTATGACTTTGTTTTGTAAGTTATGTACATTGTGAAGCTCTAGTAGCGGTACCCGCTCGCTAACGGTGAAGGAAAACATCGTGAGGAAACCTAAGTGTTTCAGCTATTAACATACCTCAGCGCTTGAAATCGCCAATCTGCAGTGGGCACGCGTGGTGATTAAGCCCATACTCTCTCTCTCTCTCTCTCTGAAAGAAGGCCTGTGCCCTAATGGCATTTACAAAAAGCAAAGAGAAAATAAAAAGTCAGGTTTCAGTAGAAGTTTCAAAAGTTTTAAAGATTATATGGTTAAGAAAATTGTTACTGAAGATGAGCACTCTGGTTAAAAATATATAACATAGCAGCAGGATTTCACTTACCTCTTTTTGAGTTGACTTATTCACGGTACCACCAGTCATTGTAATGAGCTACAACGTACAGAACACAGTTACCACATTTAAATTAGAGATCCGTGCCTGGGAATATTACCAGTATGCCCGACTGACACACCAACCTAAGCGCACGCCGTACTAGCTGAGTGGACACCTCCCGCGTATTAGTGGTAAAATGGTGCTATCGAGCTTTTGTTGTTGTTACATTCGTGGCCGGGCATGTTGGGAATCTGGCCGGGCACGGCAACAATACACGCGATCAGGTCGCAGTTTGAAGTTTGCATTTCTTAACTGCAAAACCTTATTGTCATCATGGCATCACGACTCCATGGTAATGTTGACAATACATAGAAGATGATAAAAAGGCAAAGGGATAACCAAACTTAAGATGATTAATTTACCAGTGACTTAATCTGTTCCAGTCCATCTATTGCGGTTTGTATTATAAATATAAAGAAGTCCAAAATATTGCATGCTGTTCTGTAAGAAGTGAACGATACTGGTTATGCTAAATCAGCTTTCTGGATGATATCAGCTCAGATAAGATTATTCAGTAAGTCGAAGTAAATGGAAAAACGTTACTTACTTCACCAAAAATGTGTATATTCTGCAAAAACAGAACTTATCCGCCTTATCTTCACCGCCAGCCTTATTGGCGTCTGGACATTGTGTGAAGAACTGCAAAGCAAAGAACCATTATATTATAAATGTGAAAGAGTGGATGGACGTTAATCAATCACGCCAGAACGGCTGAACTGATCTAGATGAAATTTGACTCAGAGATAGATTCTAGTTCAGAATAGTACAGTATCTGCTTATCCTGGAAAATACATAAGACAAACCTTAAAACCATGCCAAAATAACGCCCTTTATGTCATCACCCACATTGATCACATTTTGATCAGTCCGACGTTCTCACAAAGTCGCAGGCTATTATTTAATAAAAGCAGATGCATGAGGAATGTGAAAACCCAGAAAGAAAGGCACACTCTTATCATTAAACGGGTCAGGACAAACAGATAAATTAAATACAACTGTACATAGACCACTGTATCTTCAAGATGTAAACATGTACTTACCAATACATAAATAATTATAGCAAAGATAGCAAACAGTTTGGCAGAAGAACATAAATCCAACTTAGATAAGTATGAGCACGACTCGTCGGATTCTAAAACCAATAAAAAGTTGTGTTTCAAACGTTTTAAGTTTAAAAATTCATATCCTAATTATGTACACAATTTTATAGCTAGATGTCGATTAATCATTGAATCACCGCCACCGCTGGACGTAGGCCTCCCCGAGGCACACCACTTCCTTTCCATTCTCGGTCATCGTCATCCAGTCGCTACCAGCAATCTATGCCGCGTTTGTTAGTTCATGGTTTTCACTCGAGAACTTTTGTGCCTCGTCGATTATCGGCTCTTTGGCGAATATGATCATCCCACTGCCACCTCAACTTGCTAATTGTATTTGCATGGGCTATGTCTTTAGTTAGAGAGTAGAATAGAATATTTAGATACCTCGCCTAGATCTCCGACTTGACCTAGGCATGTCTTTATTTTTATAATACCAAGGGCCAACTTGTTATTTGGGCCTGCGATATGGTAATTTGCAACATTTGGCCATAGCTGGGATACACTTATTCGGCAACGGCAAATTTTACTGTTTTTTGTATTTTAACTCGAATAGTGGTTAATATTCTTGATTCAGTATCAATGTTAATTTAGCTTTGAAACGAACACAAAGTTATTTTGGTAAAAATATTGATATTTTTTTATTTGTCAATTTCGTTAGTTTGTTGAGTTTTATAGTATCCTTGAGTTTTATGGGCGTTGTACGACAAAACCTTTTAATAAAGATTATAAACAAAAAAATGGGCGTTGTAAAAAATTTTGAGCCACGACTTCTTTCCTTAATCTATGATGTGGCCTTATTTTGTCACATAACTCTATAGATTCAGTTTGTTGAAGGTATCATTGGGGGTGGGGCAAGAACGGAGCTGAGCACTTACAGACATCCTAAAAAGCATTGGCAGATAAACATCACGAAAGCTTTTATCTAAAGTTTTATGTGAATAAAAAAATCAGCTTTTTCCTACGAAATATATTTGAAAAAAAAAAGTCGGGCATACACGCTAACCGCTTCAATGTAAAACGTGTCGCTTGAGACTTGCCTTTTTTTTCTTTTTAATCTGTGGTCGCTTGTCGCTGTCGATTACTATCGCCCTCCAGCAGTGAAGCAAGACGCGGCGAAAAAAAAATTGCATGGAGACAAAATTTATTATTCTCTTAGGAGTATTGTTTTATGGTAATTTACACTTATTCCATTCACACATAACTTTTGTAACCATTCAGTAGGTAGGTCATTTAAAATTATTAGAAGAATACTCCTCGCTGCTAGTGCAATTTTATCTCAAGCACTTCAACAAGATTTGACTTTGATAATTTTGTAATCTGTGTATGAACGCTAAAGAATTCCCACAAAAAATAAAATACAAAAATGCAAACGCTTTTAATCATTTACTCTTTGTGGACTTTATTGACTTTTGATCGTCATCAGTTTCCTTTGCATTAGGACATTTGCCTAAGCAGACTTTCTTCTCTTCCATGCAGGAATGGCAACTTTTCCTCGACGTTGAAGCGTGGGATGAGGTTGGTTCTCCAACCATGGGTATGTTTTCAGATGCAGCTGCTTTGACCTGGGATAACTTTTCCGCAGCATCAGAAATGGCCTCTTTAATTTGAGGTGTCTCAGCAGTCTTTAAACTTTCCGTTAATTTGGCTTCTACCTTCTTATGACTAATCTCTTTGCTGTCAGTAGGAGAGGCTTTCTTGAGGATGACCTTGGCTTTTTTCTCTAACTTTTCGTCCAACTTGTTCAGATTACCGGGTTGCACGCGGTCTTGGTCCGGTCTGGTGTCAGGAGGCACCAGCTCTTGGCGCTCAGGGAAGGTAGGGGCAGCATCGTACGGGCGCTGCTGCAGATTGCTTTGTACCTGAGAATAGGTAGTTTTCCACTTAAAAATTTTAATGCCTCTCTGGCCCATAAGAAAAAAGTTATAAAACGATAAATAATTAGCAATGAGCGCTAGTTGAATTCGCGCATCGAAGGTTTTGTACGTCTAATACATCAAGTTTTGCATTCCTGTCAGGTTTCAGGAGATAAATAAAAACCTTTTGTCAGACATTGTAGCCTTAGTAATAGGGTCCTATTGGCACCTTTCGGGCACGGATCACCTAAAGACGGTAGAGTCTTCGTCACTTTAAAATACTGACTGACTGCAGATAAGAGGTACAATTTTATGGGGTTTGTTTACTTACTTCAGCTCTTAGTACGCCTGCAACCTCCCGCGGTACTTCTGTCGATGTTGTTAAGTAATCTACGACATTTTTTGCCTGAAACCATATGAGTAACATAGTTTTTATTTATTTAATTAAAAAAGTATTTAAAGTATCGCTGAGAAGTGTGATAATCCATTTTAACCGACCTCAAAAAAGAGGAGGTTCTCGATTCGTCTATATATATATTTTTTTTATGTTTGTACAACGACATTTCTTCCCCACGGTACCTTGAGGGTGGTCCCATGATTTGGTCAAGATCTGTCAAACTATTTTTTAGTGCTTTTTTTTTCTTGAAGTCGGTTAATTATTTAAGTAAAAAGGTTTAACAAACCTGGTTACATGCAACACCACACAAGTCCCCCAAGGCTCCTTGAATTAACTCTAACGTTTCATTTGGTCTGGAAAGAAAAAATGTAAAAATTTAAAACCAACCAAGTCAACCAAGGGTGACCTGACTTTATTCGTATTTTATTTCTCACGTCGTTTCTTTACTTAGGTTATATCAATTTACTTATTTTAGCAAGGACGAAAAAGACACTCGATGGTACTGTGTTCTCTCTATAGCTAAGTAGATCAAGCTGTCAAGCTAGTGAATAAACGCAAGACGGATCTGCTAAATCTACTAGCGAGCTCACCGGCGCATTGTGGCCAAACGCAACGCAATAGATACGCCTTAGCTGGCTGAGAACAACCAAGCCTAGCCTTCTTGAAGGTTTCTTCAATAATAACTAACCCTTCAATACTTATTATGTATACGTGCGTCATAGTTTAGTAACCTTGTAATCCAAAGCAAAAGGCAGCTGCGATATAGTGGAAAAAATCTAAACATTTACTAAAATATTACTACATCGTGCTTACATTTTTCCCCATCATGCTTTTAATTTTTGTTATTTATTTTTATTTATTTCTATTTTGGTAACAGACGGTCACAGTTTTGAGAATAGGTACAATGGAAATATAATGTATAAAAAGAGTTAGAGTGCCATAAATAACATTTAAGGCTTAGTCTTTTACTAGTATACAATTCAACTCATGTTTCATCATTAGCCATTTGACGCCCACTAATTACGTGTCTAGGAAGCGGCTAATGAAATTATTAGAAGTATAATTCTTCTTACAACAAGGAACAATGAACAAAGTATAGTTTCTGGTAGATCTGTTAGGGACTCTAAAGTAAACTTGTTTAAGAAAATCAGGGAATCGACATAACTGTTAAGAATTTTAAACAAAAGCATTGTTCCGACGAACGTGAAAGTGGAAGGAGCGATAAATTATGCTCGGATAGTGACAAACCTTAGTTCCTTTAGTTCTGTACTCAAGAGCGTTGATGAACTGATTTTGTACTTTTTCAATTCTATTTTTATGATAAGCATATTGAGGAGACCGCACAACACTGCCAAACTCTAAAAATGATCGAACGAAGCCGAAATAAAGAGTTTTATACGTGCTAATGTGATTAAACGGTTGAGATACCCTGAGGATAAAACCTAGCATTCTAAATGCTTTTGGTATTATTAAATCAATGTGAAGAGTGAAGGATAATTTACTGTCCATGGTGATACCAAGATCTCTAGTTGATTCGATTCATGTAATAGAGCAGTCATAAAGTTTGTGTGTGTAGGAGATATTGGTACGTTTCCGAGAAAAAGTTATGACATAACATTTTTTAGCATTCAGAAATTCTTGGTTATGTGAGCAATACCCACGGGGAGAATTTATATCATCCTGTAGTTATTCACAGTCTGAGTTATTATGTATAACCCTATACAGTTTAGTATCGTCCGCGTATAGTAGGTGTCTTCGGTTACAAATAATGTCATGTATGTGGCGATTATGGTAAAACCCCTCATGGTTAGAGGTCTAGATAGGCGCGTAGTGCTTCAAAAAATCTTACCTGATAACACTGCTAATGAGGTCGCAAACGCAGGACTGGCAAACGCAGACACGCGCCAGTCCTAAGGTCTGGCCGGCAAGTGAAGCGCCGGTGATGCATTGCAAATGACAGGGGCCCGACCAAGCCTGCACACCCGCAGAGCCTTCTTGCTGGCTCTTGTAGAAGACCTGGAAGTGTTGGTGAATGTGTCGCAGCCACGTGATTTAATCAGCTTGGTAACGGCAGTGGACTCTTTGACCTCTCACTCTTTTAAATTTCATCAGGCACAGTGAAAACTCAGATAAGAGTCAGCTGTACTATTTGATGTCATAAGCATTGAAAGTTGAGGGAAAGAGCCGTGGGTGGGTTTTTTTCGTGCATTCGAGTAGCCACCCCTTGTGAGTCATTTTTGGCTGCACGTACTAAGTACATTGAGAGCACTCTTTTTACTTTCATTCAATCGATTTCAGGTAAGATATATATGATTAAAAACTGTTCTTACAAAAGTTTAAAATTATTTTCCAAAATTATAAATTTTGAAATCAAACTTTCTCAATGAAAAACATAGTACAAGGTAATAAAAATATGCCTTGAATATCCGCAATTTAATTATCCATCAAACCCTCAGACCACATTTATCAAAAGTTTACTCATATTATATTATTTAATATTAAAAAAATTAAATTGTTCGAGCGAGGCAGCATGCTCCACCTTAGAGCAGCCTTAAGCTGATTCAAGAAAATAAAACGAAGCTCATACCTATCTGCTACGAATATTTTCGTAGCACTGCTACGTGGCGTAGCGCGCTACGGCCATAGCTAGTCTTTTACGTAGGCTTCATTTAGCTACACAAGAATATGGGCTCAGGACACACGCCACAAATGACGCCATTTATTGTGATTTGTTTATTGCGCATTTAAAAAAATACTTGACTTAAATTACTATCGGCTGTGAATTCTAAAGACAGAGAGCAGGCAGCAGGTATATCTAAACATCAATCAATCAATCAGCCCGCATTCGTCCACTGCTGGACATAGGCCTCCCCCAAGGCACGCCACCTCCCTCTATCCTCAGCCATCCTCACCCAGCCACTGCCAGCGATCTGCCAATCCGCCAAAGAACCAAGGTGACTGATATAGCCTATAGGATTAGCAAGCTGAAGTGGCAGTCGGCTGGTCACATATGCCGAAGAACCGATGGTCTATGAGGTGCAAAGGTTCTCGAGTGCAGACCATGAGCTGGCAAGCGCAGCGTGGAACGCGCAACGGCTCGCTGGACCGACGATCTGAGGCAGATATCTAAACATACTATGTAGATAATGAAAGCAGCCTAGGCAGTGGCAAACTTCTGCCGACGTACCTGCCTACCCCTCCGGGAAGCAGGCGTGAGTTTTGTATGTAAGCAGCCTATATAGGTCCTACTGCAGGCCATAGGACTTCTCTAAAAGAGTGAATGACCACGAATACCCCCGTGAGTTGGCGCTGTGGTATGTGGATAATTCATTCACTCAAGTCATATCCAAAGAAACTAAAACTCTTTGACAAAAAAGTAGGTGGTTACAACAACAAACCGCTAACTTACCTGTAACTTGTCTATATTGATAACCAGGATACTTACATATAGTAACAATATGATAATTATTAACAGTAAGATGAAGAGAAGCATTAGTTCGGTTATGAAGCTAGCCTGTGGAATGGAAAATAAGAGAGAAATAAATTATTTGCTTGAACTCATAGGTTCGTGTATAAACTCAAATATTTTAAGATTACTTACGTAACATTCTATGGTTTAATTTCATTCAGTTAAAGTACTACGTACTTTATACTCTAAGTTTAATTCGGGGGATTTTGTTATTAGATTATTTACCGCATTTTTTCTTGAAATCCTGTGTGAAATTATGTTTACTCCATTTTTGACAAGTGTGTTAGTGATAATCAGAACAGAATACTGTTCAAAGAACAAAGAACCACAGATCCATATTTTATCAAAAATATCAAAGGCATCAATAGTCCTCCTCCTAGAGTAATGAATTAATCTGAGATGGTCCTCCTTTTTTAGGGTTCCGTCGTCGACAAGTAACCCTTATAGTTCGCTATGTCCACCCGTCTGTCTGTCTGTCTGTCTGTCCGTCTGACCTTCTGTGCGTCTGTCTGCCTAATTCAGAGACGATTAGTACGAAAAAGCTGAAATTTGGCATAGACATACATATTAATCTCGCCGACAAAAGGGCATATGCTTTTGTCGGCCCTATACCTAAATTAACGATGCTTTTTTTTCTCGCCTACACCATAGTATGGGATATCGTTGAATTGGTCGTTTAAAAATATTGTGGATGAAGGAAGCTCATTTTTTTATTTAGGGTTCCGTGTGCGAGGAGCAAAAATTTTTGTCCGAGTAGGGCGTCCGCCGCCGAACGGTTGATTGTAGAAACGTGAAACAGTTCAAGATAGTAACACATATGATGAACTTAAAAGGAAAACTATCCCAGCTAAGTACGCTTTATAAGTTAACGAGTAGTAGGCGAACAACTTCTAAATTAAAAGGAAAAAAATACTGATAAACGTAATTTTTAATAGATTTTATACGAACTTTGTACAAAATCTATTAAAAATTACGTTGATGATGTTGTTAGTTCTATAAAACCCCCTCATTCTACGGAACCCTACACAGCGCGTGGCCCGACACGCACTTGGTCGGTTTTTTCTTAATCTGTGCGATGATCACGAGCACAGATGTCATGAACCCTGAACCCAAATCAGGTTAAATTTTAAGAACAAAAGTCTGGGCCACAGGAAGAAAAAAACATAATTTGAGGGGCTTAGTAATGTGTGAGGCATGGCATGGAGTGGGTGTGGAGTCTGGGAGTACAAATTAGAGATTGTCTAAGCCAGTGAAAATTTATGAACTCTTTAATTGTTCCAGAAACGGAAGGTCTGAGCAGCGGGTGCGAGGCGAGTGCTGTCCGCGATGAGATCGCGAGAGACTACGCGGCGCTGCAGTCGCGGCTGCGGCAGGAATTCTCCGACAGACAGGGAAAGCTTTATGCCGGTAAGATATTAGAGAGAAGGCCTGAGTGGCAGGAGTTCTCCAACGGACAGGGAAAGCTTAATGCTGGTGAGATATCAGAGAAAGAGGGTTTAGAAACGGCCTGGCAAGTGTTTTGGCCTGCGCCAAGGACCTAACAATATCGTCAAGCTGAGTCTACACCTACCATATTAGTGGGTGTGTTGGGCACAAGTTACGATTAAGAAAATCCTATCACTGGCCGCAACCAATCCACTTTCAACAAGTTTCTGTTCGGTGACTCACCGTGACTAACTAAGACAAGTATTTAATTTCAGTGAAGTATATACATGCACGATCCCACCTGCCTGTAAATAAACAATTTCCCGAAGCAGTAGCGAAAAGCTGGTGCTTGCCACGTGCCACGATCATAACAAACATAAAATAATATTAAAAAATAGTTGCAAAGCATTATTCCGAAAGCAAATAATTTTACAATACTGGTAAGAATGTGAACGTCGACGATGACAATGAAATGAGAATGAGAATGAATTTAGGAATGAAGTTATAAGATAAGATAGATAAGATTATGATACAATAACAATAAGTGGAGTAAATTTTTGACAAAGAGACACATACAGGGTTTACACTTGAATAATGAATGCCTGATGTCTAAACTAGGAAGGAGTTTCTTCGAGACTCTATACAAAGTACACAGCATGAATGTATTTTTTTCACAGTACATATTTTTTTCAGCTTCCCGCCCCGTGGCGACTGAAGACCAGCTCTCGGCCGACTTCATGAAGAAGCTGACGGAATGGCAGCGAATGAAGGGCGTGAGACAGCCGCCACCTGTGCCGGCACGGCAGGACCTCAGCGATGACTTCTTGAAGAAATGGGGTAAGCAATGGCTTAGGAAGACAGTATTGATCTATTACATATTTGTCGAACTTAAAATGTGTTACTACCACATTTGGACACTCCTGGAAATATGTCCAGAATCAGAATGTTTCTTCATCATCATTCAGCCACAAGAAGTCCACTGCTGGATAGGCCTCCTCCATGGATTTCCAAAAAGACCGGTTGGAAGCGGCCTGCATCCAGCGCCTTCCTGCCACTTGGATGAGGTCATCTGTCCATCTTGTGGCTGGTCGTCCTACGCTGCGCTTGCCGATATGTGGTCTCCATTCGAGAACTTTTCGGCCCCATCGGCCATCAGCTCTGTGTGCTATGTTCCTTAATGTTCCTTATATGGTAAGTATTACAATCACCACGTACGTCTATCGTGGGATGATGAGCCGCTTTCAAGTCTTACTGTATGTATGTATCCAAACTGGTAATCTACTGTTAACACCTGGTTGGCCAATGAGCATAAAGAAATACAACAGACCACTGATAGCAGTACATTAACATATTGTTAGTATACGAGAACTCGGGGGTGAGACATTCAGTTCCATATAAATATAAACTTTTCAGCAAAAACTATGATTTGCTCAAGGCTACTAAATATAAATGTGATAAAGTTTACCTAACCTTACCATATTTAGCTGTCAGAAAGAAAGAAAGAAATCTGTGTTGGCTGTATTTTACCTAGCAAAAATAACTCATTCATTCATCTTCCAGATGCATGGACACGGATGAAGGAAACCAATTCCGTCCCAGCATGGGAAGAAGAAGCTAAGCCCGATGAAGTTCTGGTGCAGACTTCTACAGGTCTATTTAAATTTCAAGGTAAGTTCTTCTATTTGAAGTTTCAAGTCTGCAAGCTGTATCTGGTCTGAACATAATATGTTCCTTGTTAACGACGCTGACACGATTTCAATAATATGTTGCGACGCGTAGCAATGTATTATGTTACTACGGGTCCAACGCTGAAAACCTGCTGTTCCATGCTGCAGCATGATATGCTTGAAGCAGGCATTTTTTAAAATACCAAATACGTATAATAACCTTTACTAGAGATGGCGACCAACTTGCATTATTGGAGAAGTTCAGGAAAAAGAGGAAGAAGAAAATCTAACAAATTAATAAAAATCCATCATCAAGCTGAGTCTTCCACTACTGTAATAAGACACGTTAGCAACACTGACTACAATCAACGTATAATGAATCCACAATTACCATCGTACAATACATCCGCATCTACTTTTCCAGGAATATCTCGCTCCTTCACCAGGAAGCTTCACGAGTGGGAGAAGTCCCGGGGCATAGCGCCCGAGGCATCCACCTCAGCCTTGCTTCGGGCCGCGAAGGCCCGCACTAACAAGGCACCAGCAGCGCCACTGACGCGGACGCAATCTGATGGTAGTGTCGCGCCGTCACTCGCTGGGTCGGGCAGACACCACGCGTCCAGTCTCAGTGTTAACGACGCTGACACGATTGACGTGGAGTTCGAAAGGGACAGCCAGTCTGTAAGTTGGCTTATGGTTGTGTGGTTTCTGAATGCGCTGAGAATCAGAAGTGGGTTTCAGTTATGTCTTTTTCCATCTCATGTTTTATTGGTACGCAAGAAACCCTGTTTCAGTACACTACATTTATTAATCAAAATTAATTTAACCACTCTCTGAACCCCCTTCCTCCTTACGCATAGGGGGGAAGGGGTTTAAACCAATCCTGTTTTTTTATAACTACAGTTTATAAAAAAACAGGATTGGTTTAAACCCCTTCCCCCCTATATCGTCTGAGTTGCAAACTGAGTGAATTTAAAATGGAATGCAGTGAAAAGTGACATCGCGCAATCATAGACAAAAAAAAATTGGGGATAAACACATTCCACACGTCACAAATACGGCTTTTTTATAAACCTTGCATGTACACCTACAGACTAATGTAATCTCCAAGCAACTTTATGTCTATATTCTTTTTATTGCACTAACCCGTGCTGAGGACAGCTTTATGTCCCCAGCTGGAAGGCTATGACGCGAGCGACGGCGACGCGTCGCGGGGCGCGGTACTGGTCGAGGTGGAAGCGGAGGAGGTGTGCACGGCATCCGTGCTGGTGTGCGTGTCGCCGCGGCACACGCCGCAGCAGCCGGTCTACACGTACGGGCAAGCCGAGCCGCGGCTTCTTTGCGAGACTCGCTCCGCGCTCACCGGCACAGTGAACGCCCACCAAAACTCTACTGGTATGAAAAGTCAACGAGAATCGTGATTGTTGACTCTTGTGTCTCTTGTGATTCAGTTCCAGAAACGCCATTAGGTATTAATTCTCGATGCCGGACCTTGTATTCTCCTGATCTTATGCTCGATTCTCGGATTCCTATTTCTCGAATCATAATTCTCATTCTGATACTGAGTTTATAGTAAGTTGTCGGTTCTCATAACTATATTATAAATTCTAGATGCTTGCATCTAGTTTTTCGGTTCTTTGTTGATAGATTTTTCCTTCCTTTTTTTTCGAATCTAAGTGCCCAATGAATGGTTCTTGGTTCTCGTTTCACGTTCTTTGGTTCTCGACTCACAATTAATTTTGTTTACCACTCTTTCCTTATACTCTGCCTTAATCTACTGTCTTCCTCCTCTCTCTTCGGCAGCTTTCTAGCGGTATTATAAAAAATGGCGAATAAAAATGCAACCAAGATTTTATCTATCTTTCATTACTACAATTTATCTTGTTTCAGGCGTAAAACGAAAAGACAACTTTGGTACGAAGTTGAAAGAAAATACATGTGAACAGGTAGGGTGATAAATTAATATTTTTATATATTCAATAAACTATATATTTACTCTAATTTAAACTCACAATTTTCAGACAAAACCTACCGAAAAAAATAACAAAACAAAAAGAAAAATGGGAAGACAAACGAGTATCGAAGAAGATGCTCAACTCATCAGAGAAGCCATTGAAGAAGTAGAAAGAGGCAGCTCTTGTCGACACAAAGAAATCAAACCAGAGACTTTCGAAACCAAAGAAGTATTCAGAGTTTCAGACACAGAGCTACCTTCAACTAGCAAAGATGGTAGACCAAAAGGAAACGCCACACCAAAAAGGCAAAATTCCATTGAAGAAGATAGCAATGGCAAACGAAAAGAAGCAGACAAATCAAACGGCAACAATAAAAAGAAATCCAAATCAAGGGCGAGGCTTGAGAGAGAACAGTCGAAACCATCTGAAAGTGATACGGAAGTAGACGTCGATACGGTGACAGTGGAGATACCGAGGCGGCGGAAGCGGACAAAGAAACCGACGGAGAAGCCAAGGAGTCCACCCACATCTCTACATTCAGATTCTGAAGGAGGTGTAAGTAGCATGAAACTACGAGTACATAGTATACTGGAGTACCGATCCTTATAAGGATCGTTAATCAACAAGGATGACAAGAAGCAAAAGTAAAGAAGGTTCTGATTCAAATCTTTTTGTTTCAGAATAAATGCTTTCACAAATCAATTTCACGTGTCTATATCAGTTTTAATAAAGAATATTATGATCTTATATTAAAAGTTACATTCTATTTCTGATCCCGAGCTAAGATATCCTGAGCTTTGTTGACACTGTCCTTTATTTGCCTCTAGTAAAAGTTAGTATAGAAAAGAACACAACAGATAGATAAAGAACAATTGTTTGAAGTCAAAGTCAAAATAGCGCAAAAACGCCAACGGTGAAGGTAAACATCGCGAGGAAACGTGGGTGTCTGAGCTATTCACATACCTCAGCGCTTGAAATCGCCAATCCGCGGTGGGCACGCTTGGTGATTAAGCCGATGCTCTCTCCCTGAGAGAAGGCCTGTGCCCTACAGTGGGGCGTATTAGGCTGCTTATGAGTAGGTAATAGGCGACCGAGACTTAATAAACGAATTAAACATAAGTATAGTTTTTAAGATTATATTCTTTTTTTTGCACTAACCCGTGCTGAGGTCAATTTTAAAAACCTATTTACAGGCTAAAAATTCCACCCATGCCGGCACTTGAACCCGCGACCCCTGGCTCACCGTGCCAGCGCTCTCCCAACTGAGTTAATGGGAAAGTGCAAGCATCGATGAAATTTCGAGCCTCTTTACGAACTTATCTGTATTACGTACAAGCAGCGACAACTGACCGAAACGAAAGGTGGAATTTTTAGCCTCTAAATAGGTTTTTAAAATATTTTTTAAGAGCTAGATCGTTTTGGACAAAAAATTCCAAACTTAGTCAAATAAACGTACAACCCCTAGTCCTCATACTGTAGATAATTATTCTCGTACCTTTTATACCCCAATACCAACAAAAAAATTTTAGGTCTTCGTCCTGAAACTAAAAGCACCAGAGCCTCGCCAAAGCTCGCCCGAAGTCATCGTCAAAACGACACGGAAGATATTCTCGCCCGTTGTGCGAAGCGGCGAGTCTGTGCCCAGCGCGGTGATACCGGTCAATGTGGAGGACTTGGCTGACGTCAACTCGTCTGGGGAAATAAAACAGCGGAGTAGAGGAACTAAGCAACCTGAAGAGGCGAAGCATCCGAAGAATAAGGGGGACATCAATTCAAGGTAATTTCATTACGTCGTCATTATTTATAAGATAATATTTGATTAATCTGTAGAATTCTAAAGGAACCGATCGGGCCACCATAACAACGGTTTTTATTTTTTTTTTCAAGGTCATAAACTAACAGGTTAAATAAATACGAAGAGTCATAAATCGGCAGTGTCCCGCAGTTGGACGTGTACAGTCTGCCTCTGTTATGATTTTCCTATTGCTAATAACCACTAAAACTCTATAAGAATCCATAAAATATAGTCCGTCGCTGCGGTTCGGTCACCCTGGCCACTGGTAGCCTTCCACGCTGCGGCCATTTTATTGTTACGCCAGCGCAAAGACGATTTTCATTTACTATTTTCAAGATTGCAATGCAATGTAATTAATTTTCTAATTTATGATTTGCAATAAAGAATATGTTACAATATGTTACATTGTTGGAAAATCGTAGAACGCTAGCGGATCCTCAGCCTCTTAAACGCCAATCGAACTTCAGCAGACGAAAAGAGATAGATACCTCTGACCCGATAATAATTCATCCCTTGGGTGTCGTAAGAAGGGACTAAAAGAAAAACCTAGGAAGTGGCCAGCAGAACCTCTCGTGTTAGTACAGGTGTTTGATGTAGTTTTTACACAATATTTGAACACTCTAAGTACTGATATCACCAGTCGAAGTGGATTCCAAGCAAGTGCTCGGAGCGGTAGTTATGAACAAAAGTCCCTCATGGTTTGCACGTCTTCGTGGCATTGATATTGGCGAATCAGAGCGAAACCTGGTCGGACTCTTCCGACAAAAAACCAGCTAAGTGAATCCGAAATTAGGTTAATAAGTCATGGAAGCATAGGTGTACTATAGGTACTAGCATGTACTATAGGTACTGGAGTAAATATAGAATGGCCATGTGTGAAATAAGAATAGCCCAAAATACGTCATCCGTGTTTTACCTGATGTGCTGAGTGAATTAAATTGAAATTTTCTAACTTACTTTTAATTTCCAGATCTAAAAGCTCCGGCGACCTGCAAGAGGGCGAGGAGCACAGACCACGCAACAGACCACCGCTCCCTTTATCTCCCTCCTCGCAACGAAAGCCCCAGGCTAAGGAAACAGCCCCTTCCATCCGCATCATGATACAGCGGTACAACATGAAAATACATGAAGAAGGTGAGTTCACTAATCGTGCATGCATCTAATGAATGTTGATGAACCGAAATAGATTTGTCACCATCAATCCTATCAGGTGGCAAACCTTGATCTTTGCCTACTCATCCGGAGTACGGGCGTAAGTAGCATACATTACAATACACAAACTCACTCTTGTATTCCGGAGAGGTAGGCTCACACCAGGGGTTGCCACTTGCCACGATCCTGACCGACCTCTTTCGCTTATGCATCAGTTTATGCATGTGTGTAAAACATGACTTCACAAAATATGACCTTACTGAGAAGGATTTAGGAAGCTTTACAAGTGGCAAATGCTGTTCTACACGTGTTTGTGTAGACGTTGGCTACTGGACCTACCTTGTCGGGATACAGGCGTTATATGTATTTTTATTGAAAAATAGGCAAGAAGGGAAAAAAATAGGGGCTGTCGTCATGGCAAGTGGCAGTCCCTGGTCTCTGCCTACCCTTCTGGGATACAGAAGTGAGTTTATGTATGTATGTATTAAAAAAATACAAAATGCGACTCTAAAACTGTAAGAACCTGTGATATACAATGAGCAGCCTGAATACGGCTAACATGATCTATGAATATAACTGTAGATAACTCTGATCATCCTTAGTTAGAGAATAATTCCACCCAATGAATTGTGCTGGTCCCTGTACCTAACATTTATCTCTACCCAAGATGTTCCAGGCCACACGTCGGGCGCCAGTAGCGGCGCGTCCTCGCCGGCATGGCGCTCACCGGCGGCCGAGCGGCGCCGACCTCCTGACATGCCTGTCGGGGTCAATATCCGGTGAGTTTTTACCAAGGCTCAAAACGTCCAGGGCACACCTCGGGCACATCTAGCGGCGCAGGTCCCCTGACATACCTACTTGTAGGTGTTCATGTCCGGTAATTATTTACCCAGGCCCAAGACTTTTCAGAGCTCAACGACGGTCTATTACGCCGAATCTCATTGCTCGTATGCAGTAACCCAACATTCTGGAGTAGGCTTAGAGTTAGAGACGATTCTATTACGGGTACGACGAACCCGGCTTACCGCACTGTTTACGCCAATGGTGGAATCACAAAAAATATGAATACGCTTCAGTAGCTACCTAAAAGACCATAATTCATGAGAAGTAGGTACGTTTTGCTTTGATAATGCGCTGCCTGACTTTTCATTAGCTCAATATTATGCAATACACAAAATAAACATACTTGATATCTAATTGCAACCATTCCAATAAAATTGAAGCCTTCCCACTAATTTTATCTCTTATAATAAAAAGTGAATTTATCTTTCATTCCAGAAACAATCCTTTCCTCGAGAGAGAAGTTCAGAAGTCCGCCAGCGCCTGCCAGCTGTCCAGAAAAGAGACCCCTTCTACTGAAAAACCGCTCACTCCGACACCTTGCACCAGCCTAGACGGCGTCCTCAAATCGCACAGTGCGAACGCCTTACACCCAGAACAGGAGGCCCAACTGAGGAGAGAGCAACGGAAAGAGAGTCAGGATACCATAATCTGTACAGCCAGCACGGACACGATCGTACCTCCTGACTTGACGCGCAACCTTCCAGTATTTTCCACCCTTCCTAGTACATCTCGATCCGCTCCATACGTCGTTCGACAGATGACGGAATGCTCTAACCATCCTCTTACGTTAGTCTCGGAGATACCATTTGATCGGTCGGTGTCGTTGACGGAAGCCGAGGCGGTGGCGAGGGCTTCGGAGAGGGCTGCAAGGATCAAGGCGGCGCGCGATCGGTTCCTGTCGTCGCCCGTTCAGATGCGCCGCGAGGGGACCAGCTCGGCGAGCGATTTGAGGGGTGCCGATAGGTGAGTGGTGAGTGAGTGGATGCAGATGGCGAGAGACCGCGAAAGATGACGGAAGTTTCATCCAACTTCATTTCATGGGTGAATTACAGCTGAGTGAAATGTTGAGAGCACAGGCCTTCTGTCCGATAGAGAGTATGGGCCTGCATACCGTGAACCGAACCGTGACCGGTATGTGACCACCTCAAGCACTCAAGTTTCCACACGATGTTTTCCTTCACTCTTAGAAAGCAGTATTGCCACTACAAATTTACAAATGTAACTTAGAAAACACAGTCATTGGCATAGCTTCGAACACCTACGACCTCTTGAATGTGAGGTGAGCGTTTTACCGACCGTACTTCTACAACTTTTTAAGTGCTTAAAGATGTTTAGAGTTGACTCTTCCTTTGCAGATCGAGCCGCATAAGCTGCGAGAGTGACGTGACGGAGGCGGCGGGAGGCCGGAACACCGAGGAGGCCGCGCTTGGCCGCAGTGCCTCCACCGGCATGGTCAACGTCGACCGCGAGGCCTGGGAGCGAGTCGCTGAAGGTATATACGGCTCCTATCATCATCATCAGCCATTTGATGCCAACTGCAGAACATAGGCCTCCCTCATGATTTTCCAAGATTCCTGGTGTTGTGCCGACCGCATCCAGCGACTCCCCGCCACCGTAACCAGGTCGTCAGACCATCTGGTGGAAGGCCTGCCAACGGTGCGTCGTCCGGTCCCGGTTCCCAAGTGGCTCCTATATTGCGCGCATTCCATACTATTGGAATTGCAAACGTCAAGATTTCGATTTGATTCAGGATTTGGTGTGTATAAATAGGCCTCTGAACAGGTTCTCTCACTTCGGAGCAGCATTCTCTTGATCAAGGATCACTTTGATTGTTTTGTAGCTAGCGGGACTACAAGGTTCAAGTTCAGATTATTTCAGCTATAACTATATAGGTATTTTAAAATCCGGCTCAAAGAAACTTCCCCATTGGCAAAAAAAACGAAAATATGTATTCGGCCGAACTAAAATAGGCAATATCCAAAGTAACTCTGGACCTTAAACTCAATTCTTTAGAATCCCAAAATAAATTTTAATTGAGCTAACCTTCGTGGTAAGCTACGTACACAATGGTCCAAATATAAGGCAAGTGCGGAAATCCCCTCCGGACTTGTGGTCCTGTGTAAGATGTTCCCCTGGGGGGAAGACGAGGAATTTGCATTTACTCGTAGTCCCCCTTGATTCACACTTGACGGTGGGATGCGGTATGTATATGGAACGGTAACCTATTTCCTAGTCCAACTTAAGGAAACCCAGTTGCAGGTTGCGAAACGTACCTACCCATGCATCTACATTACGGCAATGAAAAATCATAAATAAGTACTCCACAATTTATTTATTTACTTAAATTATGGCCATATGCACAGATAAGTAATACTATACTGAATTTTTGAACCGATAAGTATTAAACCAACTACATGCCACTTTGCATCCCACGATCAAGTGTGAATCAAGGGGGACCACGAGTAAATGAAAATTCCTCGTCGTCCCCCCAGGGGAACATCTTAGGGGGACCACGAGTCCGGCGGGCGAAAATCACAGGTCTGACTAACATTTCCCATTCGTTTGTGTATTATGTTTTCTGGTGTGTACAATAAAGTGTTCTAATCTAATCTATTCTGTAGGTGTGCCCGCCGGCCAGCAGCGGCGACGCTCGCCCCGCTCCCGATTCAGCCTGGCGCGGCTGGCGGCCAAGCTGCGGCGGAAGGACGAGGGTGCGGTCTCGCGGCTGTGCCGCCAGAGCCTGCTCGTGCAGTTGCGGAACAAACAGTGAACGGGGGGCAGTGTGCCGGGAATAAACGAGCTTTAGTCTTTGCTACTGTATGTTTTATTTGCTACCTTCGCTGTGGTTGAGATCAGTGGGTGATTTTATACGAGATTTCATTCGAATTGGTTTTCGCAATTTTTTTTATTCAAAGTAGCACAGAAACTGCGACTTAATGAACGTTACAAGTTAATGGTATAGGTGTCCATTTCGAAATCTAGATCATTTTGGAGAAAAAATGGGCAAAAAACTCCAAACGTAGTCTTTTCAAAGTCCTTAATTAACAGAGTTTATATAAATATTCTAAAACCTGGAACTCATGCATTGAACTGGCTTTAATTCCAGACATCATTGTCTAAATGATCTTTAAAGTTATAGTTGGCCTTTTGGCACAGTGTTAAAGAGTTACACATTTTTTTAACCGCGTTTCTGGAAAGCTTATATCCTCAGGGATCTTATTGTAGAAACGTATACAATGCCCCATAAAGGATGTCTTAATTAACTGACCATTCCCTGAGCTTTATGCAACCCTGACATTGACAGAATTATTGATTGCCATTAAACCACAAAAAAAAAAACCTGCATTTAGTTTTCATTTTACCCTGTGTCTATATCGTCTGTGCTCAGTGTACCGACTTGGTTTCCTTATACATCATCATTTTATACTTACTACCTATGTGCCGACATTGGCAACCATATCTGGTGGTCGTCACCACGTCGTCACACATAGGCCTCTTAAGGCTTTTCACTTCTCCCTATCTAGAAAGAAGACATTTATTTAAATTGTCACAGAAACAAAAAAAAATAAAAACAAAATAGTCGTGAAGAGAACATACGAGACATATAAGAGTCGAAGGCAGCCGGGTACCATAGAGTAATGTGTGGCACCCAGCCACCTCGGACTCTAAACGCCCCAGGTGCTTCCGTGACAACAAAAAAGGGGCTCCAACTCGGCATACTTTACTGTTGTGTAAAGTATGCTATCTCTGGCTATCACTCTCCATCCTCTGGCTAAATCGTGCTCTCATCTCTTCCCTTCTCTTGGTGGAACCCAAGAGTTCTTAAGTTACTACTCTCGTCCATTTTTCATCTTCTCCCTCATTAAATGAATCCAATCAAATGTCCAATTGAACTCTAGCTATCTAGCTTGACATTTTATGTCTAAAGAAAATACAATGCTTTAATTATTTGTCTTTATATTATATTAAATTATACAGCATAATATGTTCCTCTCGCACCCGAAATAAACATGTTTCATGCCATAACAACAACAAAGAAAATGAAAAAGAATATCAAGACACCAAAAACTTTAAACATGAGTGCTCTGTTTCCTGTAACACTTTGAAAGTATTTCATGATATCCCTCTCTATGCCCTGCTTCGACATTCATTTCGGATTCCTGTATGTTTGCATCGATCCGGCCAATAGCTTCGTCTTGCTCTTTGACATGGCAAATTATGTCGTCAGAAAGAAATTGTATTGGGTGAATCAACTCGACAAAAAGCTGTGCACGTGGTCGCTGAAGAACTGCGATATACAAACGTAGTGATCATATGCCCTGCCCTCTGCCGACGTACAAACGGTGCCGCCTCTGCAGCACTAAAACAAATGACAAGCGGTCTAAAATAATGTGCCAGAAATGCGAAGTACCCTTGTGCATTGTTCCATGTTTCTATGCTTTTCACCATAAGTAATACCTATGTTCAATTTTTTTTTTTTAATTATGGATTGTTCCCATGTCTACAGAATCTCATTTCTACAGATTTTTATTTCTACAGAATCTCATTTCTACAGATTTTTATTTCTACAGAATCCCATTTCTACAGATTTTTATTTCTACAGAATCTCATTTCTACTGATTTTTATTTCTACAGAATCCCATTTCTATTCATTTTCAATTCAACAGAATAACATTTCTACAGATTTGCATGTAAAGGTACATAATTACAATTTTAGGATTCCGTACCAAAGGGTAAAAACCGGCCAAGTGCGTGTCGGGCCACGCGCTAGGTAGGGTTAATTAGTATGAATAAATGAAAAAGTAGTCAAATTGGGAAGACTTGCACTAGTTAATCAAAAGGTAGGTAGGCAAACTGAGAAAGTTGGCAGAGAGTTCATCTTTAGGAATTATTAAGACACATCAAAAATCCGGCCGTCCTGGTACTTCATTGGTATACAAATTAATAAGTATTAATATAGAATAAGAAAATTGAGCTGGAATAAAAATGATTGAAAAAGATAGTTTTTTTTTTTACCAAACCATAATCAAGTTTATGATTTGTTCCTTTCAAAAGTGGTTAAACTGTGAATCAATTTGATTGTAATGTATGTCTGTAGAATTGGGAATCCGTAATGTTGGGAATCTGTTAAAATGGAAATCAATAGAAGTGGGAATCTGTAGAGTTGGTAAACTGTAGAATTGGGAATCTGTAGAGTTGGTAAACTGTAGAATTGGGAATCTGTAGAGTTGGTAAACTGTAGAATTGGGAATCTATAGAATTGGCAATCTGTAATGGAAATCTGTAGAATTGGGAACAATCCCATGAAAGGATCATGAGAATAATATTACTTAGAAATGTAGTAAAAAGTACTGACCTTGACGGGCACAGGGTATATTCTTACCACCACAGAAATAATAATAATAATAATAAGAAATCAGTGGATTTTGGGGATTGTTCCCATGTCTACAGAATCTCATTTCTACAGATTTTTATTTCTACAGAATCTCATTTCTACAGATTTTTATTTCTACAGAATCCCATTTCTACAGATTTTTATTTCTACAGAATCTCATTTCTACTGATTTTTATTTCTACAGAATCCCATTTCTATTCATTTTCAATTCAACAGAATAACATTTCTACAGATTTGCATGTAAAGGTACATAATTACAATTTTAGGATTCCGTACCAAAGGGTAAAAACCGGCCAAGTGCGTGTCGGGCCACGCGCTAGGTAGGGTTAATTAGTATGAATAAATGAAAAAGTAGTCAAATTGGGAAGACTTGCACTAGTTAATCAAAAGGTAGGTAGGCAAACTGAGAAAGTTGGCAGAGAGTTCATCTTTAGGAATTATTAAGACACATCAAAAATCCGGCCGTCCTGGTACTTCATTGGTATACAAATTAATAAGTATTAATATAGAATAAGAAAATTGAGCTGGAATAAAAATGATTGAAAAAGATAGTTTTTTTTTTTACCAAACCATAATCAAGTTTATGATTTGTTCCTTTCAAAAGTGGTTAAACTGTGAATCAATTTGATTGTAATGTATGTCTGTAGAATTGGGAATCCGTAATGTTGGGAATCTGTTAAAATGGAAATCAATAGAAGTGGGAATCTGTAGAGTTGGTAAACTGTAGAATTGGGAATCTGTAGAGTTGGTAAACTGTAGAATTGGGAATCTGTAGAGTTGGTAAACTGTAGAATTGGGAATCTATAGAATTGGCAATCTGTAATGGAAATCTGTAGAATTGGGAACAATCCCATGAAAGGATCATGAGAATAATATTACTTAGAAATGTAGTAAAAAGTACTGACCTTGACGGGCACAGGGTATATTCTTACCACCACAGAAATAATAATAATAATAATAAGAAATCAGTGGATTTTGGGGATTGTTCCCATGTCTACAGAATCTCATTTCTACAGATTTTTATTTCTACAGAATCTCATTTCTACAGATTTTTATTTCTACAGAATCCCATTTCTACAGATTTTTATTTCTACAGAATCTCATTTCTACTGATTTTTATTTCTACAGAATCCCATTTCTATTCATTTTCAATTCAACAGAATAACATTTCTACAGATTTGCATGTAAAGGTACATAATTACAATTTTAGGATTCCGTACCAAAGGGTAAAAACCGGCCAAGTGCGTGTCGGGCCACGCGCTAGGTAGGGTTAATTAGTATGAATAAATGAAAAAGTAGTCAAATTGGGAAGACTTGCACTAGTTAATCAAAAGGTAGGTAGGCAAACTGAGAAAGTTGGCAGAGAGTTCATCTTTAGGAATTATTAAGACACATCAAAAATCCGGCCGTCCTGGTACTTCATTGGTATACAAATTAATAAGTATTAATATAGAATAAGAAAATTGAGCTGGAATAAAAATGATTGAAAAAGATAGTTTTTTTTTTTACCAAACCATAATCAAGTTTATGATTTGTTCCTTTCAAAAGTGGTTAAACTGTGAATCAATTTGATTGTAATGTATGTCTGTAGAATTGGGAATCCGTAATGTTGGGAATCTGTTAAAATGGAAATCAATAGAAGTGGGAATCTGTAGAGTTGGTAAACTGTAGAATTGGGAATCTGTAGAGTTGGTAAACTGTAGAATTGGGAATCTATAGAATTGGCAATCTGTAATGGAAATCTGTAGAATTGGGAACAATCCGATTTTGGTTTCTACCCTCCTAAGTAGGCTAAATTCAGTAGCAGTATTATTATAGCACCACCAGATCATTATGCCCGTTAAAGGGTTAACCCTCGCCAGTCTAAATTTTGGGAACGAAAGTTTATGTGTAAGTATTTACTTTGTGTTGGCTACCAACAGTTTGAAAGTTACTGAAATTTTTCTAACGTACATATCTTCATAGATATACTGACTAGTACTCTGAATACTCTATCGTAACGTTTCGACACTTGATTGTTGTCTACTCTTATCATATTTTTTAAATGTGGCTCCTCATCAGATAAAATAATGTTAACGGCACGTTCACACTTACCAAATGTGAAGCCTGATATCGCGAAGTGTTTGTGCCTAACGCTGGGATGAGTACCTAAGCGTCACATGCCAACGATGGAAAACAAATAAAAAACGGGCGCAGTCTTATGACTGCGTGGCCAGAGCCTCCTTACAAAGTTGCAGAATAAACAGTGGATATATGGGAACTAGGTAAATGGGTTTCCTCTGGAAAACGTGCCAAATATGAAACCGTTCAGTGAATCTTACAGTGATGTTTCAATTTCACAGCTCTACGGTAGAGATATGAAATTCCGCCTTTTGATGAATACCTAACAAAAGTAAATACTTAGGTACGCTTGTTCTCTTCTCTTCTCAAAATATTCCTATCTCTTCCTATTTTTTTAAATAGAAAGATTGTAAGTATAAAAATAAGGAACGAAATACCACACACGCAGAACAACGTTGCAGAACAAAAATCCAAGAAATTTGTTTTATTTAAATTTTTAATTCCATCTCAAAGTTGACGTACCATTAGAAACATTAATTTCAAATGCAACATTCAAAACTGAAGGTAACAATAGTTACCGTATCAAAAGAGGACATTGTTTGCTCATCCGCTGAGGCTACAAAATGATATAGAAAATTAAATAATCGCTTCGTGACAAGGACAACACAACCTTTAAGCCCGCACGTAGTTAGTTGTTAGACGCAAATCACATAATCACATTTTTGCTCTGCACTACTTGCCTATACGTACCTACCTATTTCATTTTTTTATTTTGTTTATTGACAATATACAAAAAAAGATAAATTTTTATTTTGTATATGAATAAGTACAAACAACTGTATCTTTACCTTTTATGAGGCTTTTATTGATCGTTTTAACGTTCTAACGGGATATTAAAAAAACTGATGCCCGACCCGTTAGCTATCCGTAACACATTAACGGATTTTTTTTTCTTTGCGTTATTAAAATATCAATCAATGTTAACACTCAATGTTCGGGTGGGTATCAACGTTCTTATGGCATGAAACGTAGCTTGTTAGAGAGCTTATTTTCTAAAAAAAATCGAATTTCAATTTATTTAAGAAAAAGCTTACATTTTTTTATAGGTTCCTATAGTAAGAAATGTTGGTTATACGATAGTTGTGTCTACAGAGAAAAAAAATCGCGGTTGCAGTATGACCAGCTCTATTCATATTTCACGTACCTAGTAACGATAGTGACGTCGCGTATGAATGAATGAATGAGCAAATTTCGCTAAAGTCGCTGATTTGATAGGGACGATTCCTTTGGGAAAAATATTCTTTATGATTCAGGACAGGTACTTCGGTTTCAGAAAAGGTAAATTAACCATGGTAGAATCTCCAAACTACTAAGCTCTGAGCTGTTGGATGTATGTTATAGCATCTTTAAGAGCAATTTCTTGTTACGTATTACGCCAACGGTCTACCTACTACGACGTAATCATACTGCATCATCCATTTTTGGTATATGGTATTATTTCATACCAAAATTTAACGTATAGTGCGGATTCTATTTAGGTTGGGTTGTCCACGTCTGACAACAGCCACGAATGAAAAGAACACTTACAAATAACATTAACGGGTATTTTGGTTGAGGTAGATTCAATATATTTTAACTATTAATTACGTGTGCGCGTGAACATGGAGCTTTACAATGATGTTGTGTACAAGATGTAGAAAACATACAAATGTAGCATTTAATTTCACCGAGAAATTTATCAGTTTCAATTTCAGTTCTAAAAACGAGTTTAGTAAAAACGCCACGGTGTAGTAAACTCAGTAGTTTTTTACATCTTGCATACAAAGTGGCGGGAAAGTTTACTCCGTGTGCCAAACATCATACTTTAGTATCTTACTAAATAGTAAGACATGGAATATTTTACCCAACTTGTCCACAAGTACCTGCACACCGGAATAGTATTAAACAACAAAGGTCAAAAGTTACTCGGGTATAATATTCCAAATTTCAGTGCCTTACTAACTTATTTTTAATTTTAAGACTTTAAATTTTATTGTACAACAACTTTTGTCCAAACTTGCTTCAAATGTAGGAATCGCTTGTACAATCGACGGCACACTGACTTTTACATTTTGTTTGTTTGTAAAGTAGCCCGTAACGTAACTAAGTAGAGTGCATGCGTGTAAATTTGTATGTGCTGTCGACTATACGTTGTCTTTTGCATAACTTCTTTAAACACATTTCTACCCATTCTCTCAAACTTCAAGCAATATTTTCATTAACATTCCAAAACAAATGAACATAAAATAATTATTGTAAACAAAACAAAAGTAACGGAAAACTTTTTGGAATTTGAACTCTATCCATAGCCTAATACGTGGTAAGTACATTTTAGTTACAGTAACTACAGAATAAAGGCTTAGTTAAAGAACTCGAAAAAATACTGAATTATAAATAAAAATTTCTACGTGGTAGGTAGTTTTGTACCAGACTATAGTAGCCAGTCTATTATCAATATAATAACATTGTTTGTATTAATCGCAACATGAACAACTACCATTAGCAGAATGTCTATTTCTATTGCTTCGCATTTATATATTAAAAATTGTATGTAACTGTGAAAGCAATAAAATTAAAAACAAAGTTAGTACATAGTTATATTTACACGACAAAATAAATAGAAAATATAAATGTATCGATTGTTTCTATTGCAGCCATGTGGAATGTGTGGGTTGACAAAATCATCGGAGTGGAATGAGAACAATTATTAATTAGGCGCCATTCATTTATAACGTAAGAGTACTTTTACTACTTTTTGACCCCGCCTCCTAAATAATAAAAAATAAGAGTTGGTGACCCCCCCCCCCTTCAATTCAATTCCGCAGGTGCGTTGCCATGGAAATCGTTTACCTATTTGTGAACTGTCAAGACTCCCTCCCACCCCCTTGTAAAAAAACCAAGACATGGTAGACCCCCTCAAATGTTTTAAGTAATAAATGAATGGCCCCTTACCCGTTTCAAGAATACAGTTAAACATTCGCTTAATTACAAAGTGGTGAACAATTTGTTGTAAAAGAAACTACAAATACGTAAAAAAAATATTGCGTGAGATTCAAAATTACAGATTCGTTTAGGCACAAATTCAGGCTTTTTCATAATTTTAATTCAATTTTTTTTCACTCAAAGGACGGAGAAGCCGATGCGTAAGACAATGATTATTGTTAAATCATTTTCTCCATAAATTAGGTATTGTAAAAGTGAATTAGTATAATGTTATTCTATACCAATTATAAGTAAGTATTTATTAAAGGGTTTGTATGAATGGTTTAAGTAGCAACAACATTTGATTTATCATTTGAAAACGTGGGATACTTTGCATCTTATAATTTACATTATAAAACCTTTAAATTTAAACATACGTTACGAAACACTTGTACAACTATCAGGTATCCATTATTGCAGTGACAACTAGGTACATATACAATGGTTTGGTGACGCAACTCTACTGAAAACTCGCAAACTTAAAAACAACTGCTAAACTACTTTTAACTGTGAATATAAACTAATAATGTTAAGTTAGTTTGTATGAATATAATACTATGGCATTATTTAAAAAGGAAACTGTCGGTTTTTTTTTATGGAACATAATAAAATCTAACACAACCACGAGTGAACGTGAAAGTTGTTACGATAAAATTAATAAGTAATGAATAAAACACTACAAATACATCAACGTTGGTTTTAAAAGACGTATATATGAGTAAAGAAACGGGCTTTACATTAACATGTATGTATGTACTATACAATAAGTATTACATTGCGAGTTTTTAAAGGTAGGTACAATTATATCTTTTAATCAAAGTACATTCAGGTATTTAAGTTGTAGTTTGGTCCTTACTTTTAAGGTAGGCGTGATCTTCAAAACGATTACAAATATATCATCACATTAGGTAACATCGTATATACACCAACTATCAGGAAATCAAAAAAGACAACAGTAAAACCTACGCGAGTGGACCTACAAAACGTATTAGTAAACCAAAGTATAAAATAAAATAAAATAATAATTTAAACGAAACTAGCTTTACAGACATGCCAACGAGCCGCAGAAGTCTGAAAGGCAGAACTTTCCATAAAAACCTTAGCGTAAGCAGCCTATATACGTCCTACTGTAGGGCACAGGCCTTCTCTCGGGGAGAGAGTATGGGCTTAATCACCACGCGTGCCCACCGCGACCAAAAACCTTACGACGACATAAAAAAAATCTAGAGTTTACCGTCTAAACTTACACTAAGACAACTTAGTGTAATTGAAATTTCAGGTACTTAGTCGGCTTTCCCTTAACTGTTTACTTTATTTGAGTTATGCTGTATTTTATTTACATACACGACCGCGCTCAGTTCTAATAGTTAAATCCATTTAGGTAGTTGATAAAAACTTCTAGCGACTACAATTTGCGATAGCATCTGTATTTGTGAACCAAATAGCTCCACAGCTAATATAAAAAGTGAGTGACCTGTTCAATTTTTATACTAACCGTATGCAACTATTTCAAAAAGCTATTTCATTATATTTATGCGTATCTATGTACACTATTCAATTACGGTGTATTTTTTGTATGATTACTGTCTCTACAAAATATATTGGATTCAACAACGGGCATGATCGAGTTTCTATACATCTTATAAGTAGGTATTTAATGTAAATTGTACCTAGGTGCATTTCAATTATATTAAAAATACCTGCAACTTAAGTGATAATTAAGTTAAATTAGTAAGGAAAGATAAATACTTGTTTACTAGCGCTAAATCAAACTTACAGTTACTTAATTAGTTGCTGTTATGAAAACTTTGATTTGTAAGATTTTGTGAAAATCATACAGAAGTAAAATATTACAACAATACATAAGTATATAATTGCATGCAATTTGTATTTAACTAAAGATCGATGGGTGTAACATATTAAATCAACAACGTAACTGGATCAATTTAACATTTTGTTTTAACATCTAAAAGAACTTACAATGTAGAAAATGAGGTAGATATAAAATTGTGATATGGAATAATGAACAACTGACGTGAATACGCCTTAGAAGCAATGTACAAACGACCCTAACACATTTTGGTTACTTCAATAAAGGTTTTGAAACTACTCGGCGAAATAACGGGGTTCGTGGCAGAAAAACAATGTAAAGTGCAAAAATAACGTTACATAACTTGGAACGACAACGTTATTTTTAAATTTATCACCTTTTTATCTTATACTTCGTTGTTTCAAATGTTTTTTTTTTTAATAACGTAAATACTTTTAGTCTGCAAGCGCAAATATCGAAAAAAACGATAAGGATTTTAATAAATAAAACAGTTTATCGAGAAAAAAGCGACAGTTCAGTCACCCTGAGAATGCCAACGATATTTAACTAGAAAAATCCAATTAGAAATTGTGAAGTAAAGTGCAAAAATAAAACAAGAAAATGTGATGATTGCTATTTGTAAATATGCGATGAAAATTTCGGAAAGTTACGTTAGCTGTCATCGGCATTTTAATCTGAACTGTAATCCACATCAGTGAATCAGTAGTAGGGCTCTATTGGAAATTAGAGGTTAAACTGAAAACTAGAGCCAACTGTCCAATAAACTTATGGCGTATATTTCGTTTCATTCATATTTTCACTGGAAAATTACATTACACAAAACATACACACACACAACAAAAAGTTAATACGGAGCCATTGACACGAGCAGGAGACCCGGCTTAGGCCCCTCGCCCACGGCGACTTTTTGTAGTGATGCTGTCGCGCGTTTCGCAAACGCGCAACTGCATCGCTACGAACGCGCGTTAGTCGCTGCAGAAGCGATGCCAACGCGCTACTAACGCGCTACAGCATCGCGACTGTATCGATGGAAGACATCGGGAGGAGAACGGAGGAAGGGTGGCGCATGAGTAGTGCAACACAGAGATATCGAGAGTGCTGCTGTCCATCGGTCCAACGGAGTCCATCTTGCAACTGTAGCGAGTTTAGTTCCGTTACTGAATCGCATTTGCATCGCGACAGAAGCGCGACGGTATCGCGGTTGCATCGCGACTGAATCGTGTTTACGGTGGGCGAGGGCACAGAACTAGCGCCCGCATCGCGACTGTATCGATGCGAACGCGCGACAGCATCGCTACTGCATCGCTACAAAAAGTCGCCGTGGGCGAGGGCCCTTAAGGGAGTGTAGTAACATCCACACAATCACTTGCAGACATTACAAATATGGAGATACACCCAGACTGAAGCGATTTGTAATGCGGCCTGCAATGCAATACCCCATTTGACAATGACTTCTCAGCCAATAAAAATGCAAAAAAAAGTATAGAGTTGCGAAAAAGGAAAAGAAATTCCTGTTCCGCAACTGGTTGCGAAAATTAAATATTTGTGCCTTCAATCGTCGTCAGTTGCGAAAAAAGGAAAAAAGTATTCTTTCGCAACTGGTTGCGAACAAGGACTTTTTCTTCTTCTTTCGCAACTGGTTAGGAATCTTGGTTGCGAAAACGGCCGAAAGGCGCTACGCTAACATGTCGCCGACCGCCGACAAAACTCGCTTTTTAACTGAATCTAACGGAAGTCTTTATCCCACCACATAGATGAGGGTTTTTAAGGCATTTCTGCATACTTAACTCATTTTACCATATTTTTGTAAGTTGTGCCCTTGTACGACCGAAGGTGCGATATAGGAAGAAATAAAAAATAAAAATTACTGCACCACCTTTTGCAACGTAAAATCGTTCTAATGACTGGCCTGGAAGTCAAGCAACCGACTATAGTGATTAATATTTTTTGAGCTCAAAATATAAACGACGGTTTTAGGACGAGCAAACAACTTGCTTTCCGTATTTGTAACGATTGCTAACAATGGTTTGTTTACATTTAGGGTAAAGCTGAATGAAACGAAACATAAAACAAGCGCTATGTAAATAAATTAATAGATTATCACGATGAACCCAAAACACTGTGCGTTTGGTTCGTAAACGGTTAAAAATTAACATGTATGTTTAAAAAAATTACTGGTAAAAATGTTAAATAATAAAAAAGAAATGTTATTATTGGAATTATAAGACGAAGATAACGTAGCTTCTGAGGCATAAAAACCGTAGAAGAGCTAGAGAGGAATAAATTAAGTAGTTTTTTCCCTAACATTGATAAATACTTCAGTGTATGTACATTCAAGTTACTGAATAAGGTTTGGATTGCTCTTTTGGTCTGTGATGCATTTGTACGTTCGGGTTGCACTAACGGTGAAATAGTATATAAGTACCTAAAGCTGCTGTTACGTGTAGCATTCCGTCTCGCTCGCACATTCTATTTCTTTTTTATGTAGCCTGTATACGTACCACTGCAGGGCATAGGCCTTCTCTCAGAGAGAGAGCGTGGGCTTGATTACCACGCGTGCCAACCGTCGATTGGCAATTTTAAGCGCTGTGGTATGTGAACACCTCAGACACCCAGGTTTCCTCACGATGTTTTCCTTCGAGTGGTATTACTACAGGGAGTCCCTGGATGCGGGCGGCACAAGACCGGGAAGCTTGGAAAACCATGAGGGAGGCCTGTGTCCTGCAGTGGGCGTCAAATGGCTGATGATGATGATTGCTACTACAACAACTTCACAAATGTAAGTAAGTTAGAAAACAAAGTCATGTCAATGTGAGGCCAGCGTTCTACAGCTCCGATACCACCGCTTCCAATATTTGTAGTTATTGTAAATTAATTTGTATACCTACTTTTAACAGATATGGTCTGAGGTTTCGCTACATAAAAAAACGGACATTCTAAACATACTTTTGATATTCTATACTTTGTTTTTGATAAAGAAAAGATGTTTCCTAAATTACTAATTTTAGTAGCAAAGTTTTTAAGTAGGCGTATGACAACATCTACTTAATTTTTGATTGATTCAAATTTTTTATCTATCCTTAAAAATGTTAGAGTGTGCGAGCGAGACCGAATGCTAGACGTCACAGCAGTCTTAACTGTTTTTTTTTTTGTTTTTTTTAGATAGTATTTAACTACTATTTTTATCGCAATGGTATATTTATTTTGGAGGCACTGTAGTAAAATTTTATGTTAAACAATTTTAATAGGAATACTTCGATGGCTGCCTGCATACGAAATTGAATTTTTGACTGTCAAACGCGCCCTGTATTTCATTATTGTCTTGACGCTAAATTCTATATAACTGGTGCTTCGTTCGTCCTTCAGGCCGTTAGTCTAGCTCTAATTTGGTACTTACCTACAGAATTTAGTACTTAAATTCATGGTGTTCATTTTATTTGGATGCAATGCAGATTTGGTGTCATAGTAATTTAATTTTGTCTGTAATAAGCGATTTTTTTTCTGTTTCAAGTACAAATTTTACACCCTGTTCAGTTTACTTTGTCGTAATCTACCATGCTTCTATGTACAGAGAATGACACTTGGCTATACTCAGTGGCAGTTCTAACTGCCAGCACTGGTTGTACCTATTGTGTTAACGAAGGACAGGTACTTCCCAGTGTTATCCGCCGTACCTAATTCAGCTTGCAGCCTAGCCTCACAGTAATATCTCTAAACATTTAGTACCCTCATAATTTTATCGTATATCCTCTCTTAAACCGACACTATTATAAAACGAAAAACTACACAAAAGGAAATATCTGTACAAAAACGTGTGAAAAAATCTCAATTCTTTACATAACTTTACACCTTGCCGAATTGACGGATTTGGGGGCCGGCGCGCCGGCCCGCTGAGGTCACCTACCTCGAGTGTAATTCTAGACACCGCCTCTCCGAGACTTCAACCGTTCGGCTGAAGTGTGGGCTGAGCTTTACTGTTGTCTTTTTGTACGTAGTCGGTACTCCTAGTGAGCTCAGAGTTCATGTTGTCGTCAGGCAGTTTGCTGAAGGAGTTGTCGGCGCTGATGGCGCGAGGGCTCGATCGGGAGGAGTCGTCTGGTCTCCTGGAGGTGTCCAGGTAGTCGTAAGCGGCTGTGAGGTCCGCCTCCAGTGTGGTCTCCGCCGTGGTGTCGGCTTCTTCGAATCGGGATACGTCAAAAGCAGCCGCTTCGAGACGACTGCGCGATTTCCTCGTCTTGCCGTTCGGGGTTTTGGATACCTGAGCAAAGAATGGATGCGTCAATGTGGAACGTAAAGAGGTCAAACATAAAAGAGCATAGTCCTTGTCGTACATAGGAGGTATATATTTTATGCCACTGAACGCTGAATAATAATTGGGGAGGGAGATGGGACTGTAAGCGTTAGGGTTATTGTGTTTGCTTGTCTGGTATTTCACAGTACTCATAAAAACAGTTTTAGAGAGTAGATCCTGTCGCATATCTTATTGGAAAATCGTTTCAAGGCAATGGGCGCTATTATCGCCACGATCGAAAGCTCTTACTTCAACCGATTCCAAATTATGAAATCGTCAAAGGACATGACATGGCTGTTTACAATTTTCACACAATTTTTTTAATGAATATAGTTTTTAAAATGTTCCCTGTATTTTTAGTATAAAACGATATTACTTGCCAAATTTCATAGTTCTAGGTCAACGGAAAGTACCCTATACATTTTTATTCCCTTGAGTGTCGAAATATACGTTTATCTACACTCATATCATAATCTTCAAATTAAGAATTCAAAGGTAAACACATATTGACAGGCTTTAAACAATACATAACTTTAAAGAAAATAAAAAAAAAAGTGTAATATAAAGTTACATTAAAGGTCAGATTTTTCACTTTATGTTACAGTTATTTTTTTTTAAAGTGTTGCTGTGATCACGGAACAAAACTTAAGTTTTTTTTTTTTATGTCAAAAGTTGACTCTATAAAAAACCTAATTTCATTTTCGTGGTACCAAAAGTGCAACTTGTTGTTTCATTTCGATATGAGTTTAGTTAATAACCGTAGATTTATGTATAGTACAAAGCTTGTCAAACGTGTTTTCCTTTGATTCCTTACTTTGAAGATTAAGACATGAGTGTAGATAAAGTAGTGTATGAGACTGCACATAACTTGGTATTAAAACACTCGCCAATGCTATTAAAAAACTCGCCAAGGCTCGTTTTTTAAAATCTCGCTTGTGTTTTAATAACCCTCATTATGTGACAGTCACATAAACTACTATTTTTTATTTTTGCGGCAAAAACGGCCGTATAATTTTGTTATGTTAGCTTAGAAGTTACATTTTTTCAAACCATATGGTTTTCATTCCAACTCGTTGCCTCCACGCTTCCCGAGATAAAGGGTCTTGACAGACAGACAGACGGACAGACGGACGGACAACAAAGTGATCCTATAAGGGTTTCGTTTTTCCTTCATGCATACACTCACAATGTAGTTTAAGAGTTTTAGGTAATTTTGTTTACTTTTAGTTTCTCTTTCCTATATGAACTGTCATTGGCTCGCAAATAAGAGACAATATATTTATTTATCAAATATTTTGAGCTGGGAGGCCTGGAAACCTAAAATACAGATCTCTGATCTAGTTTAGGCTCCAGTCTTTCCACAAATTCTACTATCGCATAGATCTACCATTTGTACCTATATAAACTGCACTAGATTTATGGATATTTGTATTTTGAGGTACAGAATCCGAAAAGGGAATAAAAATATAGTTGCTGCGACTACAGTATTTGATTCAGTCAGGGTCATGACAGTACTCACACTGGGATTCTCAGTGATGTGCACGTGGCCGTTTAAAAGAGGCTCGCCCGCGCCGCGCGGCGCCCCGCCGTTGGCCAGCCGCCCGCCCACGCTCTGCAATCACACCCACTTGTAAGTAAAACTTAAATTGTCTTTACTGCAAAAAAATGACAATTTACTACAGTAATTACAGTGATAATAACTTCCACACAACACAATCACTTGTCCTGGTCCTAAACTAGGATACCCTCTGCTATGGTAACCAGGCAAGGACATCACAAACATGGTAATACACCCTGTTAGACTGAGGCTATTTGATTTGTAATCAAGTACTGCGCCCTTCAATGGATATCGAACCCACGACCTCTGATTTGGAAGGTAGCTAAACCAAAGAGGCAGTCAAACAAAAAAGTGCATCAGTCCTCGTGAACACGAGCCTAAACTCGTCAGGGAACATGCTCCGCTGTCGACGCTGATTTTCGGAAAATTATGTACATCAAATAGTTACAGAGTCGCCGAGCGTAACAAACAGCTAAAATTTCGAATGCATTTCTTAAAAGATTTTCAGTTATTCTAGAACTGTTTGACCGTACATCTTGTCCTAAATTGCCGAGACCAGTTTCTGTGGTTCTACGATGGTACCTTATTTTGATAAAAGTTTCTGCGCATGAAGACTTACCGTCATTTCCGAGCCTCCCTCCTCATTGCTTGCACGCGAAGAAATGTTCCTTCTGCGGGCTCTGAAATAAAACATTTATTTTAAGTAAACTATATTTCGGGAGGTCGTGGGTTCGAGTCCCAGCATGTAACAATGACTTTGTTTTCTAAGCTACGTACATTTATGAAGTTATAGTAGCAATACCACTTGCTAGCTGTGACGGAAAACATCGCTCTCCCCAGCCGAACCCGGTGAGACAGAATCATCATCAGCATCTTCATCATCAGCATCTTTGTCACCGTCATCTTCTTCATCATCATCATGATGATCATCATTATCATCATCCTCATCAACAGCATCACCATGATGATGATGATGCTGTTGATGAGACCTGAGATTTGAGTAGGTAGAGTATTCGTACCTTGCCGGTGACTGCTGACGTTTCCGTCGTCTCCAGATGCAGAAAGCTGCTACCAGCAGCACGCAGAGGAGACACAAGCCCACGCCCACACCAATACCTGCGATAAACATTGTACCTCTTGTCTTCATTTAAATTTATTACAGTTAGTCGTACACAAAAAACTAAAAAATATTGTGGATATTGCACAAAACGTGTTGAACGTTCCGAGTGGCGCCGGATTAAGAATAGCGTCACTCCATTTCCTTCCGTGGATGTCGTAGAAGGCGACTAAGGAAATCAATTACCAGGAGACGGTCAGCAGCGTCTTCCTGAGATTCCAACCGCACACTGCGATCGCCAACCCGCCTGCCGAGCGTGGCGATTATGGCAAAACCGCTCATCGTTACGAAAACCACGGAGGAGGCCTATGTCCTGCAGAGGGCGTTAAATGGCTGATGATGATGATTGCATAAAGATAAAGTACGCCACCTGATCAACAGTGTTGAACTAAGTACCGTTTATTGAGGTTTTTTATGGTCGTTACTTATTTGAAATGTGTTTTATATCTGTTTTTACGATCTCCTTTCTGACGGTTGATTAATATTTTTTCTTCTTCCTCATCTTCTAAGTGCTTGTCATTAAGTAGCAGACAAATAGGTATTATTTGAGTTAATCCACTGTCGGCTCCATCATCAGATCAGATTCATGATACCAAATTACATTAACGTGAAAAGTTTCAATGGGCTAAAATTTATTCATAGATTTGTTTTCACAATCTGCAAGTGACGCTTTGTATGTGATAACAATTTTTAGTGCACTCTTGAGGACATTTCAGGTACTACACTCACGGTTCTCCTTTGCCGCTCAAGTCAAACTACCACGCTCTACAGATAAAGTATATTTTTTTTAGATATTCTAAGGTAAGAATGGAGAATCATGTCTCAAGATATACAGACCGTAGATGGACCTTACAAACTACGAAGTGGCTCGGCCCCAGCGGCAAGAGAAAGGTGGGAAGACCAAAAAAACGATGGGTGGATGATATAATCTCCATAGCCGGAAGAGACTGGATGAGCGTCGCTAAGAATAGGGACGACTGGAAAAAGCTGGAGGAGGCTTTTACCCTCAAGGGATCCATATCCCAAAAAAAAAAAAAACTAATTATCAATAAACTAACCGACTAATGAATGAAATATAAAATTTACTAACCTATTAAATATTCAATTTTAAACTCCCTTTTATAATGAAAACAATTTTAAGTAGAGTGAAAATAATTATTATCCAACCTAATTCATTCGATTTGTAACAAATTATGGATACGGAAATAAAGAGCTAAAATAAAAATAAAGGTAAGAATGGACGATCAGGAGGCAGACTCTCAGCCAGCTGAAGGTCCGACGATATAGCCCTACGAATAAAAAAGCCATAGAAGTATTTCTTTCCATAGAATTCACTCTCAAAAACGGCCCTTGTCCTCTCGATTAGTCTGCACCAATGAAATGAGCACAAGATGTGCTGTAGAATAAATCACACTGTGATTGGTTCATTCTGTGCGCCATGCGTGACGACGGGAACGTTGATTGGGCGATAGTAAATGACAGCGTAACTTACGATTAGTTTTATACAAAAACGTTAAACCTTTGATTTCATGATGTAGGTATAACCCGACGAAATATCTAGGTACCTCGCAAGATGGCGGTCTGACGGTGGCAGGTGCATAGATATCTTGCCGAGTAATACTGAACTCGCTCCGATTTGTAACACAATTGACAAGCCCCGCCCCGCTAGTTCGTGGGTAGTAATAAATAAGTAGACGAACGATATATGGTTACGACACCGATTTATTTTAACGTAGATTCACAGTAATCCTTACAACCGATCAGTCACTCATTTCGTTGACACGAATAGGCACTGCACTGAAGTCAATAAGCGCGTAGCGTGGTCCTCGAGCTCGACTCGCAGGCTTCGAACACTCCCGTACGGGAAGCTGCAGTTACAAGGCGATCTCGTAGGTCTACTGCAGCGAGGAGGTAGATAAATGTATAGCGAACACTAGGCAGAGGACACGAAGATAGGAACCGCCCGGTGCCTAGACCCTGGAAGGGAACCTAACCGTAAGAGTAAGCAGCTATCATCAAGGTTTTTCCGTGCTGCCACAGACTACCACCAAGAAGTACCTAATCTAGTTAGATTGCGATGGCGGCAAAAACTAAAAACGGAGTGCACATTATTGTTACAAGAGAAAAGGTAGGAGTATTGGAAAAATTAATACTGGAGTAAAAGAGAACGAGCACAAGATACTGTTAATAAAAGATTTAATTAAGAAAACATGAGAAAGTTAACAAAATACAAGAAATGTCGGCAGAAAGCCGTAATAGAGGCCGGCCCGAAGGCAGCCGCTAATGTTGTACCTACATTAACATTCAGCAAACCGAATGTACATTCTTAACGGGGAAATAAATTGTAGATTTCTGATTTCCTAGTCAATTTCTGAATCCGTGTTGAACAGTGTCCCTTCGTTTCACTGTAGGCAAAGAAACCGCAGGGAAGTGAACTTCAATGGTGGCCGTGTGGGTAGAAGTCGGCCGACGAGGGCAAGTCCGTGTTTAGGCGGCAAAGGAACGGTGTCCAATGGCCATGAACGTGACGGCAGAGATCAGCCTGGCCGTGGAACCCTGAAGATGAAAATCGTCAGCATCAGGAACCATCTCCATGCTGGGTTCCGTGCACCGCCACCAGCAGCAAAAGAGCGAAATGAAAATTAAGGTGAAAGTGAGAGTAACAAAGTGATAGTGAGACAGAGAGAGATAGAAAGAGAGAGCGAGAGTGATAGTGAGAACGAAAATGCAAATTGAGTCGGAACATGAATATTTATTTTGGACAAAAGATTGGTATAAAATTGTTATTTAGAAGAACGGATTGTGAGCAAATAAAAGATTTGCGTTTAACTGCAAATCTTTTATTTGCTCACAATTCATTTATTCTCAATTCATTCATTTATATAAAACATAAAGGATGACGAGCATATTTTTTATGAGCCGACATCACCGACATCCCAATGAGTCAAAGTGCAAGTATGCCGACCTCGACTTATAGACAAGCGTAAGGCTGGCGTAGGCGTTTAGCACAGTTCGTATAACTTAAATACGATTGACAGATACCGACAAGCACAAGTAACCTAAAAAGTAGTAATCTGCTCACACTTACCCAATTACCGGGAGCACCACAGCACAATATTGATTCAAATTCGAATTTTCGAATTAAGAGATTGCGAATAAATAAGAGATTGCGGTGGGCACGCGTGGTGATTAAGCCCATACTCTCTCCTTGAGAGAAGGCCTGTGCCCTACAGTGGCATATAGGCTGATTATGCGAATAAATGAAGATGAATAATTCCCGCGAAAATGATTTCCGTTACGAACTGTTTATTTGTGGCAATAAATCATTCATTCATTCATTAAACTATTAGAACGGTCAGTGACCACGACGATACAGTGCGCACGCGCCTACTGCCGTGGCTCGGCTGTGCGACAGTGTCGATCAGGTTGGCCAACAGAGCCGCGAACTAGGGCGCGGACACTAGCTCGGTCTTTCGATTAAATAAAATCAAAAAGTAGAGACGATTACTCAATATCGACCGCGATTAACGTTAAAATAACGTTATACCATGCAAGCGGGCAGCGATGCGTTCACACCAGTCAGCTAGAGAACATAAGACTTACCGAGGTAGGTTTAGAAGCGAGCGCGTGGCGTTAGTGTAGCGTGCGTAACTTCAGTTCTTTCGGACTCAGAGGTACGTGGGCAGTGAGATGCCCACGCTGATAAGCTATAATGATAAACTTTAGCTTGCCGATAAACTTCATACTTGCCGAGATAGACCGAGGGAGCACGAAGCGCAGGGGGTATTGTGTAAGCGGGCGGGTCGGGGCACGGCTTCGGTCCTTTTGGCCTCACCAGGTAAGCGGGCAGTGAATTGCCCACGCTGATAAGCTAGAGAACTTTAGACTTACCGAGGTAGACAGAGGAGGGAGCGCGAGGGCCGGGAGGCAGCGTGTAAACGGGCGCGTCGGGGCGCGGCTTCGGTCCTTCTGGCCTCACCAGATGCACTTGGACGTGAGTGGGCACTGAGTTGTCCAGGCCGGTGAGCTGGGGAATAACACACAAAAATAATTAAACAGTTTGATGGAAACTAAAGACCAACCATGTCTTAAAGACAACTGGACAGACAACGCCCACCTGATAATTGACTAAGACTCATCGAAATTCTATTAGGTATATATTTTTTTTAATTAGGATAGGTTTACACTTGACCCTAGTCACGCCTGATGGTAAACGAAGACGGGGTCATGTTTTAGAAAAGCGATTTTTGGGAACTCATAGACAATATTCGGAATACTGATTTTTCTGTTTGTAGCCCTGATACTTGCTCAAAAAAAAGTGAAAAAAGTGTTTAAGTGTAATTAAGTTAAGGTTAACATTACAAGTAGTCTAAATGCATACTAGGTACACAAGTTTAGGGTCATAGGCTAGGTCTGATCTGTAATGTATGTAAAATTTGGTAAATGTGTCTGTAACCTGTTTTGTGTTCTAAATAAAATAAAATAAATAAGTTTTATATAAAAAATGCCTGTGGTAGCCTAGTGGGTAGAACATCGGACTCGGAAGCGGGAGACCCAGGTTCGATTCCCAGTGCGGGCATGTACCTATGACTTTTCTTTCTAAGTTATGTACATTTGTGAAGTTATAGTAGCAATACCACTCGCTAACGGTGAAGGAAAACATCGTGAGGAAACCTGGGTGTCTGAGCTATTCACATACCTCAGCGCTTGAAATCGCCAATCCGCGATGGGCACGCGTGGTGATTATGCCCATACTCTATCTCTGAGAGAAGGCCTGTGCCCTACAGTGGGACGTATATAGGCTGCTTATGATGATATAAAAAATAGACTGGGTCACCTTCTATTTTATTATCTGTGATGGCAGCGCAACGGGAGAACGCTGGCGTCACATTCGTACCACAATGACTATTTCTAAGTTACCTACGTATCATTAATGTATGTTGATGAAGCAAAAGATCGGGATTGTGGCAATTGGCAAACTCTAGTCACCCTCCGGGATACAGGGATATTTGCTTGTGTAAACTAACCAGTACAGTAGGCCGGTCGACGTACTCGCTGCGCCACGCTTCCATCTCGGAGACGAGGTCCTGCGAGAAGCGAACCCGGTACCGCGCGCCAGGCGGACCGCTCCATCTAACCCGGAGACCGCCGCTCGTGTATTCGTGGTGGACGTCTTGAACGTCCGTTGGCTCAGGGTCTACGTCTAAAAGTAACAGAAGGAAACAAAACATTTACAGGTTTGCCTCACATTAAGGGGGTCGTGGGTTCGAACCCCGGGCACGAACCGATGACTTTGTTTTCTAAGTTACGTACATTTGTGAATTTATAGTAGCAATACCACTCGCTGATTGTGAAGGAAAACATCGTGAGGAAACATCGGAAGAAGGTAGCACTATCATAACAAAAAACATACATAGAAACATATGAAAATTAAACAATTCTCTATGCCAACGAAGTCCATAATGTATTACTCCGAACTGACAAGACCAAATATTGGGTACCTCAAAGTTAAGGTACCTATACTCCTCATCTTTGGTCTTGGCTACGGAATATCATTATCATCATCAGCCATTTGACGCCCACTGCAGGACATAGGCCCCCCTCATGGTTTTCCAAGCTTCCTGGTGTAGTGCCGCCCGCATCCAGCGACTCCCTGCCACCGTAATCTGGTGGGGGGCCATATGGTTCTACGGAATATATGATCTGCAAATTTGATAATTTTACCCGTAACCCCGTATTTTACACTGGGGCCATTCCCTTCACAGGAAAAAGTATTCTAGATATATACAGATAGAGAACACTTTATTGTACATAAAAATGGAAATTACGCAGATATTTCTTAACCTAAGAGTACAGATGACGGCCGCCTTCTTCTACTTCTAACTAACCCTTCTCATTCTTCGCCAGCTCCTTCACCAGCTCGTCGCTATGCTGGCTGTGCAAGATGAAGATGTTGCTGTTGACAACAGGCTCGTCCGTCGTCGACACCATCACGTAGGTGTTGTTAACGGGGTTCAGGGTGATCTGTAATCAAATTGAGCAAAATATAACAGGTGCCTAGAAAGGGTAGCTGTATTGAATTCGAAGATAATAATATTCAAACACGAGTCCATATAAATACAGTACAAAATGTTTGCGAGAAAATAGAATGGAATCATCTCTGTTCTCGTCTATTGCTTGAAATTATTACTACTAAAAATGTTTTACAGCACTGGGCAGTGCAATCAACAGCCTAACTCTTTTACACAGCTTTGTGATAGTGTTGCACACAATGTGTATAATGTGTAGTGTTAGTGTGTATAATGCAGTGCGCGTATAAGTGTGTATGATGTCTTAATTGTATATTGTGCGTGTAAAGTATTCTGGGTATTTTTATGAGCATTGTACAGAGTAACCAATAGCCTAATAATTTTACACGGCTTAGTGATAGTGTATACAGCGTAAGTGAGTGTATAAAGTATGTATGACGTGTTAGTATGAGTGTAGTGTACTGTTTAATTTAGTTTGGGGCTCAGAGTTACCTACTTTATGTTGTTACTTTTTGTTCAGCTCATTAAACATTTTGTTTGTTTGTTTGTTTGTTTGTTTGTTTGTGTGTGTAGTAGGTACTCACATAGACCTTAGGTATCCAACGATTTACGCAGGCCAGTCCCCTAGCGGCAGAGACAACTCTAGGAGCAGCCTTACGGTTCACATGCGCCGGCGCTACATAGCGCAGGAGTGCAATGCTCACAGTATTTTTAGAGAATCGTGCAGAGTAGTCGGCAGTCAAATTCTTTTACACAGTGTAGTGATGGTGTGTAAAGCACAGGGAGTGTATAATGTGTAGTGTTAGTGTGTGTGTATTAATCGTTTGTAGTGTATGTGTGTAGTAGGTACTCACATAGACTTCAGGTCCGACGACGAGTTGCGCAGGCCAGTCCTCCAGCGGCAGAGACAACGCGAGGAGCAGCCTCACGGTGTAGTTGGCACGCGCCGGCCCGCCCCAGCGCAGGAGAGCGGTGGTGCCGTTCAGGTACACCGGCTTCACGTTCGCGAAGCGCGAAGGCGCTGGACGGCAGAGTAAATGATTATTTATAATAGCTTGATTAAGGTTTTTAGAAAAAGTGAAATACTCAATTTTCTGTGGCATTGCACAAAACGATCACATTTTTATTTATAGAAAAGAAAGCGAGCGAGACAAAATGCTCCACGTAAGAACAGTCTTAAGCTTTACGTAACACAATAAAATCAGTTTAAAAAAAATCGTTCCTCTGGTCGAACTACGCTTCAGGCTTCATACCTGGCTTGAGAGTGCGGACCAGCAAAGGGGCGGTGTACTGCCCCTCACGCGCCTTGGAAGCTGCCCGCGCCTTCACCTTCACAAAGTATTGCGTGTCGCCGTCCAGCCCTTCCACCGAGTAGCTTTTCGTGAAGCTGAGGAAAGGGAGTCTGGATATATCGCCTCCCGGTAAAAAACACAACTTCTGTGTATATCGTCGACTTACTCTCTAACTGCGTGGAGTTATTATTAACCTATTATTGAGGAAGACAAGAAAGGGCTCTGACGTACACCTCATTGCCACTCTATATCTCTCACACTATTTTTCTCTCTCACACTCATTTTCTCTCCCACAGTCTTTTTTTTCTCCCATACTTTTTTTCTCACACATGATTTTTCTCTCTCACACTCTTTTTCTCTAAGACATTTTTTTTCCCACACTATTTTTCTCTCCCACACTATTTTTCTCCCCCACACTCTTTTTCTCTCCCACTCTTTCTCTGTCTCACACTCTTTTTCTCTCCCACACTCTTTCTCTGTCTCACACTCTTTTTCTGTCTCACACTCTTTTTCTCTCCCACAACCTTTCTCTGTCTCACACTCTTTCTCTCTCTCACACTCTTTCTCTGTCTCACACTCTTTCTCTCTATCACACTCTTTCTCTGTCTCACACTCTTTCTCTGTCTCACACTCTTTCTCTGTCTCACGCTCTTTCTCTCTCTCACACTCTTTCTCTCTCTCACACTTTCTCTCTCTCACACTCTTTCTCTCTCTCACACTCTTTCTCTGTCTCACACTCTTTTTCTCTCCCACAACCTTTCTCTGTCTCACACTCTTTCTCTCTCTCACACTCTTTCTCTGTCTCACACTCTTTCTCTCTATCACACTCTTTCTCTGTCTCACACTCTTTCTCTGTCTCACACTCTTTCTCTGTCTCACACTCTTTCTCTCTATCACACTCTTTCTCTGTCTCACACTCTTTCTCTGTCTCACACTCTTTCTCTGTCTCACACTCTTTCTCTGTCTCACACTCTTTCTCTGTCTCACACTCTTTCTCTGTCTCACACTCTTTCTCTGTCTCACACTCTTTCTCTCTCTCACACTCTTTCTCTGTCTCACACTCTTTCTCTCTCTCACACTCTTTCTCTCTCTCACACTCTTTCTCTGTCTCACACTCTTTCTCTGTCTCACACTCTTTCTCTGTCTCACACTCTTTCTCTCTCTCACACTCTTTCTCTCTCTCACACTCTTTCTCTGTCTCACACTCTTTCTCTGTCTCACACTCTTTCTCTGTCTCACACTCTTTCTCTCTCTCACACTCTTTCTCTGTCTCACACTCTTTCTCTATCTCACTCTTTTCCTCTCCCGCCCTTTCTATCCCTCCCCCTCTTTCGCTTCCATTCGCTCTCTCTCATCCTATTTCTCCCTCCATCTCTCTCTTTTTCTCTATACCTAAGATGAGATAACATAAATATTCTTTATTGTATTACGAAAACAGCAGTAACAAAAGAAAAGATATCCTATATCTCCCTCTTTCTCTAACTCACGTCTCCCTGCAGGAATAATTGTCGCTGGCCACATTCTTGAGACAGACAACAAAGGTGTAGAGTGCCCGCGGGGCGTCCGCTTCGTCGCAGCGCCACGTGATGGTGAAGGAAGAGGTGGTGAGGTCGGAGACGGCCAGGTCGGTCGGCGTGGCGTAGAAGTCGCTGGTGGCGAAAAGGGGACAACTTACGTAAGGAAGAACTACTGTACTTCGACAAAACTTGGACAACTTACAAGAAAGGACTATTGTCTGTTGGCGAAACGGGGATAACTTACACAAGGAAATACTGTGGCGAAATGGCGACAACTTACACAAAGAAGTATTTTGTGCGTCGGCGAAACGGGGACAATTTACACAAGAAAGGACTGTCAAATGTCGGCGAAACGGGGACAACCTACACAAGACAGGCCAGGACAGGCCTAAGCCGCAAACGCACTAACGGTTACTCCACAGGCGGTCAAATGGCCGCACTAACATAATGTAGGGAATTAGGGGTTATTAGGTATATTGACATTTGATTTATAAGCTGGATGACTAAGTTGATAATATTTATAATTAGTTACTTTGTATGACATAAAGTTCATTATGTAGGGTAACATTATTTCTGTAAATAAATGTCATTGTGTGCATGCCTACATACCCATATAAAAATGTATCCATTTGCATACTGCTTTTAAGTCGAAAAATACATATATGTATATGTGTATAATATGTATATGTATATTTGTATATTTGTGTGTGTGTGTGTATGTGTGTATGTATGTGTATATGTATGTGTATATATGATTATATATCCAACGAATTCCTTGTTTGATTTAATTCAATTTAATTTGATTTGATTCAATTCGATTTAATTTATTTGATTTAGTTTAATTTAATTTAATTTTATATGATCTAACTTTCCATTGCATTTCTTAAAAAATAAACAATAAATCACGCAATATCAGCACTGCACGTCTAAATGACAATACTATTTTGTGTAAAATGTCGTCGCCCACGATACAGGCTCAGCCTAGTGTGGGGACACGGCCACCACTACCTAATGTTATCTAAATATTATTGTTAATTATGTTTTAAATTGAAACTAAGATTAATAATAATTAATCCACATGCATGTATAGGGTTGCCATATTTGGCTAGGGCCTCATCGGGACATTCTTAGATAAGAAAAAAAAGAAAAAATTGTGACATATATTTATTATTTATTTATTTAAACAAACATTAACAAAATTTTAATTACTTGCAGAAGTACTTGGATGGCCATACTTCTCAGAAGATTTTACTTTTTTCATTAATTCTGGGCCCCCTTTAACATATTTGTAAAACTCTGTGCAAGTCATGTTGTAATTAACTTGACACTGTAAAATGGACTCCACAGTGTCTGGAAGTAGGCGATTTCGTTCATCAGTCCACTGGGCCGACATTAGCGAAAAAATTCTTTCCACTGTGGCATTGTGGGCCGGGATTGCAAACATATACTCACATAATTGAATCGTGTGATTTTAAAACGACACATGTCCTTTCATTACAACTTTGCAGGAAATAGAAAAAACTGTTTTATTCAAAGACTAATATCTACAACAGCAATATTTTAGCATATTATATTGATTTCTGTATGAATAAACTACAATTTTTTTTCTAATGTAAATCAATAGGTAGGTGTAAATAATTTAATAAAAAAAAAAATGGGCAAGTGTTATTTTAAAAACACATGTGACTTGTGTTGTTTTAAAATCACACGATTCAATTTCAACAGCTGGTTTTTTTTTCAGGGTATTCAGTTTGTTTGAAAAAGTAAAGCCATTTCTCTGCCACTGAGTCGATTGACTTCCATTCTTCCGAATCAAGTTTAGCTTCAACAAAGCTCTTTAGATAGTTGTATTGTTCAAAGAGGTTATCGCTGAAAGTCTCCACACCATTACTATTTAAGTATAAAATAGTGTTTTCAATTTTTTCCCATTCTGGGATTTCAGATAACGTCATCCAATCGAACACTTCATATTTATCAAATGAAACAAACCACTTTTTCAGATAATTAGATGCTGTATCATAAAATTCTAATGCTTCCTCTTCAAATTTTGTAACTAGCGCTGATGTTTCCGGTGTTGGATTCTCGTTTTTTAGTTTATTTAATTGGATTTTGGTTTGCATGCCAATACATTTGGCAGATTTCCTTTCTATCAGGGTTTTATGTGTTTCGTTTAGTAAATTTCTTATTTCTACGATCGACACTTTGTTTTTTTCAACAAGTTTTATATTTTTTTCAAATAAATTCAAGTTTGAATGCAAAAACAGGAAATAGACTTCACTGATTGGATTTTTAAAGAAATCGGAAATAATTTTAGGTGGCTTTGCTTCAGAGTCAAAAAAATTTTTCAGTGGCATCCATAATTTGAGAATTCTTTCAACCGCAGGCTTCAGTGATAACCATCTTGTTCTAGAATGTGATAAAAGAGTTTGATGATTTATATCAATATACGAACAGAACTCTTTTAGTTTCTCTGTCCTAACAGTGTATATAGAAAAATAATTAAATATTTTGAGGACGATAACTTCGACATCCACCGACAAGACTCCAGCAGCGGTTGATATAGTATTGTGCAGAATATGTGCTGGACATCCAATTCCTTCTATATGTTTTTTCAGGTCTTCTTTTATTTTATAAAAAACATTGCATTGACCGCGTCTTTCAAGCCCTCCGAAGTTGGTATTAGTATTGTCTCCACAAAATGCGATTAGCTTATCGAGTGGAATCTGCAGTTGTCTTAAACTGTCGATACAATATTTCGAAATAGTTTCCGATGTTTCATTACTTAAGGAATCGAACTTCAATAGCTTCTGTTGGATACCATCGTGTTCAGTAAAATATTGTACAAGTAGAGGAAACATCTTTTCAGCTTTGTGATTGGATGCGTCGGTGCCTATTCCGTAATATGAAACTTGTCGCAATTTTTCTTGAACTTTCGACACCGAATGCGGAGCAAGAATATTTTTTACAATCGCTGTAGCCTTGGTTCTAGCTGTGGATTGTTTTGCTGCAATTTTAGAGTCGGAATACATCGTGGCATTAAGTTTTACGATACAGTCGAGAGAACTGAAAGATTGATGATGTTTAACAACTTTATAGGCTGTCGTAAGTTCCGCTGCCGCAATAAGAAATTCTTCTTGAGTATCTTCTTTAATCATAAATCCGGAGATAGGCCTTGATGTTGATACAGCAGCGAATCTTTTTTTGTGATTGGTTGTAGCAATATGGTGCTTTACGTCAGCCTTACCTCCGTGAGTAATTGATATAAAACAATTACACGTAACACAAAAAGCTTCTTCATTTGTGCGTCCTTTCTTTATAAAACTCCACTCTTTTGTATAGTCGTCCGAAAAATGGCACTTCCTCTTTCTAGCCGCAGACATTTTGTGGATACAAACGTATAACGCACTTATTAAAAGCCGCACTGAGCGTTTTAGAACAAAGTAATCACCTGTACGTCACCGGCTAATCAGAACGACTGACTGGACTGACTGGCTGGCACTGACTTCCGCGCCTCGCTCGCACGCGTCTTGCTTGCCCTCTCCCGCTACTACCCCTTGCCCGCCCCCGCTTGCGCCTAGGCAATTGTGCGGTAGGTACACGCTTACACGCAAAAGTTTTATCGTGGCATTTTAAGCGTTCGTCGGGACGTCGGGACAGAGAGTTCAATAACGGTGACAGTCCCGATATATCGGGACGAACGGCAACCCTATGCATGTAACATAATTCATTTGGTAATAAATAATTTTTTACTTTACTTTACACTGACTTATTGCAATAAAGAACTGTGCAAAAACCTGACTGTGTGTATTCGCAAATAAATATTTTAAAGTTTGAAGTTTATGAAAATTTACTGAGTTCACCGACAAGAGTTTACTGTGAACCAACTAGTGCGTTCAGTCCCTTACACAAGGAAGGACTATTATAATAACATGCTTTTATTTCAGAATACACATTTCCAGATTATAAATAAATAACTTACAATACAATACAGAAATACAATAAAGTAAACGAAATAAGCACAAATCATTTTCGATTATTGTCGCGCTGAACGGAATGCCAATGTTGGTACAGTGAACTGCCCACATCCTCACACAGACACGACAGAATCTCATTTTTGGAGGCCCGAAGTCGGCTCCGAAATGAGGCAACTCTGTTACGGAGAATGGCAAAGAAATCCGGAACCCTGGCCGAAGCGAACACTTGCGATGCACTACAAAATCGAGGCAAACTCATTAGTATACGGAAGGCGTCATTATATTGCACTCTCAGAGTACTGTACGCGCTTCTCGTGTAATTAAACCACAGCTGGCAAGTATAAAAACTTTGAAAGTAAGCTTTAACATGTCGTCATCATCCTATTATTATACGTCGGTGAAGCGGGGATAACTTACACAAAGAAGGACTATGCCCCGTACGCCATCGTGAATTAGATCGATCTTTTTATATTCTAATACCTTCGTTTAATAGATCTATTGATTAGATCTACGAGAAAATACGTCTACTTAGGACAAACAGTCTAATATACATCATAAGCAGCTTATATACGTCCCACTGTAGGGCACAGGCCTTCTCTAAGAAAGGAAGTATGGGCTTAATCACCACACGTGCCCAGCGCGGATTGGCGATTTCAAGCGCTGAGGTATGTGAATAGCTCAGACACTCAGGTTTCCTCACGATGTTTTCCTTCACAGTTAGCGAGTGGTATTGCTACAATAACTTCACAAATGTACATAGGTAACTTAGATAACCAAGTCATAGGTATATGCCCGCACTGGGGATCGAACCTGGGTCTCTCGCTTCCGAGTCCGATTTTCTACCCACTAGGCTACCACCGTCTAATATACCTTAATCGCTTAAGACATAATTATACAACCAGTGTGTGTTACTAGTGATGACTTATGGCACTGAAACGTGGTCTCTCACTATGGGCCTCATAAGAAGGCTCAAGGTCACGCAACGAGCTATGGAAAGGGCTATGCTCGGAATTTCTCTACGAGATCGAATCAGAAATGATGACATCCGTAGACGAACGAAAGTCGTCGACATAGCCCAGCGGATTAGTAAGTTGAAGTGGCAGTGGATGGGGCACATAGCATGCAGAACTGCAGAACTGATGGTCGATGGGGCCGAAAAGTTCTCGAATGGAGACCACATATCGGCAAGCGCAGCGTAGGACGACCAGCTACAAGATGGACAGATGACCTCATCCAAGTGGCAGGAAGGCGCCGGATGCAGGCCACTTCCAACCGGTCTTTTTGGAAATCCATGGAGGAGGCCTATGTCCAGCAGTGGACTTCTTGTGGCTGAATGATGATGATGATGATGATGATGACGTTCATTAAGTAAACATTCTGTTTTTACAATGAATAAAAATATTTGAATTGAATTGAATTGAATTGAATTGATGATGACAAAATGCGGTGGTAGCCTAGTGGGTAGAACAATGAACTCGGAAGCTTCGATTCCCAGTGCGGGCATGTACCTATGACTTTGTTTCCTAAGTTATAGTAGCAATACAACTCGCTAACTGTGAAGGAAAACATCGTGAGGAAACCTGAGTGTCTGAGCTATTCACATACCTCAGCGCTTGAAATCGCCAATCCGCGGTGGGCACGCGTGGTGATTAAGCCCATAATCTCTCTCTGAGAGAAGGCCTGTGCCCTACAGTGAGACGTATATATACTGCTTATGATGATTATGATGATGAGAAAATAATCGTATCGAACTCTTCTTTTTAGTGCGCGTTATCTTAAAGCCGGTTTTTTTTAATAAAAAGGCTTTAACATCCTTGTTACTTGTCAACAATGTGCCGTCTAGTGGACAAACGGTAGATAGTTATTGATTGATTGATTGATTAAAAAGGCACTATTATTTCAGGACGCGACACAGTAACCGTGGACGAAGTATAACTAAAAACAAACTTACCTTTGAATGAATTAAAAATTAGTGATCGATTTTGACTCATCCTTACTGAATAAATGCAACAAAAATCGCTCTAAACATTTTTGTATCAATAAAAATTGGTATCTTCCTAGTGACCAACCAGCCGACACATCAAAAACCATTTTGCTTTAACTAAAAAAAAAACTACATTGAGTAACTGAAACAAAATCGGTAATGCGATCCCTACAACCTGGGACCTAATTGTCTATCTTTCGAATCTATCGCGATTCATTTCAAAGATATTGGAATTATGATCGCGACAGCGACATGTCTAAAGTTTGAAAGTCGCAATACCGATCATCTTCCTGAATGAAATTAGCGCTCGTCGTTCACTTTAACGCGTTTTTGTTATTCCTAAGTTTTTATTTGATCGATTCATCGTTTTAAGTTAGAAATTGAAATATTTAACAAACAAACACAATAATTTTAACAAAACCAAAGCAAGTGTAACATTGCTCTAATACAAAAAAAAGTATTTAATTTTTATATTATATAAGTGCGTGCAATGCATTAACGAAACGCAGTTGAAACGTCAAATTTGCGATTTATTTCATTCAATACCTACCTACCGTTCAAACACGTGTCGCAATACCTATCTCTACCACTTCCAATGAATGAATGTATGAATGAATGAATGATTTATTGCCTCAAACAAACATGCTTTCATACAATAATGACAGCTCGTGTCAAGTAAATGCAGTCTGAAATTCGTCAGCACCTTTCAAACGTCAAATCGAAAGGGATCGCGATAGATTTAAAAGATGGAAAATAAGGCCCCGGTACCTATTCCAGCAATTAAGAGGGCATACAAATAAAATAAACCGTAATTCAACCGTCAGGGTTAACCGACCCTCACCCATGGTCGAGGTCCCGCGCCTCCGCAGTGGAGCTCCAGGGCAGCAGTGACAGGTCCTGATGCAGCCAGGGTCTGGTCTTCGTGCCGAGCACCCGCACTGAGTAGGGGCCCGACGACACTGGTGGAGGAAATTTTAGGTTAAATTCAAAATTCAAAAATGTTTCTGCCAAGTAACACAGAAACTGTGACCATTATTGAACGTTACAAGTAAAACTAGGTTAGAAACTGGCTTCATAAGTTGTTTATGCAATAGTATGTGTTTTTGCTGCTGTTATAGCCCAGCGGCAACAAGAACAACAAGACAAGAAAGATGGATACTGCGAAAATTCGAGTGATTTTTGAATACGAGTTCCAACGCGGAACTAACGCGGCAGAAACAGCCCGCAATATCATAAAATAAAAAAATACGAAAAATGGGTGCCTCATAATCACTCGAATTTTCGCAGTATCCATCTTTCTTGTCTAAATTGAATAACAAAAACAATTGAAAGTCGATATTCAAATGTTTCACATTTTTTAAAAAAAGAACATCATAGAAACCATTTGAAAAAAGTTTCATTCGAAACCCTCAAACCATGAAGATTCATGTCAATTCAAAGAACCTATTGCAATAAAACGGCAATTTCATACTTTAACCCCTAATATTTTATGTGAGATTATTAATAAAGAAATTACTGTTTATTTGTATTTGTATGAATGTATATGTATGTAACTATTGTACTGTATGTAAAATAATGGATACTTTTACTTATGACAGATGTGGTCTGAGGCTGTGTGTGCTACAAAGTAAAATCAATATCATTTTAGATATGAAGAGTTCTTTTCCAAAATGCACTTAGTCCAAAAGTACCGTTAGTAACTGAATGACAGTGAATCTTAGTACGTTATGAGCGTGAATCGTGAACTTTGATTTGAAAATCGTACTGACTTAGTGCTATTTGGAAGATTAATCTTGTAAGGGTCGAACCGTCTCGTGCTTTAGACAAAAATTAACAAATTTTCTATGGGACTAAAAAAAACAGACTTAGTACGTTTTGGAATAGATCTCTTCATATATTTTTGCTATCCTCTACTTTGTTTTTACAAAGAAAATTGGCAACTACAATCATGAAATTCTTACGCCAAGTTTCGCTATCAAAAACTAGTACGTGAAAATCGAAACGCCTAAAATGTCCATATTATGTAATAACGTCTTATACCACATTTGTATTTAGAAGGCACTTATTTCTTTTACAATACCAAGGAGTATTAAATACTCCTTGACAATACCTGATTATTACTAAACACCACGTTAGCTTCCCCACATGAGATTTACGTCTGGCAACCCTATGCGACTGAGAAGATTACCACACGTAAATCAGCCAGAAAGTACCTTAATCCTAAAAATATTAAGACTAATTCGATGAAGATTCAAGGCAAGCTTCGAGCCAGTAACCATTTTCTAACCGACTTCAGAAAAGGAGGAGGTTATCAATTCGACTTTTAGTGTTCTGTGGACGCGTATATATATATATATATATATATATATATATATATATATATATATATATACATTATATTTGGCTATGTTCCTCCATAACTCCGTCAAATCTTAACCGATTTCGACAATTCTTTTTTGTTCGAACAGGTATAACGTCTCATTGGTCCCATTTTAATTTGGAGAAGATCTGATGGAGACTTTCAGAGATGGAGAACGGAACTCTTCAATGGACAGCAGTAAATAAGCCCTATTGGGGCCCATCCTTTAGTAATATCCGTATGTTTCATAAAATGGCGTAAAAGTAGTCCCAAGTTAATTTGGTGACGTTCTGGTGAGGACTTTCGGAGATGGAAATTTAGAACATCAAATTTTAAAGCAACGAATTAAGTAGGCTAAACTATGGTTATAAGGGTCTTATTTATTTTTCTCCCGCTCCCCAACTAAAAATTGAAAAATAAAAATTTTTAAATAAAAAATTGAAACCGACTTCGAAACACTACAGCACTAAAAAGTTAGAAATAATTTAAATAATAAGAAGCAGAAGTATTCATACATGTAAGTATTGTAGAAGTATAATTTGTAGTCGGTGCCCAGTTTCAAGACCAGCACATATATTTTGGGCATCGGCTCCAAATTATACTTCTACAATACCTACATGTATAAATACTTCTACTTCTAATTATTTAAATTACCTATTTGTAACTTTATAGTGCTGTAGTGTTTGGAAGTCGGTTTTTATTTTTTATTTAAAAAAAATTCTGTATTCTTTTTACAATAAAGCTTTTTCATTTTCATTTTCGACGCAACAATTGGACCGATAAGCAACTTTCGAGAAACAAGCTTCAAACATTGTTTATGTTCCATCTTCTTTTCAGACTTGTTCAATATTATAGTGATTTGATTACATTTATAAAACTCTGAAAAAAACATGGAAAGCTGTTGGAATGTTTCCGCGTATAGCAGACCAGTAGACCTACCGTCAACGGTATAGTTGTGCGTTTGAGCCGGCAGAGTATGGTTCCTGACTTCTTGATGGTTGTCTTCAGGTCGTAGCTGGATCAGCCACTCGAGCACGCCGTCCGTCTGAGCAGCGAACGGCTTCCAGGACACCAGGACTTTCTTGTTGGGCAACTTCGACAGTTGGATGGGAGCTGTGAGGAAAAAAAATTGATTCGGGTATTGTTTGGGATGTATGGCAAATATCTGTCACGTCTGATAGTTGTCATAAGTGTATTTTAAATCTCAGGCTCATTATTATTTATAAACAAATGCCAGTCGGACTCGCGCACGAAGGGTTCCGCACCATTATCTATACAACATTAAAACAAAGATCGAGAAAAAACGGCAAAAAATCACGTTTGTTGTATGGGAGCCTCCCTTAAATATTTATTTTATTTTTATTTAATGGGCATAGGGCAAGATAAAAAGTACCCGACCAACCGGCGTGCGTGTATGCAACGATTAATGAGTATTGAGGAAGCGTAAGTGATGTGTTAGGATCGTGGCAAGTGGCAGTCCCTGGTCTCTGCCTGCCCCTCTGGGATACAGGCGAGAGTTTATGTATGTGTATGTATGTATGTAATTTTATTATTTATTTTAGAAGCAAATATAGAACTAAATATTGTGTGAATATTTCAAGCGTCTACCTGTTGCCGTTATTAATATCGAGCATAAAACGGCAAAAAAATTACGTTTCTTATATCGACGCGTCCCTTAAATATATATTTTATTCTGTTTTTAGTATTTGTTGTTACAGCGGCAGCTCTTTGAAAATTTCAACTCCCTAGCTATCACGGTTCATGAGATACAGCCTGGTGACATTGAACAATTGAACGTGGGGTCATTTTTTAGCGCTAGTTAGACATCTATGTTTTTAACTATCACGGGTCTTAGGGTTATTTGGCTCACCTCCCTGCCCCTCGCAGTATACGGCGTCCGAGTAATCGCTGGCCCCGCTCTTCGAATTGCTCGTGGCGAAGGCTCGAACCTGGAACCCGTGCGGCGTGAACGGCTCGGCCACTTTCACAGTCACGTTCGCACCCTGGATTGGCCCGACGTCGGAGACTGTTGGGGATTTAAATTCAGGAATTACCAATACCGATTAGCTATAACTATAAACTTTTGAACCGTCTTACCCGAAAAGTACCCGAAACCTGCGTGCGTGCATGCAACGACTAATGAATGTTGAGGAAGCGAAAGTGATCTGTCAGGAACGTGGCAAGAGGCAGTCCCTGGTCTCTGCTTACCCCTCTGGGATACAGGCGTGAGTTCATGTATGCATGTATCTATGTCAAAATGGAGGAGTTTCTCAGTACGTCTTTGATTGTTTCCTTTGCTAGACAGGGGATACCTTGGAGACATCTGCTGACGGGATTCATGACAAAATCATCAAGTGAAGAGCTTGATGAATTGCAACGGCATCTTCTCGGCTTTGTGGACACTACCATACCGCGATTAAGACACCTATGTACAGTCTTATTTATAAAGAAGAAAACGATTCCACTAAAACAGCTCCCAGTGAGACTTAAGTCGGTCTTAAGACAGATCTTAACTAAATTATGATTTCCACATTAGCTGTTAAGCTATAAGCCCTCCGCAACTTAAGTCGCGTTAAATGTCCCTAACCTACTTTAAGCAATATCTTTAATCTGTGGTGTGCACTCTGGATCACACGAGAGAAAAAACCTAATTAAAAAATGAGGAGATTCTCAGTTTGACCATTTTTGTGGATGTCTTTACCATACCGTATTTTTTTTTGTTAGAGTGTACCTCAAGAGTGGCCCCATATGGTCAAGATCTGTGTCCTAGACATGCGCACCAAATCCCGAGCGACTCCAATCGTCCAACTGTCAAATTCCATACTGATATGACAATTAGACACCGAGTCATACGACAAGGTTCTTCAGCAGCTCATTCACTGTAAGGGCCGTCCGGCTGCGGAATGATCTGCAGGTCTCAATAAGGCGTTCTCCATCACCGGCAATCTTCATAAATAGGGTAAAAGAATTTCTCTCTAAATTAAGTTTTTAATCAGTACATGATTACTTTTTCTTTCTATGTAGGTATATTATATTCATTATATCCTCCTCTTACACATAGGTATTGTAACTTATTTATGTAGTAGTTTATAACAATTATTTAAGTAACATTTATGTAAATTTATTATGAAGTTTAAGTATGTACTATTCGTATTTGCACCAACTACCCGTCTCTCTTTCTCCTTCGGCCACCTTTCCGTCACAAGGTTGTCTGGAAGAAATTGCTGTTAGCAATCAAGCCGCCCATTGTACTTTTTCATTGTAACTTTCATATTTTATGTCTCGCTTCTTGTGTGCAATAAAAAATATTCTTATCTTATCTTAGACTATTGGAATCGTTCAGAATTTGGTGCGCGTAAAATAGGGGCTGGTAGTGAGATCCACCATTGATTTTCCCGCGACTCACCAGCCGGAGTGACCTGTATGGTGTAGGCGACCACGTTCTTGTGGTCCGGATGGTCCCAGCGCAGCGTGACGGCGCGGACGCCGACGGGGCGGCAGGAGACGTTTTCGGGGCGCGCGGCCGTGGCGCCGGTCACGTTCAGCTCTGCCCAGGAGGAAGCCACGCCCGCGCCGTTGGAAGCGAAGCATTGGTAAATGCCTGCGGAGGGGGGGGGGGGCAAACACTGCATTAATGCAAACGAGTTTGTTTTGTATAAACAACAAATTACCTAGTGCCCTAAGAGAACTCGATACAAATTGGTTCAAAAATAAACTCAAGATAATATTATCCAAAAAATGCTGTAATGGAAATAATTGTGTGAAAGACAGAAATACATGTACGTTTCACGTACCTACTGCACATACCTAGTTCTAAGTTTGACATGCATACTAAGGTAAATTTTAAGTACTTGTGACAATTTTGAGAATTTTATATTTGTTCCCTCTTATTAAAAATTGGTATGTCTTTAATGACAAAACATGCGGAACAAATATTTATTATTGTACCATCTATTCATACTCATGTTTGCCCATCTATTCATAAAGAAAAAAATATCTTTATCCTTAAGGGTCGAAGTATATTTTTATTATGTAGCCAATATACGTCCCGCAGGTACAGGCCTTCTCTCAGAGAGAGAGAATGCGCTTGATTACCACGCGTGCACACCGCGGATTGGCAATTTCAAGCGCTTATGTATGGATCAACCTCAGACACTCAGATTTCCTCACTCTGTTTTCCTTCACAGTTAGCGAGTGGTATTGCTATTTTAACTTCACAAATGTACGTAACTTTGAAAACAATCTCATTGGCACATGCCAGGAGTCAGAGCATACCTATATTTTTTTGAAACCGCAATAAAATGTAACTAGTTATTTTAATTATTAGGCTGATGTGGATACTAATGAAAGAGCTCAAAGACAGGGCGCTGTACTAAAATTAAGTGAGGAATTGGAAAAAATTGTATATTCGGTTTCAACGGATTTCAATTACTTCTTTTCACTGCGATACTCGGAAGAGATTTTGCTAAAAACTTGTTCAGGGCTCAATTAGCAATTAGTACCGCTAGTAAATATGTACCTACTGACGGCACTTCGGCTTAAAACTTATATCAGTGTCTTGTGTGACATCAACCGACCTGCATCTTCAGATGTAATCCCGCTGATGACCAGCTGCATCCGATCTCCGGAACCGTTTGACTCGTCATAGGATTTTAGGACTCTTGCCTGAAAAAAAGAAAACAGTTTTATTATTCTAATACAATTGGTGGAGACCAACCAAACCCTAATGGACTCCTGAGAAGGAAACCATTCAAGTTCAAGTTCAAAGTTCAAAAGCGTTTTATTCAAAGTAGCACAGAAACTGCGACTTAATGAACGTTACAAGTTAAACTAGGTGTACATTTCAAAATCTAGATCATTTTGGAGAAAAAATGGACAAAAAACTCTAAAATTTTGTCTATTCAAAGACCTTAATTAAAAGAGTTTACCTAATTATTCAAAAACCTAGAAATCACGCACTGAACTGGCTTTGTCGTCTAAATAATATTTAATGTTATAGTAGCCCTTTTGGCACAAAGTGTGCTTTACACATTTTTTAAACCTCGTTTCTGGCAAGCTTATTATATCCTCAGGGATGTTATTGTACAAACGTACACAATGCCCCATAAAAGATGCATTAACCTTTGCCAGCCTAAATTTTGGGAACGAAAGATTATGTTTATTTGTAGTACATACTTACATTGTGTTGGCTACCTACAGTTTGAAAGTTACTGATATTTTTCCTGAAGTACATAACATTTTCATAGATATACTGACTGGCAACTGTTAGGATGTTAGTTTCTTTAAAGAAATCTCTTAAGGAATCTCTAATGCCTATCTTATGTATGAATCTGATCGCTTTCTTCTGCAAGACGAAGATGGTCTCAATGTCTGCTGCCCGACCCCACAGTAGTATGCCATAGGACATAATAATATGAAAGTAACTAGAGTAAATAAGACTAGCAGTTGCGACACCAGTTAGTTTCCGGATTCTTTTGACTGCGTATGCTGCAGAACTGAGCCTATTTGCCATTTTTCCTATATGAGGACACCATTGAAGCTTTGCAGCAATTGTGATACCCAGAAATCCAGAAATACAGTTTCTTCTACAAGGTCTAGTTTGTCTTTCCCCAATATAACATTTTGTCTTTTTTTTTTATTTAACAATAAGTTATTAGAAGTAAACCATTTAGTACCTTAGAGAGAGAATTATTTGTACAATGCTCTGTCTAAAAGTGACCAGAAATTTCAATTGAAACAGCTGTTTCTATTGAAATTTGTTAGGGATAGCTTACGCTGTGCAATAAACTGTGACCTAATATAGTTATTATGATAACGATAAGTCATAGCCTGCTTAACACTAGTCGCCCGCTCAATAAACTCCAGTTCAAATATTCCCTCCGTCCTTGTACTAGATGATGATGATGGTGGGCTGTAAGATCCATAAGTTTTTGTAACAGTAAAAAAACATACGACTTACCCTGTGACTTACACGTCCATTGAACTCCAAAAGTGGTAAGGTGTGTGATTAATAAATTCTTGTAATAAGCTGAAAAAATACACCACTTATCCAGCCATTACACTCCAATGACTCCTCTTCCTCGTACCAGGCCATTTTAGGCCATGCAATCAATAAGTTTATGTCACAGACTGAAAACTATACCACTTACCCATCCATTGAACTCAAATTTCTCCTCCTTATACCAGATGATGATAGGCTGTGTGATCAATAAGTTCTTGTTATAGTCTTTAAAAAAACACACCACTTACCCGGCCATTGCACTCTAACTTATCCGCGTCCTTGTACCAGGTGATGATAGGCTGTGTGATCAATAAGTTTATGTCACAGCCTGCAAACCACACCGCTTACCCGTCCATCGAACTCCAATTTCTCCTCGTTCTTGTGCCGGGTGGTGGTAGTAGCCTACCACCAATATTATTCTGTCACGATCTCAAAACCACACCATTCTTGTACTAAGTGATGGTAGGCTGTGTAACCAAATTTTTTTTGCACAGCCTAAAAGCCACACCACTTACCCGTCCATAGAAATCCAATTTCTCCCCGTCTTTGTACCAGGTGATGACAGGCTGCGGTCGACCCGTAGCGGTGCAATTGAACCGCACGGTGCTGGCGCGCGGGGCTTCCTTGGGCGCTGGTGGGTTCACCACGACCGGGGGCTCTGTGATCGTCACATTGAATGTCTGTGGGCAAGGGATAACAAATAAAAGATGCGAATGTAGAAAGTGGTGGTAGCGCAGCGGTAGAAGGCCAGCCTCACATTCGGGAGGCCGTGGGTTCGAATTCCGTCATGTACCAATGATTTTGTTAAGTTACGTACATTTGTGAAGATGTAGTAGTAACACCACTTTTTTTTAAGTGGGGAAACCTGAGTATCTGAGGTGAACAGAGACCTCAGCTTGAAATTTCCAATCCGCGGTGGGCACGCGTGGTAATTAAGCCCATACTCTCTCTCCGAGAGAAGGCCTGTACCATGCAGTGGGACGTCTTAAGGCTATAAATAAATAATAAATAAAAAAAGACATATCATTTTAATTGACTTCAACAAAATGAAGAGGTCCTCGGTTCGTCTATATATAGTTTTTTTTGTGTAGGTTTAGCGATATTTCCTTACCACCAAACATTTTATTTTAATGCCAAAAGGAAAGTTTCGTAGCACGAGGTGGGTGTTGCCCTCAATATAATACAAGGTCGAATTTCCCTGGATAGCCGTCCGTAGGAGCGATTAAATTGGGCACTCGGAATTAAAAATAGCGTAACAACATTCACACTTCAAATGACTGACGAAAATCGAAAAATTACGATCAAATTAGGTATTTTCAGTTTCACCTCGCGAAAGGTCCGTGAAACAAAAGTATAAGGACTTACTGGGGGCCTCAATATTAATGGCTTACGTTTTACCAAAAGGTCACCAGTAGGTCATCGCCTAACAGCTCTGCTCTGCTAAGCTTGTTCTGAATACAGAGTTCAGAAAATAAACAGTACAGAAGGGGTAATATTGCGCGAAACCAATCGATCCATCCAGAGGTATCTAGTAAATGTAAAATGCAAAACGTCCTTGATAGGTATCTAGGAACGAACCCATGCAGATAGAACTGCATATGAAAAGTATTTGTAGTTTTTTTTTAATGAACGCAATAGTATGTGAGTGAGTTTGAAGTGACAGTAAGGTGGACAAGGTCGTCCGGCTATTAAAATTTAATTTTGTGCCTGATAGGTATCGCGGGGCAGGCACAAAGTATTCGCCGAGGTAGAAGCCCAACAAGTGCACTGCAGCTACTCTGAGCCCAGGGGCCTAACTGTCTTGTCAGGAAGCACCAGAGTGTGATGTGTTTGTGGTTATTTTTTTACTTTCTTATGTTCTTTATCAGGGAGAACAAACAGAAGTATAATGTATCTCGAACAGATAACTTAAACGTAAAAAAATATAACAGTTAATTGTACATCCAGCCCCGTTATCCACATTTTCCAATTTTTTTTTTTGTTATTAAACTAAGTAATTAAACAAACGAACGCACGCTTAGTTCAAGCATTGTTCAATAGACAATCCCTGAAAAGAAAACGAGAAAAAAAAAGAAATTTAATGACTTCATAACAAAACTTTTACCTTTAACTTTTAATTGAAACATCTTAATAATTTTAAGAGCCAGTGCCCTGAATGACGCAGGGGTAAGTGTAAATATATCTAAAGTATTGAGGTAGTGTTGTATGTTTTGACTATTCTATTTAGAGGTGCCCTTTCACCTGCGTTGGTCCTACATTGGATGGTCATGAATAGATGAAGGGGATGTGCACTTGGTTGGGATTGGAAGCGTGGTGAACGTATGTAAGAAAATTCTAGAAGATGTTTGATAGGTGGTGCTCAGTTATAATATTCTAAATGCTTTGGTTTTACTGTTACGTTGCAATATTTATGTAAAAAAAAATAATAAAAAAAAAAAAAAAATTAATTAATTATTAATTAATTTTTCATTTCATTCAGCTTTTGTCCGGGTGTACACAAACATTTGGTTTATTTTTACATTCGGAACGGGCTATCTGACAATTTGTCGCTTTTATGGAGTGCCGTTCTGTACCTACGTATTTTCTATCGTTTGAGCGAAGCTTGGAAGGAAAACGAGAGAAAAGCTGACAAAGGAACGTCACCTCTTGATTCGTGATCGTGTAAAGGCTGTATAATTTCTCCTTAGTCTTATTTGCCGTTGGCTTAGAATACTTATTGTCTTAGTTGGAAAGTTTTACCGTTTTTTTTTTTAATTTAGCTCAATATGCTACTTTTGTTGTCCACTTTAAAGGGCCATACAGGATTTGGTTAAACAAAAACAGTCTTAATGATAAAAAAAACTATTCCTTAAAAATACATCAAATGCAGCAGTAAGTTGGTTTAACAGTCTATTGCAGACTATTTAAACTGCACTTGAAAAGTTATTTTTTGTGGAATTAAAAAAAAAAATAACACCAGAATATTTAACATACACGCTGAAATTTGGATGGTTTGAAAGCCGCGTTTTTGTAGTTAGTAATTAAATATGCCATCTATTTAGACTGTTACTTTTAAGGTCAGTGGTAAAATAAAAAAAAACTGTCGAGAAATTTTGTTTGAAAAAATTCGCTAATGATTACTATCGCCTATCCGCCTATCAGAACAATGACCCGCGGACCCGCGGCACGCACGCACCGCTCTAGCTGGCTACTAATAGCTCTCATAGATACGAGTTTGGGTCGAGATATTTTTGAAGTGCCTTTTTTATAAAAACAAACTATTATATTCGATAGCTTTGGTTATGGCAAGTTTATTTTGCTATTTCTGTGAAACCATCCAAAATTCATGGTGTATAGTTTACAAAGATTTCGCCAATTCAAACCAGGTTGCAGGCAGAGCGAAGGTAAAGGACAATGTTTGTTTTGCAAAGATAGTTCAAAATTTAACCCCGAGAGTGTCTGACTTAGTTGCCTTGATACTCGTAGTAACAACTCACAGCAACTTCCTGCCAATAAGTGGCTGTAAGTTGTTAGTTGTTTCTCATAGACACTCTTGCTTGACCCTCGAGTTACCGAATTATCCCAACTTTCACCTATACTGATCTTATCCCCGGTCTCTCGTTGTATGTTTGTCTGTTTGTCGGGCTTGAACCCGCGACCTCTGGCTAACTGTGCCAGCGCTCTCCCAACTGAGCTAAAGAGCGAGTGCAGGCATCGGCGAAATTTCGAACCTCCTTACAAGAGAGCGCTGGCACGGATAACCAGAGGTCGCGGGTTCAAGCCCCGGGGTGGAATTTTTAGCCTCTAAATAGGTTTTTAAAATTGATCTCAGCACGAATTAGTGCAACAAAGAATATAAACCTCTTTCACTTCATCAATCGCAGAAGTAAACCAATCGCAAAAGTCAACAGCTGATCACATAAACTCACGTCTGTATCTCAGAGACGCAGGCTCCGCTCTGACTGGCTACTAATGGTTCTCATAGAATTGAGTTTGTATCGAGAAATTTTTGGAAAGTACCTTATTTTAGGATTCCGTACCCGAAGGGTGCTGAACGGGACCCTATTACTAAGATTCACTGTCCGTCTGTCTGTCTGTCTGTATCTCATGAACCATGATAGTTGCCTAGTTGAAATTTTCACAGATAATGTATTTCTGTTGCCACTATAGCAACAAATACAAAAAATAGAACGAAATAAATATTTAAGGGGGGCTCCCACACAACAAAAGTTATATATTTTTCTTTTTTGCTCGATATAACGGCCACAGTTTGACACTTGCTATATTCGCTTCAAAAATAAATAATTACATTAAAACAAAATTAATATTTACAATACATACAATTAAACAAAATTTATTTAATTGACTGTACTTGTGTGAGTGTGTGTGTGTGTGTGTTTTTTTTTTTTTTTTTTGTTTCCTTTATTCTTATGTTTTTTATATTTTTTATTTAATGAATTAAACAAAATTAACAAAATTAATATTATATATTAATTAAATTAATATGTATATCTGTACGTCCGCGAGTCCGACTCGCACTTGGCTGGTTTTATTTAAAAACAATCTAGCGTATTCGATACCTATTGTCAAGGCACGTTCATTTTGCTATGGCTTTCAAATCATCCGAAATTCATGGTGTATATACCACTTATGAAGCGGGCTGAATCAGTCAAAATCGTCCTTCCGCTAGATCGACTCATGTGACTACGCCTCTCCCAAACGCATCACTTTTTTTTTATTTCACTCGATATTTTCTGCCGTTATTTTAGACGATTTTAAGGAAAAGCCTTTAAAACGGCCCGACAGTTTATTTCAGATTGGGTACCTAGTTGATTTATAAGAACTAACCTTGGAATCTTGACAGTCCTATTCAGCGGACTGCTTTAATCCGAGTGGTGTTTCACGGAGTGGTGTTCAGTGGATTGATGCTTATCGGAGTGATATTAAGTGGACTGGTCTTTAACTGACTGGTGTTTGAGGGAGTGGTGTTCAGTGGACCGGTATTTAACGGACTGGGGTTTGAGGGAGTGGCGTTGAGTGGACTGATATTTAACTGACTGGTGTTGGACGGAGTGGCGTGGAGTGGACTGGTGTTTAACTGACTGGTGTTTAACGGAGTTGTGTTTAGTGGACTGGTGCTTAACGGACTGGGGTTTGACGGAGTGGTGTTCAACGGACTGGTGTTCAGTGGACTGGCATTTGACAGAGTGGTCTTCAATAGACTGGCATTTGACAGAGTCGTGTTTAGCGGACTGCTATTTGATGGAGTGGTATACAGCAGAATAGTATTTAACGGTATGGCCGACCATTATTGGATTCGTTCTGATGAATTCAATTCACTTTTCATTCAGTGTGAAAGATGCGGAATGAAAGACAAAAATTTACGAAAAGTAATCCCTTTCATTTCGTTTGCCTCTTAGACTTTCGAGACAGTATTGATCGCTAATCAATCAGTGAAGATTTTCAGTAAATAGGTGCGTATTTAAGCTTACTTAGTTAGGTACGCTTATAAATAGCTCCATGTGTAGCCAAATTTCTTAGCACATCCCACAACCAGAGGTTTAGGGAGATGCGTGGAGCTGATTATGTTTAAATTAGTGGAGCAGGTAATGTGTTAACCACTGTCAGCTTTAGAAGGCTAAATATAACAATTCAAAATCGATATCTGGTTCTAACGTGTATATTGCGCGCATTGAAAAGGGTCTGAATAAAGTTACGAGTCATCTAGCTTTTCGCTGTATTGATATATCACCCTGTAGGTGGAAACAATAGCTGTATACAGTCTAACGACCAAACCACAACCTCACCGCTCTGAAACAGCCAATCTATGTATATTGTACATTGTATATGATTATTATATTATTAATAGCCCGGCAATTAGCCGTTGTTTTGCTATATTAATTAGCCTACGACCTATTTTCAGGGCTAAACTAAAGTCCGAAGAATTCTAAGTCACATCCATCATTGAGATACGAAATACATCCATGAGAAGTCAAAGTCATTTGTTCAAGTTGCCGGGTATTATACTAAAATATATATGAAGCGCGTAATGAGCAGAGTATAATAAACTAGTAGGCAATATTGGCCGTCCATTGGATTTAACTACGTACGCTCGCTTGATCGGAGTAGGCGCGACAGGGTTAACTTGTGTTTCGAATGCGATACTGCCACATTTAAATATTGTCGTCTCACTTACCAGGTCTTTCGAGAGTTTTAGGTAGTTATTTACATTATGGGTTTGTTTACTATGAAGTGTAATAAGTTGATACGAAATAATATCTCTAGTTTCTACTCACAATGTAACAGAAAGACGAAGTTTGTAATACATTCTCATGGAAAAAATAGCAGGGAATTGGTATTGATACCAAATGTCACCGAGATCTCGCGTTTCGTAGTTAATAATATTGTATAGGCGTTTTTCGGAAGTTAGTAGGAAGATTAATAGATAGATAGATAGAATAATCTTTATTGTATGTACACCAGGAATTACATACCTATGAGAATTTAACAATAATATAGTACAGTACAATTGGTACAGATTGGTAACTGATTCTTATTTAAACTGTGTCATGCGACACCGGCAATTTCATGGGCATGCGGCGATACATAGATTTTAAGGTCTACCCACGTTACAACGCCAGCAACGTGTGGACGGTACTATTTCAATCTAAAATAATCCCTAAATACTCACAAAGACAAAGACTACAATACAACTGCAAAAAAAGTCCGATTATGTGACTTGTTCGTCGGCCGCACATGGTCGGGCTATTTTGCGCTAGTATTGCTGAAGCTTGCCTTAACCTCCTAAGTCCTCCTTGAAAATAAGGATGGTTTTCTATTGTGATTTTCAAGGTCAGGACTTAGGTTAAAAGTATTTAAAGGTTATTTTAGTTTTTATTGTTGTGCCCGCACGTTGCCGACCCACTGTAATATGGATAGTCCTTTTTAGAGCTCCGTACCCAGATGGGCAAGGGACCCCATTACTAAGACTCCACTGTCCGTCTGTCTGTCTATCTGTCTGTCTGTCTGGCTGTCTGTCACCAGGCTGTATCTCATGAACCGTGATAGCTAGACAGTTGAAATTTTCACAGATGATGGATTTCTGTTGCCGCTATAACAGCAAATACTAAAAACAGAATAAAATAAACATTTAAGGGGGGCTCCCATACAACAAACGTTGTCTAAAGATAGCGCTCGCCATCTAGCGGCCATCCATGTAACCTTCACAGCGCCGATGTCATTCGTTAAATGTCTATGTTAAACGCTTCTTGTTGCTTTCTATAGATGGCGCTGTTCTAAATGTACATAATCTATCTTGTCTCGATCTTTGTCTAATGTTATATAGACAATACGGAACCTTTCGTGCACGAGTCCGCCTCGCACTTGGCAGGTTTTTTGGATATTATTTAAATATAAAAAAAGTTTTGTATTTTAGTTATATATTTAACAGAAATTATTCCGACTGTGTCGGGAATGAGGATAATATAGTTCACTTAATAAATAAAAAAAGTTGTCATTAGCTGTTCCATGCATTTTACTGCCAATATAGGTGGTAACTGTTAACTCTACATTAGTAGAACATCTGATCGTTTTCGCGAAATATTTTAAAGTTGTTGCCGTAATAAAAGATTTTTGTGTTGCACGTAGAATCCCTTCTTCGGAAAGCTAGGTGATTTTATCACACCCTGTATAATTTTACAATTAACTGTTGATATTCGCTTGTAGCAAAACCTAAATCCAAGGGCCTTTGAATTAATCCCGTTACAAACATCAAACAAACCTAACCTACTCCTTGATTGTGGTACGGCGTTAGGCAATGTACATTATAAGCAGCCTATGTACGTCCCACTGTAGGGTACAGGCCTTCTATCAGAGAGAGAGTATGGTCTTAATCACCACGCGTGTCCACCGCGGATTCGCGATTTCAAGCGCTGAGGTATGTGAATAGGTCAGACATGTTTCCTCATAATGTTTCCCTTCACCGTTAGCGGGTGGTATTGCTACTGTAACTTCACAAATGTACATAGATACATGCCCGCACTGGGAATCGAACCTGGGTCTCTCGCTCCCGAGTCCAATGTTCTACCCACTAGGCTACCACCACTTGTACCCGCAATGTACTTAGCCTAAATGTATTTGGTTATCTGGTGTGTACAATCTAATCTAATCTAAATATTAATGAAGCTAGCCTCAATGCGAGCTCTACTCGTCTACAATTTGTACTGTGGATGCTTCAGTTTGCCGACTTTCTAACCATTTTCAGAAAATCTACAGCTTTATGTATACACTTATTGTAATGTTATCGGAATTCTGATTTTCAGCCCCTACGCGTGTAGCGTATTGATGGCGGGGTACATATTTTGCTGCACAGTGTTTGTCGTTTTCTATTATAGCGTCTATAAAGTCTGTACCGCTAACATCATCATTATCATCATCAGCCATTTGAAGCCCACTGCAGGTCATAGGCCTCCTTCGTGGTTTTCATGACCATTAGGGGTTTTGCCTTAATCGCCACGCCTGGCAGGAGGGTTGGCGATCGCAGTATGCGGTTAGAATCCCAGGAAGACGCTGCTGACCGTCTCCTGGTAATTGACTTCCTTAGTCACCTTCTACGACATCCACGGAGGGAAACGGAGTGACACTATTCTTAATCCGGCGCCACACGGAACAAGATATTACAAATATAAAAAAACAGGTCCAGCCGTTCCCGAGTGGGTACATAATTTTTATTTATATGGGATCTTTCAGAGAGGTCCGGTGGAACTTAACGTTCCACTCATCAATACAAACTTTTGTTATTAGTCCAACCACGAAATACCGAAAAAGATATCACCAGTTTCATACTCGTCATTCGTTAACATACACAGTAATAAAGCAGGTTGGTACAAAAACATTAATTAGCAGTATCATTCTTGTCTCAACTATTTTTTTAATTATAATTAACTATTTGACCGCGGACCGGACGATGAAGCGTGGGAAGGCCCCCCAAAAGATGGTCTGACGACCTGGTTGCGGTGGCGGGGAGTCGCTGGTTGCGGGCAGCACAATACCGGAAAGCTTGGAAAACCATGAGGGAGGCCTATGTCCTGCAGTGGCCGTCAAATGGTTGATGATGGTTGATGAACTAGTTAACCTGACAAATGTTCTAACGACGAAACGACGACAAATTTTTCCCGAATTTTCCATTGCCTATTTTCCTGGCAACTTTCCAATTTTTCCTTCTCTGAAAACCTTATTAGGATCATTACTAATATATTTTAAGGTCCAACCATTATCAATTTTTTCTCTAACCAACGAACAGCATTTAATACTTTTCATTATAGATAAATAGAATATTGTGTATTGTAGGCACGCCAGGAATTTTAATATAATTCCTTGTGTACAATATAGAATATTATTCATGATCAACCTTTACATTATATAGGTGAATCATGAAACTTCCACGTGATTAAGCCTATACTCTCTCTCTGAGGGAAGGCCTGTGCCCCACATATATACATAAGCAGCCTATATACATCCCACTGTAGGGCACAGGGCTTCTCTCAGGGAGAGAGTATGGGCTTGATCACCACGCGTGCCCACCGCGGATTGGCGATTTCAAGCGCTGAGTTATGTGCATAGCTCAGACACTCAGGTTTCCTTACGATGTTTTCCTTCACCGTTAGAGAGTCGTATTGCTACTATAACTACACAAATGTACATACTTAGAAAACAAAGTCATAGGTACATGCCCGCACTGGGAATCGAGCCTGAGTCTCTCGCTTCCGATTCCAATGGCCTACCCCCTAGGCTACCACCGCTTCCATTAGGCTACCACGGCTCCTACAGTGAGACATATTTTATGCTGCATTATTATTATTATGGAACTTACCCTGATAACATCGCCCTGTCCATCCACCCTGCAGGTATAGACTCCTGCATCATCCACCTCCATTCTGGAGAGCACCAGCACCTGCTCCGTAGCCGCTAGTTCCGCAGTCCGACCGCCAGGCGGCGTGTACTGCCATATCATCTGGAGAAAGAAAACGAATTACCTCAGGGGTTTTGCAAAGTGTGCCTAGGGCGCCTTGTAGGGTAAACAGAAGCGCATATCTATTGACTTGCCCGATATCATCATCAGCCATTTGACGCCCACTGCAGGATATAGGCCTCCTTCGTGGTTTTCATAACCATCAGGGGTTTTGCGATAATCGCCACGCTTGGCAGGCGGGTTGGCGATCGCAGTATGCGGTTGGAATGTCAGGAAGACGCTGCTGCCCGTCTCCTGGTAATTGATTTCCTTAGTCGCCTTCTACGACATCCACGGAAGGAAATGGAGTGACGCTATTCCGGCACCACACGGAATAGACTTACCCGATATATACTCAAATAATTCTTTATGAATGTGCCTCTTTTTCCTTAATCGGAAGACTGGGCTAAACGTGCGTGCACATCACAAATTTGAGATGGCAGCCCTGCCCTGACGTGATTTCCCTCAGGATAAAATCAATTAATTACCTAAATAAAAATAGCAGATGCTAGTTAGTACGCTATGTCACTCGGGATGAGATAAGAATTTTAACAAAACCAAAATCGGTTCAAATTCTTAGATTTTATGAACGAGGGCGCCACATCTACCGGCATCACCACGGTAAGCTGATTAATCAAAAGGAAACTAATCTAATTCTTTTTGCGTGACGGGCACATACGGACTGGAACGTATCCTTTTTCTCTCTAGCCGGCAAATTCTCTTTTGTTATTTCATTGACACGTGGTATTAATGAAATCGCAGATCAAATCAGGTATAATTAACAGTGTAGCGGTGTAAACCTATTACACAATTTTTGCAACGGAATGAAGAAACAAAATTTCGTTTCTTTTTGACGAAATCCTACGATTGACAGCATCGACATCAAAATTTATTCTACTTGTGAAATCATCTTTTATTCTGTATTTAATCGAAGTTTTCTATTATTCATCAAATAAATCACAGTATTGGACGATGTTTATAAATTATAACAGCTTATCATTTACCTACACCCCCCCCCCCCCCCAAATTATCCCCCCACGTTGGGCGCCATTGAAGGGTTCTTGGGTAGATTAACATTGGGTTAATTTTGGGTGTTTATTCAAACTGTAGATAAAAACTATAGGAATCTGACGACTAGTGGATTGGCCCAAGTATTAGTCTCGTCCAAAGGTGAATTAGCAATGAAAATCTAAAACAAATCTAGAAATGTGTGACGTAATTTTAAATTTTGAGTTTAAAATGATATGACAGAATGAAGTAAATAACAAAAATTGTGTAAAATGTTTACACCGTTACAACAGTACCTCAAAGGGCGGACTCGAAGCCACAGGGCACGCCAGCACCAACTTGCCGCCCTTCGGGATGGCCGGAGCGCTGTCGACCTGCAGGGCGAGGGGCGAGGGCGCCAGAGCGTCCACTGGCGCCCTCACCGTCAGCTGGGCGCCGGCGCTGCTCCGGCCCTTGTTTAGGATCTTGTTTGTTGCTATGCAGCTGTGGAGAAAACGTGAGCGTTATGAAAGCACGAGAATTTTACACCGAGCGATCTAAAATCTAAACTCCCACAAGTACTCCATTATTTGAATGTTGGACAATTTGCGTATAAGGACATTATGAGAATTGTATGTTTTAGCGTGCTGGACATTTATCGAATTGGACCTTTTGCGCGTGAAGGGACAGATTCATAGTTTGGTAACGTTACATGCTTTTTAGGGTTCCATTTTCAAAGGGTAAGGAACCCTATTACTAAGAATCCACTGTCCGTCTGTCTGTCTGTCTGTCTGTCACCAGGCTCGTGAACCGTGATAGCTAGACAGTTGAAATTTTCACTGATAATTTATTTCTGTTGCCGCTTTATTCCCTTTTTAGTATTTCTTATTATGCCGCTATAATAAGAACTACTAAAAAGAGAATAAAGTAATTATTTAAGGGGGGCTCACATGCAACTAACGTGATATTTTTGTCGATTTTTGCTCGATATTAATGACGGCAACAGGTAGACGCTTGAAATATTCAAATGTTTTTGTAACGTTCAATTGTAACCTTGTAACGATGCTAGGGTGTTCGGCAACACCCAAGCATCGTTACAAGGTTTACCCCCGGTTTCTCGTCCACTAACAAGCTGTTAACCTACTGTTAACAGCTGTCGATGGTATTTTTTTTTTTGTATGCACTTTGGTCAATTGACAGCTGCTAACACTAACAACAAACCAACCACGCCACTATTTACGAGTTGCAAAATTGCTTGTAACGTTTGCGATAACCTTATTTCCGACTATATTTAAGGAATATTTGAAATAATGTACATCTTTAAGAGGTAGCTTGTATTACAAATGTATACCTTGATCCGCTACCTACTTCGAAAGTAACAGTCTCATTTTGGAGGTTTCAAGCGTCGTACTCTCGATAATAGCCTCGGGGCTTAGATAACAATCAATAATAACTTAACGGAAGACGTACGTTCCAAGCAACGTAAGGTTAATAGCTCGAGGTAATTTGGAATAATGTTAGAGTACTATGAAAGTTTTGACATAGTACTCCCCCCCCCCTCCCCCCGCCCAAATGGACAGTTTAGTACCCCTTTCTTCTTATTTTGGTGCCATCTCCTCTCGGAGGTCGGCTATCATTGTAGCTACTTTGTCCAGTGATGTTGCGGCTCGGAAAATTTCTATATTTGTCGTGTTAAACCACTCTGCAAGATTTTGGAGCCACGACGTTTTTCTGTGACTAGAACTCCTTTGTCTGTGGATTTTTCCGGCCTTAGTACCCCCAAATGTCCACAATGGACAGTTTCACATTGGAAAATAACTTTATTATAGAACTACAACAATTCGACGCACATTGCGTAGCCGATCAAACCCCAGGTCAACCAATAGGTAAACTTGGCTGCGCAATGTACATAAAATAAACTATAAATAGAAATATAAATCTTCTGTTGACTCTGTGTTAAAATTATTTTGTGTTTTGTGTGCAACAAATAAACTGTTTCTATTCTATTCTATTCTAAATTGTGGTTTTATGAAACGCTGCCCTGGGGCCTAATTACGCCCACCAAATCCTTTGCAATTCCAATCGTCTAACTGTCAAATCCATACTGATACAGTTAGTTAGACGATTGGCATGGTTCAGGATTTGGTGCGCGTAAGCTGGCGCGGAGCTGGCGTTATACGTAAAAAATATTTTTAAACATACCTGTAAGATCCTTCGTCTTCTTCGGTGACGTCTAATATGAGTAACTGATTTGGTAATTTGTGGTGTCTGGAAAGAAAACGATGAGATGAGATCATGAGCCAGAAGTAATAGTACATTGTTACCGTAGGGGTGAAAGGAACTTATTTAGTCCCGAGACGGGATTTGGCACCCGAGCGTGGCGTCTTTCTAAATAAGTCCTTAACCCGAGGTAAACACTGTGCTTTTCATTACGAATATAAGGAAAGTAAAAATTAATATTTTTAAAATATTTTTCCCAGATATATGTTCTGTCAAAGAAATAGTTGAAAGTAAATAATAATAGTCATTTAAAAATATATATTCTTTAATTAATACTTAACTTTATGTTATTTCAATTTTACATAGCGCTGTAATTGAGTGGCTGTATAGAAAGTTGTAACAACAGAAATGTGAAAATAGAACTAGTTTTTTTTATAACTTGACTGTTGTCAGTTGAAAACTATTGTCCGTAGGGCAGGAAAGTATCACTTTCAACCCGCTCCTCAGGCAACTTCAGACCTACTTTCCGAGTTTGAGTAATGAAAAAAGGAATTAAAATAGTAGATTGTATCACAAGGGAGCAAATAACATTTTTACGGGGAGGGCGCTTTTTTGAATCCAGAGCGAAGTGAGGGATTCTAGAGTATAATCCCGAGCGTAGCGAGGGATGCTTTAGTAGAATCCTGAACGTAGCGAGGGATTCAAAGTACGTCGCCAGGGCCAAAAATATATTTTTCATCCCCCCATCTCGGAAAAAGTATTTTTGCTCTTCAATATCTGAGTGCAAAAGCCGTTTTTATCCGCTAGAGGATAAAGTAAATTGAATTTAGAACATCGTGTGCACTAAGTTTGTAAATTCAAAACATCATTAAACCTATTTACTTCTACCTCCATGGTGCGAATTTATCATAAAACTTTTTTTTTTATTTGGTAAAAACTTAGACTCGGAACGTCTTTTGTGTTTTTTTTTTTTTTCATTTAGTCATTTCTTCGCTGAGGTGGGATGAAAAGTTACGTGTTGCACTCGAGTGCAAAGATTTTTTACCTTATGCTCTTTTGATTCCCTCGCTAACGCCCAGGATTCTAATTTAATTATAGAATCCTTCGCTTGCTCGGTCATCAAATGAGCACGCGGTTAAAAAGCAACTTTGCCCTCTTGTATAACAAATAACTATTGCGGCCGAGTGACACACTCTACTTTTCATCACCCACTATGAGGAAATAGAAGGCGCCTCTTGCATTTCTCCATTCAATAAAATTACCATAGGCTTTCATATATTTCTCCCGGGATTTTGCACGTAATACTCGTAGATAGTCCATCACATTTCTTGCGTCAGTTCTAATACTTTCAGGAGTTAATTCTGTACTTTCACCTTCACTTGAAGAACTAATTTTTCAGAAGAAAACCACGAATTTCTAACAATCCGTGAAAATTGACGAGAACGCGGGCTGTAGTTCGCGCGTTGACAATTTGATTTCTTTTTTTTTATTCAGCCGGCGGCGCGACCATGGGCCGTCATACCAGCCAGTCATTATTCAAACTGAACTGAACACTAAGATGTTCCAAATTCAAAAAGTGCGCGACAAAGATTTGCGGCGCACTTATAAAGATTACTGCTGCCCGCTAAAAGTTTCGTATAGAAAACACCACTTTTGGGTGCACTGAAAGGCGAACCAAGTCGCGCTTTTCGAATAGATAGGATGAGAAATGGTTTTTAAAGGTACTCTCGGTGTTTCTGAGCAAATACGTAATTTGTTTCTATTTTCTATAAACATTTTGGTATTATGTTAAAATGCAGTACAAAATAAAACGGACAAAATATAAATTGAACTAAAAATTTAAAAATAACTAATTAATTTTTTTTTATGTAGCCTATACGTGACGTACGTCCACTGCAAGGCACAGGCCTTCTCTCAAAGAGATAGTATGGGCTTAATTACCACGCGTGCCCACCGCGGATTGGCAATTTTAAGCGCTGAGGTATACGAACCTACGACACTCAGGTTTCCTCACGATGTTTTCCTTCACAGTTAGCGAGTGGTATTGTTACTAAAACTTCACAAATATACGTAACTTAGAAAACAAAGTAACTGGACACGGTCAGGTGACATTCATAAAATTTAAAAAGGCACTAGAACAGAGCTACCTAAGAATTCATATCAATCTCACAGAATTAGGATGATTACCTCTCATCATCAAGCACAGGCTCTCCATCCTTCAGCCAGCTGACCTCAGCCGGTGGCAAAGATCTGACCTCGCAACGAAACACCGCGGGATGGCCAGCCTGGACCGTCGTGTCTTCCGGGCTGACGGAGAACTGATGCTCAATTGCTGGGGAAGGGAAAACAGGTGGTTGGTTCCTCATTAACCTACCCAAGAGTGAGTAGTTTCACTTATTTTAGAGGCCGTGGTTAATAACGACGAACCAGACAAAGAAGTCGCCGAACGATTCGTCACGTTCCGGCGTGATGCCTGGTTACGTAATGTCTTAGGCCTCCTTGTCTTCCCTTAACATCTGCTCCTATTATAATCTTTTTGTTGCACTAACCCGTGCTGAGGACAGTTTTAAAAAAACTTTTTAGAGGCCAAAAAAGGCACTAGCTTGTAAAGAGGCTCGAGATTTCACTGATGCCTGCACTTGCCCATTGGCTCTTTTGGGAGAGCGCTGGCGCGGTTGGCCAGAGGTCGCGGGTTCGGGTCCCGGCATAGGTGGAGTCTTTAGCCTCTAAATAGGTTTTTTAAAATCAGCTCCTATATCACGGGCACCAAATCCTGAACGATTCCAGTCGTCAAACTCCATACTAATTGCTATTGCAAACTTCAGAATTCCGGCAGGATTTGGTGCGCATATTTTAGTTGCTGATGGGATTAGGCCCCTGGTGAGATTGGGGTCAAGAGCCGGCAAACTTAAAGAAGAATCCAGAATCAGACAAGGCAAAGGTTTAGACGCCAAATAGATGGACGCAATGTAGGAAGAGTGGATGACTTCCCAAATCGAACTGAAAAGCAAATAACCGATTGAGGCTGGCAGAGGTGCAGGGGTGGCCACCAGAGAGTTTCTTATCGCGTACAGTCCTGAGCTACTATCGGCCTATGTCGCACTTCCACCGAGATGTTAAATGGTTTTCGTTGTAATCATGAAGAAGACATAGTTGAATGCAAATGCTATCACTAAATGAATGAATGAATAAGTAACCATTTTTTGCCAAGAACAAAGACTCACAACAAACACTTTTGATTTAGTCAGCCAAGCACTAACAATCCTTGTAGGTACTCAAATTATTTTCCATCGCATAATAGCATAAACAGCCCAAATGTATGCATATCCTACATAACACATTAATATCCTAATGTATGTAGAGAGAATGCTATGAATATTGATACATAGATAGATAAACTGTTTATTTACACTTGCAATGGTGCATACAAAGAGAGTATCACAATGGTAAAATAATAGTAAAATGAGACATGTAATTCAGCATGAAGCAAGAAGTCATTACTGTATAATGCAGTCAGCAGCACGTCAGACTCTTATATGATTGCCCACAGCGGATTGTCGATTTCAAGCGTTGATGTGAACACCTCAGACACTAAGATTGGTAGGAATTGCTACAAAAAAAAAACATAATAACAATTCCGAGTTCAAATTAGCTTAAAGCAACGTCCATAACCCCTATCAATCTTGGCTCAGAAAACATTATCCATTTCTCCCAGTCGCAAACTAAATAGATTATTTACCGAACTGTTACTGGCCCATGGAAACTGCCAAGCCGTGCCCAACTACGCAAGGAGCAAACTCAATTTAAAGTTCTTGGGGTATTACAAAAACTGCGCCGAAAGTTGAACGGAATTTAGAACACATTTTGGCGTAAAAACTAGTATTTGCAGCCGGTACCGGCGACGCGTGACGTGGGGTTTAAAGAGGTTTTTTTTTACGTCAATGGTACAGTTGACAGCGGATCAACCTTCCCCTTTTTATTGCAAATTCTTTGCTGTGTGGCTGTGTAACATTTTCCCGTTAAGACATTTACACGTCAACTCTCCAATAAAAGTTTTCTGAAGTCAGCTAGGTTGTTAGAGAAACGTCTAGTAGGTACAACTTAAGGGAGTATAAAAGTTTTTAACAGATGTCACAGCAGCGGTAGAACGCCTCATATTCGGGAGGACGTGGGTTCGAATCCCGGTATGTACATAATGACTATCCTTTTAACCGACTTCAAAAAAGGAAGAGGTTCGCCATTCGTCAGGACCTTTCCTTATTTTGTATGTAGGTATGTTCCCCGATTACTCAAAGACGCGTGGACCGATTTGGAAGATTCTTTTTTTGTTTGAAAGGGCTGACTACAGTTTCATAGGAGGTCACATAGTCACCAAGTCAGGATCTGTTAGTGGATTCTTGGAGAAATCGAGGGGAACTCTTCAAATTTCAGAGGCACACTTGGACTCGTGCATTTGCTTTCTTTCGTATGTACTCTCGGAGATTACCCCCTGCATGAAAACTTACACACAAACTAAATTTCCTCTTTATAATATTAGTGTAGACATCGACTGTTCACCAAAGACACGGTTTGGGTAATCGGGGCGAAAACAAGAAACTAAATTAAACTCAACAAGATACAACAGATCTCAATAAAGTATCTTAAGGCGTGGGCAAGATAGCTTACAAATGTGACACGAAAATCCGAAGAAAATCCCATTAACAAACATTCAGTAGGTAACTACTTATATAACTCGAAAGTTAAATATACCAACATAATACTCGAGGAAGCACCCAAGAGAATTAAATTCACACAAAAACATTAGCTAAAGGAAACACTAAACAAACAAATAAATTAAACAACTTAATTATATCTATACCCCGACGACGTTTTGTAAATATAGACCGTTCATTAGAAAAAAACAGATACAAAGATGAAAATTAAATATTTAACTCTCGCTTTATATTTTTGTTCGCTTTACGAGTGCCAAGAGCGGTGGTAGTACAGTGGTAAAACGCCGGCCTCACATTCGGGGGGAAGTGGCTTCGAACCCCGTACATGTACCAATGGCATTGTTTTCTAAATTAAATAAATTAAATATCTCGTCTCTATTTGCCTTCTTATCCTGCACACATAGCAGAGAACTCCGTTCCTCACAAAATCTTCTTCTCTGTACACCCTCTCACCACTCTGGTTACGTCTCTAGCTCTTTCTGCGTCTCTGCCGTTCGTCTTTGGAACGCCCTCCCTGGTAATGTCCGCAAAGCCCCCTCTCGGAATTCTTTCAAAGCCCTTGTCCGCAAACACTTCCTCGAGAAGTGCTACCCCAATCTCCCTTAGCCCCTCTTCATGATAAGGGTCTTTCAGTTGTATGTCCTCTACTATTAATATATTTTTTTATTGTATGTATGGTACATTATATGTATTCCCCTGACCCCTTATACTGTGTAGATGTAATATGTATTTTTAGTGGTATATAGGCTTATTGTATTTTAATATAAAATCGGTATATATGTAAGTCCATATTAATGTGTAAATTTATTTAATTACATTTTATAAAAGTATATTTTTCAACTTATATTAACTTGTCCTTTTTTTTTGCACGCCTACCAACTCTTTCCCTTACCTCCTGCGGTTGACTGGTAGAAAATGCTTATGGCATTAAGTCCGCCGCATCGTACGATTTTTTTTAAGTGCAATAAAAGTATCAATAAATAAATAAATAAATAAATACATAAATAAATAAATAAGCGAAAGTAATCTGTCAGGATCGTAGCAAGTGGCACTCCCTGGTCTCTGCCTACCCCTCTGGGATACAGGCGTGAGTTTATGTTATGTTTTTATGTTTATTAAGTTATAGTAGCAATACCACTCGCTAACGCTCGTGAAGGAAAACATCGTGAGGAAACCTGAGTGTCTGGTGTTCGCATATCTCAAGCTTGAAATTGCCAATCCGCGGTGGGCACGCCTGGTGATTAAGCCTACACTCTCTCTCACAGAAGTCCTGTGCCTCACAGTAGTACGTATACAGGCTGCATGTTTATTGGACAACTGAAAGCTACGCGCTCTTTAGTACATATACGAGACCGGCGTGCGTGCCGCAATGACTAATAAACGTTGAGGAAGTGAAAGTGATCTGTCAGGATCGTGGCAAGTGGCAGTCCCTGGTTTCTGCCTACCCCTCTGGGATACAGGCGTGAGTTTATGAATGTATGTATGTAGCATACGAGAAACCGGGGGTAAGTGGTAAAAATAGAATGTGCGAGAGATAAGCGAAGCGTGTAACTACTTTAATATAATCTGCCACAAGGCCGAAGCTAGTCGTTACTTTGTATTTCCGAGATTGTTCAATGGTCCTCAAGGAAATAGCTTCCAATTGTTGACAGCTACTGTCAGATTAGATTAGATTGGTATTTGTACTGGCCTTCGTCGAAGTTTGTTGAAGAAGATCCGTAGTCTAACAGGAATCACAAAACTAAAGCGGAGCCGGCAGGACATCTGGGCCCACGAGTCTAACACACACATAGTTTTTCAATACAACAGCTGTTATTTGCTTATCTTTGGTAGCCTACTAAGCAAACACGAGCCCTGAAACCTTGTCTAATGATAATCAGAAATCGAAAACTTATTTCAACGTAAAGAATTTACATTCTGTTCGTAGAATGTGAATAAACAATGTTACAATGTCCGCTACCGTCGGGTCGATTTGTAGTGCAGGAAAGGATAGATAATTTCTCAAACTATTAATGAAATTGCCGTTTTATTACAATAGGTTCTTTGAATTGACATAGAATCTTCATGGTTTGAGGTTTTCGAATGAAACTTTTTTCAAATGGTTTCTATGATGTTCTTTTTTTAAAAAATGTGAAACATTTGAATATCGACTTTCAATTGTTTTTGTTATTTAATTTAGACAAGAAAGATGGATACTGCGAAAATTCGAGTGATTATGAGGCACCCATTTTTCGTATTTTTTTATTTTATTGATTTGACGCTTGTGAGTCAATATTGTGGGTAAGGTAACGTTAAACCATGCCGCTAATTCCTGGGTAGTTTGACTAGGGTCGGCTTCCACTATCTCTCTTAATTCATCGTTATTCACCTGTGTGGGCGGTCTTCCTCGTGGCTCGTTCTTTCAGTCGAAATTTCCATCACGAAAGCGTTTAAACCAAAATCGCACGGTGCGTTCATTAGTAGACCCCTCTCCAAACGCAGCATTGATATTGCGGGCTGTTTCTGCCGCGTTAGTTCCGCGTCGGAACTCGTATTCAAAAATCACTCGAATTTTCGCAGTATCCATCTTTCTTGTCTAAATTGAATAACAAAAACAATTGAAAGTCGATATTCAAATGTTTCACATTTAAAAAAAAAATAACATCATAGAAACCATTTGAAAAAAGTTTCATTCGAAAACCTCAAACCATGAAGATTCTATGTCAATTCAAAGAACCTATTGCAATAAAACGGCAATTTCATACTTTAACCCCTATTATTTGGTTCGGGTTGCTATAAAAAAAAAAATCTCATGAGAGTCAACAACATGCAATGCTAAACATTAGTACTAAACATTAGTATGTTCTTACAAAATAGTCTCGGAACCCATGACTTCTGTTTTGGTAGTCAAGCGTGTTAATCGCTAGACCAACAATGCAGTCAAAATGGGCAAGCACGTAACATACATAGCATATTAGCTCTTATAGACAACCACATGAGATACATTTGTTTATTTGAGCAGTAGTGTTAAATTACATTTGTACTAACCTAGGCGAAGACTAGATTTTTGTCTGCGATCGCTCAAGAGAACTCCATTCGGAAAAAAGTAATATATCTGCGGCAAGCGTAGACAAAATTCCTGCCTTGGATTGATTATGACTGCCTTCTCAAAATAGGACAAAACTATCAACATACATTTCTCCTAAACACACCGCAAAACATAATACGGATGGCACCGAGTGATCCCTGATAATATATGGATTACATCTTCAGAAAGTTCTCGTCGGATTCGCCTACGAATTATTATTACAGTGCCTTTGAGTTTCAGGAATATCACCCAGTCTATATATTTATTATATATATACCTAGAACGCCCGTATTCTGATGTGTACGCTAAGATTATTATTTATTATTGCAAGAAAAATAATTACATTACAGTTAAAACTATTGCGTAATTAATTGCATTAAAATAACTACGATATATCATTATCATCATCGGCCTACGCTTGTCCACGGCTGGACATAGGCTGGATGAGAGTAGCCGAGGACCGTGCTCAGTGGCGTGCTAAGATATATATATAAAGTCAGGCAGGGTCATTTTGCTATGTCTAGGCTGTGCTATGCCAAACCACCCAAAATGAATGAAGCATTTATGTCCGATGCGTATTTTAGAACATATTATAGTAAACTGAACACGTACGTAATATGTAACGGTCTTATTTATATTAAAAAAAAAGTAGATGCCTTTTTCCCTAAAATAGCATATAACAAGGTATAATTTTATTATTTATACGAAGTTCTTGCGAAAACGCTAATAAATGCATTCAGCGATTTATTTATTACCCTGGATATATCAAAAAAACTCTTTCAATTTTCTATTTCAATTCTTTGTTCTTGGGTCAAGTCTCCGATCATATTTTTTGTATATTATTTCTTGACACGTAGCTCGTTTTGACTGATGCACTTCACATTGGCCTTTGCCTCTACGTAATGATGAGATGATTTATACAGCGTCCAGTGGCACCATCACTTACACTAGATGGGTGAAGGGACCACTCGGACGCTGCAGTGCCTGGGACATTGTTTTTCAGATGGAATTGGCTTGCCCAGCACCTATCCCATCCCGACAGTTTAGTAGGCCTAGCCCACAGGAAAGACAAGTCAATACGTGCGGAGCCAACCAAGCCGCGGGTTTCCTCACGATGTTTTCCTTCACCGTTAGCGTGTGGTATTGTTACTACAAATTCGCAGATGTACGTAACTTTGAAAATAAACAAAGTCATAGGTACATGCCTGCACTGGGTATCGAACCTGGGTCTCCCGCTTCCGAGTCGATCATTCTACCCACCGCTTTTTCACTTTACACACGGCAGCTATAATGTAAATATGTATGTTATAGCACGATACATCCTCATTACATCTTTCCATAGAAATCATCAGGAGATCACACACGACAGCTATAATGTATACTTTTTCATCTTCGTATCTTAATATGCAGAGCGATACGGAAATATACATTCATACCTTAGCAGCTGGAAAGTGAGACGTATATCAATGGAATGAAGGGAAAGATACATTACATTACCTTTTGTGTGTATGATACTTTAAGATAATTTAAAGTTTTACGCCCCGGGATGACGTACATACAATACATTATAGCTGCCGTGTTTAAAGCGCTTAACAGAATGTTGATTTTAAAATCTATTTAGCCCATTTGTGCGTAATGCAGAGAAGTTTGTAAAGAGGCTCAAAATTTTACTGATGCCTGCACTTGCCCATTAGCTCAGTTGGGAGAGCGCTGGCACGGTTAGCCAGAGGTCGCGGGTTCAAGTCCCGGCATGGGTGGAATTGTTAGCCTCTAAATAGGATTTTAAAATTGTGCCAGCACGGGATAGTGCAGCAAAAAGAATATAAGAATGTTGATTTACAAATATATTTTCGATCGCAGTCTCAATCTCATAACTTCCCAGAATCGTGAGCGTTGTCGAATCTCTACTATCGAGCGTCTCTGAATCCGTCCACAGACATTCTGGAAATTAAGTTTTAGGCTGTTATTTTGTTACAGACTGGCTGGTACTTTTCCCATCTAGTCTTCCACGGCAAATATGTATAAGCAATCAGTTATATTCCGGTTGTTTTCTTATCTCGAACGTACCTGTCATGCCTTTCTTAGCTACGTTAGAATGAGAAGTTCTATTATACAAACTGAACGGGCCAGGCGCCGAGTGTAAGAAGGCTTTGGGTCTATGAACATGAGGCAATTCTAAGCGCGGAAAAGAAATCACATACGAGAAGTATAGAAGTGATCTTAACCTGATCTTATTTTTAATTGAAAACAATAATTAGAGTCTAATACGTAAAAATCTCGTCTCAGAGTGTTTATTATCGAACTCGTCCGAAACGGCTTTTTTATGCATATTTGGTAGGTTCGTAGGCTAATTAATATGGCAAAACAATGTTTGCAGAGTCAGCTAGTTTAGTATAAAAACTTTCTTAAAAATTAAAATTAAGCACATAGGTAGTAGGTATAGTGAACCCGAATAAGTAACAAATGAGTTCTACTTTCATTATTCACAGTCATTTATCGTAGTCATGGTGTACACGATGGTATCATATTTCATGAAGCGCAAAATAAAATATTACTAACATAAAAAGCAATTTTAAGGGCGCACAATAGCAAACATTCTCTGGCGATCAAAAGGCTGAGGCTAATGATTGATCGTGGCTCGTGGGAGAACTGACAGGCCGACCTTTATCTCAGCTGAAAAACTCAACGATATTATTCAGGGTTATCACCGAAATGCGCAATTCCTTATTCTTAGCTGGAATGTACTACTTCAGCCATCCCACTGGCGCTTGACGTAATACTATTAATAACTTAAAAAAATCCATACAACACAATCACAATCTTGGACCCAAACTAGGATACACAGGGCTCTGGTAACCAGGCATGGACATCACAAACATGGAAATACACCCAGGCCATTTGTACGAATCTACGGCGGCCCCCAGTGGAAATCGAACCCAAGACCGCCGGTATAGTAATGAGACGTGATACTGTTAGGCTAACGAGGAGTCAAATTGCGCCACAATTACATGTAATATATCTGAAATAACTACTTGTCGAAACCTTGGAACGCATCGGCTTATTCTGGCTAAATCCTAGATAATTTCTAGCACCATTTGTGGTTAACTGGTATTAAACAAAATACGTATTTTTCAAAAACTTTTCTACCACTTTTGACTTTTTTTTATAGGTTTCATTTCCGCTTTGCAGTGGTGCTATTTGATAGATTATGCTTAAAGTTATGCGGTAATTATTCATCATCATCATCATCAGCCATTTGACGCCCACTGCAGGACATAGGCCTCCTTCGTGGTTTTCATAACCATGAGGAGTTTCGCCATAATCGCCACGCTTGGCAGGCGGGTTGGCGATCGCAGTATGCGGTTGCAATCTCAGAAAGACGCTGCTGCCCGTCTCCTGGTAATTGATTTCCTTAGTCGCCTTCTACGACATCCACGGAAGGAAATGGAGTGACGCTATTCTTAATCCGGCGACACATAAATATTATGTACTTATAATTCTATTTTTAGAACGCTTGTAAACCCAGATTTTTTAAAAGAAGAAGAAGAAGAAGAAGAAAGACATTTATTATACCAACAAGATATAATACATCAGTTTGGGGAAAAAAATCATAAGTAGATCAAAACTTTTTGTAAAACACAAACTCTAGGGGTAATGTGTTTTAGGAATAGCGCATTTTAGGCGCAACCCTGTATAATATGACTATAGCAATATCTAGGCAAAGTCTTTACGAAATATTTTTTAACACGAGCCTGGATCAAGCTTCAGTTACTTAGATGTGCTCTAAGTATAATGGAATATAAATATACTCATAAAGAAGTATCGTGGTTCTCCAAATGTTTAGCCGTGACGTGTCAAGACAAGACAGAGACTTGCCGTCCTCGACTGCCTGCCATTATTGATGTACCGTACCCACTATTAATTAACCATTTGTAATTATTAATCATCATGGTCATCCGTGGCGATTATGGCAAAACACCTCGTGGTTATGAAAACCACGAAGGAGGCCTATGTCCTGCAGTGGGCGTCAAATGGCTGATGACGGACATACTTCGACCAAATAGAGGATGTATTAACAAAGGGCAAGATAAAAAGTACCCGAAACCGGCGTGCGTGCATGCAACGACTAATGAATGTTGAGGAAGCGAAAGTGATCTGTCAGGATCGTAGCAGGTGGCACTCCCTGGTCTCTGCCTACCCCTCTGGGATACAGGCGTGAGTTTATGTTATGTTATGTTATGATCATCCGACGTCAAACGAAGGTCAACGATATTGGTGACCGAATATCGAGGGGGGAAACCTGGAGAGGCGGGAAGACCGCAGGTAGATCAGGGGCAGTAACGGAGTGGTCGCCGAGTAGGTAAACCGACAGCCCGATGGCCGGACGATGTGGTCGGGACTGAAGCCATTCGCATCCAGGAGTCCCGTGGACCGCGAAAGATGGGGTGATAGAGAAAAGGTCTAAATCTAGCAGTGATTATGCGGATGATTATTAATAATTAATAAATATAATTAATAATTATATATTCCCGGGGCACGGCAATATTGTCAACCATAACTTTCACACAACACAACCACTTGTCTGGTCCCAAACAAGGTTTTCTGTGCTATGGTAACCGGGCCTTGCCCACAATCATGGAAAAATGACAGTGACGGGGTGAGTTACTTTCTCTTTGACTTGATATACGAGTACCTAGGTGAGCTACCTTAGATGAATTAATGAGAGAAAAAGATGGGGCAAAACGCGCGAAGAAAATAGACGCGCCTCCTGCTGAAAAAAATAACTTAAAACAAGCCGTTTTCGAGGCGCAAAACATTGTTTCTTTGCCAGATGAAGCATGTTTTGAGCGCTGAATGCAAAAGTTTGGATGGATTGAAGTTTGTTACTCAATCACGCCAGAATGGCTGAGCAGATCTAGATAAAATTTCGCAAAGAGATGAATAAATTATAGTCTGGAATAGCACATAGCACAGTGTATTCTGCGGCCCGATTTTCGGACGTGCTCATTTTATTGCATAAACCGAAAGACTATCAAGTCAAATAGAACACCCGAGTGCCAAATATGTTTAGTTAACAAGATATGGTTACTGCGGAATGGAATCTGAGTACTGCGTTTTTAGTTTTTTTTTATTATTATTATTTTTCTTGCAGATCCTACCGTAGCAGAATGCTATTTAAACACCAAAATATCCACGCGAATGAAGTCGCAAGCAACAGCTAGTGTTTCATAAATAATACGAATAGGCTAGCTTCAGACAGCCCTATTATAAGTTTTAACGTATTGAAACCTTTGTAAATATGCCAGGATTCATACAAAGCATCCTGGATAATATATTTTATTCCGTAAATATTCTGTCGAATGTGTTCTCAAAAGAGTCTAACCTACGTCACAACAACCTGTCGATATCCAGCTAATATTTACCAGATAATTGAATAAAGGAAAACTTTTTGATGGAGGAGGCTTTTACCCGGAACCTTTTCTCTCGTCACTGGCGATTCTAATAATGTGTGTATATAATATTGCGGTCCCATTTAGGGCACTCCCTCAGAGAGTGAGTATGGGCTTAATCACCGCGGATTGGTAATTTCGAGCGCTGAGTTATGTAAGCGCCTCAGGCAACTCACGATGTTTTCCTTTTGCTCCTCTCCTTAGTTGGACATAGGCCCCTGTGTTCTCCACCAATAATGTCGGCAATCTGTCTCAGATCGTCGATCCAGCGTTCTGATGGGCGTCCAACGCATTACGCAGAGAGAGGCATTTACTGACTAGATTCTACATGATTTACGACAAGATAATCTGACAAACCATACTAAAGTAACTGGCTTCCAAAGTTACAACCCAACTTTAACAAAAAATAGCAATACCCGCGACTTCGTTTGCGTGGTAACAAATAAGCCCATAAATAGCCCATGTCCATCCCGTAGGTTCATTCTAAATACTGGTGAAATAATTTTGGAAATCGGATAAGTAGTTTACGAGATTACATACAAACATATTCACTTAGAAAGTTTTCCTCTCCATAATATTAGTAAAGTATAGATATATATTTAAAATATATAGATAGCATAGACTTACACGCATATTTGAGCTGCATCGGGTACCCGAGCACACGCCCCCTGTGATACTTGATAGAGCACTGGTAGTGACCCTCGTTGTCTCTTCGGCGATTCACCTCCAGCGAGCCGTTGGACGCGATCCTGGACAAGGCACAAGTTTTTCATGATGTCGGGTGGATCTTCTTCTTCTTCTTAGCGTGTCGGGCGGATGCGAAGACGTGATTGAAACTAACTCAATTTGAAAATGTTTTTTTTTTTCCAAAAATAGCACAAAAACTTCAAATTTGGTCTTTTATTTAGCAGGACTAGGTCTATGCCTAGCCATGTCAGGATCGTGGCAAATGGGAAACTTTGGTATAGAACAGGGTTTGCCACTCGGACATGGGCCGTCCCCAAAGCACGCCTCATCCAGCCACCGCCAGCAATCTGCCTCAAAGCGTCGGTCCAGCGAGCTGGTGGGCGTCCTACGCTGCGTTTGCCAGTTCGTAGTCTCAACTCGAGAAACTTTGCACCCCATCGACCATCGGTTCCCTCACTCACCGCTGTCCAGAGACGAGTTCGCCCTCATGCAGCCAGGCGTAGGGCTTCGCTTTCGGGCGCGGGTCCTCGTCGGTTTCGAGGGGCGGCGGCGGCGGCCGCGGGGCGAAGCGCCCGGCCCCCGGCGGCGTGCACGGCAGCGACGCGCGCCCGCCCGACCATACCACTGGAACGTCTGCGGGAGAAGAGGGTGTCATCATCATCATCAGGTCCTGCCTGGGTAGTACGACGACGCTAGGCGTTTATTATATTAACGGAGAGCTGTCATGGAACAACGAATTGAACATACATCTACATAAAATAGAGAAACTGCTCTTTTAATTACTTATGTTGCACAGAGCAATAATTTAATGACGATTTGACTTAATATGTTCTTTACTACGCCGACCCTAGAATTGTCAAATTCTGTAATTTTAGCGCCACAAAACGTGTGACTGGTGCTACCGTGCTGCCTATCCTGGTGTAACATTAAGCATTATTTTTTAATTAATTATTATTTTTATGACCTTTTAGCAAAAAAAACTGTTTTCAAGAAAAACACACACTAAAAAGAAGCGATCTCATTAATAGATCATGACCAGTTTATATGGGATTACACTGGAGGTACTCCTTGTTTCCTTTGTAACAAAAACAATATGTTTAAAATCGGACAACATGGTAAAGAATTATCGCTGAACATACATAAAAAAATATATTATAGACGAACTGAAGATCACCTCTTTTTTTAATCGGTCAAAAATGTGTTCTGTGGTCGTATTATGTATGCCTCCTGCATAATGTTTCTTAGAAATAACAAATGTATCCGGGGTTCCATACTAAAGTACACATGCGCCATTAAAATAAGTATATGGCACAGTTGGTACTCTTTTTGCGATTTCAAAGTTTTCCTCACAGTAAAGCTCCCCGTTTTCAGATGTTTATGGACACGTGTTTATAACCTGAATGTACTCGTACGTCCCGCAGATGGACACAGGCCTTCTCTCAGAGAGATAGTATCATCTCATAATGGTATCACCCTAGTAAAGTTGACCCTCAAGGATACAAAACGGAAATACTCAAAAGAATCCCCTCTAACAATTATAAATACATAACGGTCAGCAAAACAAAGACGGGTATCATTACAATAATACGTGTCGTAAACAATTTATACAACTACACAGCATTGCTTTCTTACATCTGGCTTAAACAATATTTTACCAAAATTCTTCGTACAAAAGTGGATTTAAATGGCGACGCAACATTTAAGTAGTGGAGCAATCGGCCTAATTTCTTATTTATAACAACACGATTCCTTAAGACACTCCTCAGAGACAGTTTTAATAGTCTATGGTGAAGGGAAAAACGTAACCACTTATTCAGTGTGTAAGCTGAATCTGAGGAGTGTTTTAGAGGAAACGCGTTTTCATAAATATATTAACTCCGTTAGCAGTTACCAGTTGCCGTAGTCGCCTCGTAGCATTCGCTACGACGGGCCTACGACAGGCCTACGAAAAATGCTACGCAATCGTTTCCATCCGTTTTCATATCGTCATATTTTTGTCAGCAACTTCTGTGGTGCCCTTGAGTTTTGTGTTCTTGTAGCTAACTCGACGCTTTTCAAAACGTTCTTGTTTTCATCTTTGTTTTTCAAGTCTTTCCAAAACACCCCGTCAGAACTTAGTAACAAAGTAAATCCAGCCCCATCAGTACAGTTGAGTGATGAGTTTCATAATCTCGAACTTCTGCGTAAATTGTGATGCTTGTACATTTTAATTACGTCAAAAACACTCAGGCAAATCTCTCGGGATCTCTGTAGGGAGCTTCTTTAATTTTTTTACAGAAAATATTATAAAAGCGGTTACTTTGTTATAAAAAAACTAGGTAGATAAAAAGATAAATAGAATATTCTTTATTGTACAAAGAGATTACATTAACAGAAATTTAATAAATCTAAGTACAATTGGTGCCCTTATTACTACAACCAAGCATATTACTAAAAGCAACTTGTTCCAGGCAACCATTGACGGAGACAAGAAAAAAACTTATCGAGAAATTAATTGAGAGTTGTAATCTTCGCTGATAATTCGCATGCCAGCTATAAGTACGTGGAACATGTTCGCTTAAAGATTGCAGCTTGCTGACACAATGTTTTAAGTATTTTGGCTTAGTCCGTACCCACCATTATCGTTTACCACCATACTGAGCCGGATTAAACCAAAGCGTGGGGCCTGTAGCAAATTCTGTCGTGGGGCCCTTGGTTTGCGTTAGGTTGTCAGGTTATGGTATTAAATAAAACAAAACTTACTGTATGTAACTTTTGTGGATTTCATTTGTGCAAAAGAAATATAGTGACTTCTTTGAGAAAATCGTATTGAACATTGATCGAGGTGAGATGATTAAGATCTTTCATCGTCGTGTTCCTTAACTCATTTTTAACACATGTTAATGCTGAGAAAGAATTTTCACCGCTGCAGATGGTGATAATGAGAAACAAATAAATTCACAAAGCAAATTGTTATTTTTACCGCCATAAAGCGTTGGTACGCGGGCCCCCAAACGCAAGGGGCCCGTAGCTTTAAATTTTCTACTCTTTCTTTTTAATTTTCCGCCAAGAATGCGTGGAGGAGCAGAATCGGAATGAAAGTAAATAAGGCTAAGGTAAGGTTTAGGTAAAGACCTCAAACGGCCCGCAATAAAAGTTGTAAACTCTAAAGGCAGTACTTAATCCGTCGCGTGTTGAATAAGTTATGCCGAAAATCGAAAACCAATACGCACAAAACTAATGCTTTGCCGCTTTGTACAGCGGTTACAGTCGTAAAATATACTTTTTGAAAGAAAGAATTGAGAAAGGAATGTTGCGTTGCTTTCGAAATCTTTTTTTTTAATATATGAAAGAAGAAACTGACTGATTGGTGACTGACTGACTGACGTATCAACGCACAGCCCAAACCGCTCGGTCTAGAGACTCCTAATTTGACACATAGGTTCCATATGAGATTTAGGGGTTCACTAAGAAAGGATTTTTTAAAACGGGGTGAGTTTGAAACACGTGAAATTCCAACCCTGAGCAGCATGTTACTCGTACCTAGACCATATTTTGGAACACCACGCTAAATATGCAGGCACTAAATCATTATATTACACAATAGCTAACGACGGAACAAGAAAACAAGTTCCCAAAAAGCAACGTTCATAACTTTTTCACTACGACATCTGAAAGGCGGCCTTTGGCACTGTGCCGACACAAATGTGGGCCAGCCAGCCTCTGCCTATTCGAATCCACCTGCAGAGGAATAACTTCGTATTTAGCTGTCGCACGGCCCCGCGCTGACCAGATCAAGGATTCAACTAAACCCGGGTTTAGGCTACAGTCTACGAAATTAGGAATTGCGTCAGGGAAGCGGAAAAAAGTTTGAATTAAACTATAACTTCACAGCGTGGTTGTAAAATTAAAGAAAAACAGTTTTAATGCGAAAAATTCCATTGTTTTCACTTAAAGTTATTTTCTATCTAGTGACAACTTTTAGTCACATACACTACATAGATGAAGTTATCACTCGTGTTGCAGTACCGAGATTTTAGTTTGCCATTTATTATTTTATTTGGCTATTAAAACAGGAGAAATTATTTATTTACAAGGGCCGATATTTCATAAAAAGTAATAGGGAGCTAAATAATTAATCAGAAAAAACCTGCTAAGTACTTCATTTACATGTTTTATGAGTAAAAAGCTTGTGCCGGATTGGTATACCACGGGAACGAACCCAAAATGCTGGCGCCGTTCTTTCTTTGGATGACCAATCTTTTTCTCTGACTGAGATTCAGGCTGACAGTCCTCTGAACCCCTATCGAGTACCGAGCTCTAAATGTAGAGAAACGTGCCTCTCTGGGCCAGTTTCTGAATTGAGAATTTCGCTAAGTAAATAATTAACTGTAGTGCTGTGTCTTCGAATTTCTCAGAAAAGAGCGTGACAGAACGTTACTAAAGTATTTACTTAGTGAAATTCTCAATTCAGAAACTGGCCCTCTGGGTTCTGTTGTTAAGTATTAGGTAAAAAAAAAAAACTTCGGCCTTTGCATCTATGTAATGAGATGATTTATACCGCGTACACTGGCATCATCACTCACACTAGGTGGGTGAAGGGACCACTCGGACCCTGCACTGCCTCGGACATTGTTTTTTAGATGGAGAAGGCTTGCCCAACACCTACACCATCCTGCCAGCCTAGTCGGCCTAGCTTTCCCGTGGTAAAGACCTGCGGAATACGTGCGGAGCCAACCAAGCCGCGGGTTTCCCGTTAGCGTGTGGTATTGCTGCTACAAGTTCGCAGATGTACGCAACTTTGAAAATAAACAGTTAGTTGATACTTAACAGTTTTTAAGCTATTCCACTAGTTGTTCGAGCAAATCAGCTTAATTATTATTATTTAAAGTTTAGTTACTATAAGCTTCCTGCTATATCTACTTCAGTTTAACCTTAGAATAATAGAACTTAAAACTTAGTAAGTCAGAGACCTTACAGAGCAACTTAATTGGTTGGTTCAATCAATCAGCCCGCACTCGTCCACTGCTGGACATAGGCCACCCCTGTCCTCGGCCATCCTCATCCAGCGAGCTGGTGGGCGTCCTACGCTGAGATTGCCAGTTCGTGGTCCTCACTTAAGGCTGTTGTTACGTCGAACATGCTCTCTCGCTCGCACAATATAACCTGTTTAATGATTGTAGAATAATGAGTACACTTTTGATAAATGTGGTCTGAGGGCAGATAATAACATTGCGGACATTCAAGGCATATTTTTATTATGCTGTACCTAATGTTTGATTGAGACAATTTGATTCCAAAATTTATAATTTTGATTCCAAAATTAATAACCGATTTCCATTTTCTTATTAGAGAGAGAGAGACAGGGAGAGAAACAATTTGTTTAACGGCACAATACTCCAAACATAAACAAAAAACGATAGCAAATAACATAAAAAAGATAATTTTATAAAACATAAAATAAAAATTTAATAGAACAGCACAAAAAATATGTAGACCTAATTTTAAAATCCTAATTCGAACACTAATAATATTATTAGTTTAAAGTATTGAGCCCCTAAAATGGTTCCCGACTCAGCATATGTTGTAGCTACCACCGAGGTATCTAACCACAACGCTGATATTCTGTCGAGACCATGTTGCGAGTTAGTCGCGTGTATTAGCACCAATCCGGACTTGGCCCCCGTGGTGGAGTATGGCCTATACCTTCCTCAGGGAAGAGACCCGTGCCCCTCGGTGGGGACATAATGGGTAGATGATGATTAGTACCTAGTTTATTTGAAACTAGTAATAAAAAACAGAAATCGGTTTGAAATGCCCGTAATATAATTATCTATCAAACCCTCAGACCACATTTATCAAAAGTATACTCATTTTAATGCAATCACCAAAACATGTTAGACCGTGCGCGTGAGACAGCGTGCTGTACGTAACAGCAGCCTTGAGAACCTTTATACTCCATCGACCATCGGCTCTTCAGCGACCAGTCCACTGGCATATGGCACTTCAACTTGCTCATAGGCTGTATAAGTTGGTTGGCTGAACTTTTTATTTGTACAGCGGTGTTATTCTACTGTGAAATCTAGACGGAATAAAGGCTACTCGCAAGCAAAAACTTTAACTGTGTTATTTATAAAAATATCGAGAATCGCTCGTAGCCCCGGCTGCCTGAGTGATCTTAAACGATCACGAAGGTTAAGCAACACAGGGCGCGTTCAGTGCATGGATGGGTCGCCGTCTATGCCTAACGCTAGTGGCATTTTTCCGAGCGGTTCCGTGCTTCGCAAGGCACGTTAAGCTGTTGGTGCCGGCTGCCGTCGATAGAGGCCTTAGGGCGGCTTGACAACTTCTGACAGTAGACGAGCCACTAGTCTGCAAGCCTCCACCAATCCGGACTTGGCCCCCGTGGTGGAGTATGGCCTATACCTTCCTCAGGGAAGAGACCCGTGCCCCTCGGTGGGGACATAATGGATGATGATTTATAAAAATAAGATTCCTCAGAGGCAGTTTAAATAGTCTGTGGTAAAGGAAAAAACATAACAATAGCCTCTGACGAGGGTTTTAGAAGAATCGTGGTTTTATAAATAAGACAGTGAGTTTCCCCGCCAAGTTCTTTTTCGGTGCACGCAGTCCGCTGTAGTATACTCCTGGTGTCGTAACCCCAAACCTTTTAAACGGATCCAGAGTTGGTACGGCCAGACTATCCTAATGGAATAAAATTAACGCGGTCAGTTGATATCCAATTCCTTTTTACACAAAACTGTTTGGCTTTAGTGTAGAAAAATAATGTTTGTGTAACACAGCTAAAAGCACCGGGTCGGTGTATATTTTCTTTGATGTAACGTTAAGCGTTATGTTTAAGCCCGCACCTTCCTTCTGACGCAAATGTTTTAGGATAATTAATATCCGAATTCGTGAATACATATATACAACTCACGCCTGGATCTCGGTGGGGATGGCAGAGACTAGGGTTTGTTACTCGCCACGGTCCTGACAAACCTAAGCTTCGTCAAGATTTATTAGTCGCTGCGTGCGCGCACGCTGGTTTCGGGTACTTCTTGCCCTTCACTAATACATCTCCTATTTGGTCTATTCGTATTCCGTCATTTAAGAGGAGAGAGGGACGATGGTGGCCGAGAGAGAAAGAAGACAAAGTTATCTCATTAGACATAGACATAGACATCGACATAGACATCATTTATTGATAATATTCGTTACAAGTCAAGGTGAAATTACAATAAATAATTACATTTCTTAATAGGAATATCAAACAAAAAATAAAAATCAAATTTACAAATATCAAATATTGCATGTCAATTTCATAATAAATGTCAATTACTTACATATCTTATTTAGGATGGTATAAATGGTATTTTTTTTAAATAATAATAATATTTTATACAAAATAATGTTCAAAATTCTATTAAAAATTTTTTAGTCAATAGCTTAAGCTTTGTTGTCATTCCATTTAAATTACGAACAAATTGGGAAAAAACTAATTTGCGAAACGATTATCAATTACATAAAAGTTGTAAATAACAAACTACAAAAAAGGGATTCAAACCCGCGCCTTTGGCACACCGTGGCGGCGCTCTTGCCAACTATGCTGTTGAAAATCATTTAAAAACATAGTAAAAGTTTCTTGTATTAACGAGTAGAACTCTCCCTTTTCTTGTAAGCTATGTGATTTTGTCACACCCTGTAAGCAGGTCCGCTGTCCCAAAAATAAACACAGTAAGGGACTTTTTTTTCAAAACTGATGAATATTCCTATTGGTTACTATTTGGTTCCAGTAACCAATACTGCAAATATCTCGGTTTTGAAAAAAATGTCCCTTACTGTATTTATTTTTGGGACAGCCGAGGTGTTCAAAAAAGGTCCCGCCATACATTTTGACACTAACATTCTTAAACATCCCGTATAAAGCTGCTGCCCTACTTCAACTAAACGATTCAATGCGCATAATGATTGTATCACTGCGACAGGATCGTATGATGTAATCCTTATGACTCACAAGGCAAAGGGTCACATGTTTGCGGCCCTTGCCCGTCAATTAAGAGTTTGTCTTGAGTTTTTCAGTAGCAATACCACTTGCCACTCACTAACTGTTAAGGAAAACATCGTGAGAAAACCCGAGTGTCTGAGGTGTTCACACACCTCAGCGCTTGAAATTGCATATCCGCGGTGGGCACGCGTGGTGATTAAGCCCATACTCTCTCTCTCTCTCTCTCTCTCTGAGAGAAGGCCTGTGCCGTGCAGTGGGACGTATAGGCTACATACGGCTGCATGGGCGTATTTCGGATCTTTGTGGATGCGGGACGCGGACCAAAAAGAAATTTAAAAAAATTCTACCGTAAATACATCCCGACTGCGCGGATTTTTGTTGAGGTTGTCTGCCGGGTGTTTTACTTATAGCATTTAAGTTTCTATTTTTTTGGAAAAAATATTCTTCCGAGAGTACGAGTTGTCCTAATAGTCCTAAACTAATGCTGGAAGAGAATGCTTCTTGCATTAAGCACGCCCTTGTACACTTAGAATGTAATTAGTGCAATAAAGAATAATAAAAAAATGCCTTAATTAAGAAAACTATTACTCACTATACACTCACACACATACACGCACGCACGCACGCACACACCATACACTATACAAGCACATGTACGCTAATACCTACCTAGAAAACTAAGTTGATGTTAATTTCAAATAATGTATAAGACCAACATTAGATATCACGTCCAAATGTGGAAGAGCAAGAGCTTCCTGATACAGGTATTTAAATACTTAAAATGAAGTTCTTGCCCGATTACGTTACTGTAAACATTTTGTAAGGTAAATAACCGATTTTGTTATTTTACCACTTGCTAACGTGAATAAAGGGGAACCAGAGGAACCAACCACACATAGTATATCATAGTATAATGACAAATGTCCGCGCATGGCAAGGGACCGACAGAGATGGCATTTGGAGGAAAAGGCCTATAATAATAATAATAATAATAACTTCCACACAGTACAATCACTTGACCTCGTCCCAAACTAGGATACCCTGTGCCACCAGACAAGGACGTTACAAACATGAAAATACACCCAGACTGAGGCCATTTGCACAAATGTACGGCGACCCCTAGTGGGAATCGAACCCACAACCTCTGTTTTAGTAGCTAAGCACCTTAACGGCTAGACCATCGAGGCAGTCCTATGCCCGGCAGGGCAGTGGCTGATGATGATGACGATAATGACAACTACGGGAACGCGTCGATTTAATTTTATTGCTGCTTCAAGTCTACGTGCCACATGTATCAAACCTTGTAGGCGTCGATGAAATGAAAAAACCCGTCGCATGACCCGACCATGACTCTGTTAATGCTCTAACTGTTAGTGACCAGAAGAATAGAACAATTTCACTAACCTCCATAGTAATAATACTAGTACAGTTAAGGGCGACTTCGCAACAAAAACGTACAGGTTGACCTGCTGTCGTCTGTGCTATGATATTAGTAGCATGGAGGTGGGTGAATGAAGTGAACGCAAACAGGTTCGGCTGTGGGCGGTGGCGATCGGTTGGTCTGAACACAGCATAAGGTTTTCATAAACCAAATAGGTATATGAACTGAACACCTTTTTCATTTAATTTACTCAATTTGTTTCATTTTAACATATTAATTTAGTTATTTTTTTTCATACTTTAACAGAGTATCCTAGTTTGGGACCAGGACAAGTGGTTAGGTTATTGTGTGTGGAATTTATTATTATCTTGGTAAGCAGTGTGGATTGAACACAGCATTCCACAGACGTTCTGCTTGGCTAAGATAGCTTTAGAATTACTTTTAGAAAGGTCAGGTTGTAGACGACCTGGTTACGGTGGCTGGGAGTCGCTGGATGAGGGTGGCACATGACCGGGAAGCTTAGAAAACTATGAGGGAGGCCTATGTCCTGCAGTGGGCGTCAAATGGCTGATGATGATGGTTATAGAAGGAAAATATAAGTTGAAAAATAATATATTCATCAATACCTACTTAAAAATCAGCTGAATAAAAAAAAGCAAAATCATATTTTATAAGCTATTTCTAAATTCAACGGGTCTAATCTCGATTACAAGTTACCCTTACTTCTATGTCTGAACGCACCTTAATATAAAATATTCTGCCTAGACAAATTACCTCTGCTCGCGTCTATAGGGACCAGTCGTGAAGACGTGTATTAAAGTGAATAGTTGATGAAAGATGGTACCCTCGTTCGCCCCATTTTAAGTGTGTTTACCGAAATGTAGATTGTAGGCTCGCGTTTCATTAAACTACAATTCGTAGTTTATTATCTTCATTCGATTTACATTGGATAGCTTAGTACAACTAGTCTTCTTACTGTTTAATTTGTCATTAGCTTGAAATAGATAAAACGTTTATTTGCGATACCAAAACCACCACAATGAGTATGATTGAGGTTGAGGCTCCTTATAAAGCAATGCTACACTTGCAGCCTATAGTATAAATCTCACTGCAGGCCGCAGGCCTTCTCTCTGAGAGCAACAGTATGAGCTTAATCACCACGCTTTCCCACCGCACATTGGCGATTTTAAGCGCTTATGTGAAGACCTCAGACACTCAGGTGTTTTTACGATGATTTCATTTAATCACAGTAAGTGGTATGATTAAATGCCACTATAAATTGACAAATGAACGCACCTTAAGCAACAAAATTATTATCGAACCAAGGACCTATCGAATACAAGGCCAGCGTTCTACTGACGCAGAACAACCGAACCGCTCTATGGTGCTCAAGACCTCTTGAACTTGACACGTAATGCGTTCAAAATTCGGGTGGGGAGAATGCTCTGGCGACTTATAGTACAAACGCCACATAACACTGTGAACCATAAGTCCACACCATACTTTAGTGTTATCTTGCCATCCAACATCACATGTATGTGCATACGTAATTTTTTGTGTATTTTCTTTATTTTTCTCTTTGAGTTTGTATCAAAAATTTATAAAGAACTTGTAAGCTCACTTAAGTTCAATTATCCTTTAAGTATTAAGTTGTAGGGTAACCTTTTGCTAATTAATATTAATTTAAGTACAGCACCTATTGTTTTAGCGTCATCTTTTCAATATTTATCCTTACTAATAAATATTATAAGCGCGAAAGTTTGTATGTATGGATGGATGCTTGTTACTCTTTCACTCAAAAACGGCTGAACGGATCCAGATGAAATTTTGCACAGAGATAGATTATAGTCTGGATTAGCACATAGGCTACTTTTTGTCCCGGAAAAATACACATCAAAATTACCGCGCGAACGAAGTCGCGGGCAACAGCTAGTATTATATACTTCTCAGTGTGAAGGTCTAAGGGTGCAGTACCAACTCTACATCTTATTTATATCTGTTTGTTTTCAAATGTTTAATTGTACTTGTATCTATTTCTTCACCTTTTTATAATAAGTAAACAAATAAATAAATAAGAATTTGGTACAGCCTACAGCACATCAACATTACACGCGTGCACTCTATCCAGTTTCGTTACAGGCGACTTTGCAACTAAAATATGCAGGTTGATGTGCTGTCCACTGTACGTTTGGATTGAATGTTAGGAGCCGAACATTTCCAAAACATATAATTTCCAGCGCCCAAAACGGAACTCCCGAATATCTATACGAAATATGATGATAAAAATATCACTATTTCGTGGGTTCAAATACGAATTCATGGGAAAGCCGCACAGAAATCTAAAACATGCAACTCTACCAGTTCTCGCCAACAATGTATTGACCAACTCGTTCCAACAACCAGTAGATACTCGTAGATAAACAGTAACAATCCGCGAAACGCACACAGAAACCACTCGCGAATTCCTAACTGCACATTGAATTCCCTTCTATTACCCACACACACGTAACTGCAGCATTCTTCCGTCGGGCAAAATGTCCACTTATTGATGTAGGTCAGTCGTACCGTCTCGTTCGCACTTGGGGCTCTCCGTAGGCTGTTCCGCTCGCTCCGAGGCAAAGGAATTTATCGAGCAGCCTCCTTCCAGCGGGTTCCTTGCACTGATCCCCCGTGGTCATTATCGTGGGCCATTGTCTTGTTTGAGAGGAATAATATGTGTGATGTGACATTACTACCTATGTGACAGAGTTGTAACTGTTCTTTTTGACAAAACCTAGTTGGTCTAGCGAGGCAAGACATACATTTTAAATATAGGTAATAGGGAATACATTTTCAAGTTTTGATTGGAGTTACATTGTGTTTATACAACAAAGGACATAGAGAAACTCACAAGGAATAAAAAAATTAAACATTTTCTTAACATTATAAGCTTGTTAAAAGTCCCTAGCAACTTGTGATGCACAATTTGCGCCCGATTGCATGAATCATTTTGTATCACTATTGGACAGACAGGAGTCAGGTCTGTTGGACAAGTTACATTACAAAAATTATTACTTTCAGAGAAACATCATTGTCACGATTCACGATTATTTATATTTTAACATTAAGTTATATGCTCCGTGCGGCGCCGGATTAAGAGTAGCGTCGCTCCATTTCCTTCCGTGGATGTCGTAGAAGGCGACTAAGGAAATCAATTACCAGGAGACGGGCAGCAGCGTCTTCCTGAGATTCCAACCGCATACTGCGATCGCCAACCCGCCTGCCAAGCGTGGCGATTATGGCAAAACCTGTCATGGTTGTGAAAACCATAAAGGAAACCGTCGAATGGCTGATGATGATGATGATATTATTTTTGCAAGATCTCTATTCATATCAAACGACAAATCAGCCAAATATTTTATTCGTCGATTGTGTTTATTGTACCCAGGTGTACCTATAATCTGATCAGTCTTCGGAGGATCAGGCAATACGCCAATCCTTATAATTCCAATATTACGCACGTGATCCTTTCTCTTTCCTCTCAAAACACATTAATGTTATCATATCTAGCAAAGGATCAGAGCAAATTCATCAAAAGTATGAAAATTTTTTGCAATAAAAAAAATTTGAATGTGAGGGCGAAACAGAAGCCAGACGTAACAGCCGCCTTAAAAAACAACTTCCACACGACACAATCACTTGTGCTGATCCCAATCTAAGATACTTTGCGCTATGGTAGCCAAGCAAGGACATCTCAACATGGAAATACATCCAGACAGGCCGTTCGTATAAATCAAGTACTCCGGTCTCCAATGGGAATCGAACGCACGACCTCTGGTGTAGTATTCAACCGCGAAAACCGCTAGACCAACAAGGCTGTAAACGGTTCATAATCGGTGCTTGTGTAAGTCACTTGTTTTCCCGTGTTTCCTAACTCGTACAACAACTTTCAGCATCACAACGATCGTGTTTTACGGCCATTCTATTTATGAGCCAATCATTTTGTTGTACTATGAGGTGAGCAGTAAAAAGTTACAACTGAGATAACATTGAATATAAAATAAAAGAAGACGCGTCATGCGTAAATTAGTGTATAGTTTATGGGGCGAATTGACTGCCTCGGTTCAGGCCTAAACTTCGATTGAGTTCTGGAGGTTGTTGTTCCCGTAAAACTACCTTTTAGCTTTATTGTTGAATCTTCATTGCACAACACGAACCACTTTATACTTTAGAAAAGAAAAGAAACCACTTAACAAGTACCTAATTTGTGTTAATTAAAAAAAAACCGGCCAAGTGCGATTTGGACTCGCGCACGAAGGGTTCTGTTATCTATACAATATTTAAATATTTCCAGCGTCTACCTGTTGCCGTTACTAATATTGAGCAAAAAAACACATTTTTTTTTGTATAGGAGCCCTTTTATTTTATTCTGTTTTTAGTAAGCGGCAACAGAAATACATCATCTGTGAAAATTTCAACCGTCTAACTATCACGGTTCATGAGATACAGCCTGGTAACAGATGGACGGACGGACGCGGACGGACGGGCCGCGGAGTCTTAGTAATAGGGTCCCTTACCCTTTAGGTACGAAACCCTAAAAAAACTATACATAAAAAATAAGAAATGTATTACGAACATCTCCACAACCAAAAATACATGTCTTGGATCACAGATATCTGTGTTTTGGATACATAGAACTAAGTAGGTAGGCGTGTAACTGTATTATTATGTTTTCACACCGAAATTTCACAGTGAGCCTGAATCATGGCTTTCGGCGCCTCTATCGAGTCTCAGATACATTTCAATGTTGTGGGCATATCGATAAAATTAGATATGCCGAAACATAGATAATTACGCAATTATGCATACAAAATAAAAAGCGGTGGTAGCGCAGATGTTAGAACGCTTGCCTCACACTCAAAAGGAAGTGGGTTCGAACCCCGGCGCTGCATGCGCCAATGATTTTGTTTTCAGTTGAGTACATATTTGAATAGTTTGTATTAGCACCACCACTCGCAAACTGTGAATGAAAACATTGTGAGTGCGTGAGGTGATAAAATTGCCAATCCGCGGTGGGCACGCGTGGTGATTAAGCCCATACTCTCTCTCTCTCTATGACAGAAGGCCAGTGCCCTGGAGTATATAGGCCACATAAAAGCATTTTTCATCTTAGAATCATTGAAATTCTTTACCGATATTAAAATAGTATAATTATGATACGTTTAATACGAATGTATGTGTATTGTAATTTTACTTTGACATGTCCGACTCGCAATGAGCGGAAAATGCTTTTATTCAAAATTGTAATAAAATGAGTAAACTGTTGGTAAATGTGGTCTGATGGATTGATGCATAATTAAATTACCGACCGAAAAATATACCGAAAATATATTTTCCTTTTCCTGTTTTAATAAAGAAAAATTGTTTACAAAATTATTAATTTATTAAGTAATAGATCGCAGGCTAATTAATATAACAATACAACGTTTGCCCAGTCAGCTAATATTATATATGTAATATATAAAAATCTCGTTTCACAGTGTCTGTTATCGAACTCCTCCGAAACGGCTTCACCGATTTTTATGAAATCTTTTGTGTATATTTGGTAGGTCTGAGAATAGATGGTAGGCTAATTAATATGGCAAAACAACGTTTACCAGGTCACTCTACTTATAAAATAATAATAAAGGTGAAAGAGGCCACCGCAAAGCATCCTCAGTGCGAGAAATAGCCGAGCGTACACAAGACATTTGAATTAAAATGTCATTGCGGCGCCCGCCCGTGCTGCGGAAGGAATGCCGGGCCACGCGCATATTAACTACACAACACATTGAGGGCCAGTTTCTGAATTGAAAATTTCGCTAAGTAAATAGTAGCATAACTGTAGCTGTCCCTTCGAATTTCTCAGAAAAAAGAGTCACAGAACGTTACTTAAGTATCTACTTAGAGAAATTCTTAATTCAGAAACCGGCCCCCAATCTCCAATGTGTTAAGCGTACTGTGTGCAAAGAAGCCTATTATAAAATTAAGGATTATTTCGGAAACAAAGATGTCTGGTATTAAAATAATGTTATCGGGGACGATTATAACTAGTGTAGTGTAACTTTAAGTTGAAAACTTTGTTAATTAAGCAAACCTGTTTTGGAAAGAATAAATTCTTTGTTAGCTTTTTCTCCGCATAATCTATTAATTGTAAAACAAACAGCTTGAAGCTCATTAAGTAAACATTTTGTTTTTATAGTGAATACATTTTTTTACTTTGACTTTGTGGTCATTGGCTACCCAGGCATTCACACTAAAAGAATCAAAGCGCGGACCACCACAATCGGTGTCAAAGCTGAACCAGTAAAGGATGTCCCATTGCATCAGAATTCTAAATCTCTTTCCTTGAATCACAATGTTTTAGCTACGATGATTTACGCCTCAAGTTTTATCGTAAACAGCGGTTTGGACAGCGTAGAATCATAATGTGTGGAATCACTGGTCCGGCTAGATGTTTTGGACTGCGGACTTACTATACTTAATACTTAATTGTGGTTGCTGATTTAGATTTCACTATTTGCATCAAGTTAAATCTTAGATGCTTACGTGTAGATACATAACATAACATAAGCAGCCTTTATATGTCAAACTGTAGGGCACAGGCCTTCTCTCAAGGAGAGAGTAAGGGCTTAATCACGATTAATGGCGATTTCAAGCGCTGATATACCTGAGTGTTATTCATATGAATAGCTCAGACATTCAGGTTTCCTCACGATGTTTTCCTTGAAAGTTAGCGAGTGGTATTGCTACTATAACTTCAAAAATGTACATAACGTAGATAACAAAGTCATAGGTACATGCCCGCACTGGGAATCGAACGTGGGTCTATCGCTTCCGAGTCCAATGCTCTACCGACTAAGCTACAACTTCACTACCGCTCACGTGTGACGTGTGTTTATTTATTAGGTATCTATTTGCTCGCCTCTGTGTATATCTCTCTTTTCCTTACTCATCATCTTTTTTATTTCCATTTTACGTTTTTTTTGCGATGTACGGTATCGGTTACTTTCCCTACTTATTTTTTAGTTTGGTCTTGTGTTGTATTTTATTGTCACGGTAGATATATTTATTCTTCTATTTCTGAAGGCAAAATTTTGTATGGTAATGGTTTAATAAAACGCCGAATACTATTTCATCAGTGAAGGGCAGGCAACTCTAACAACTCGTAAGGTAAGTTGATATTACCTACGATAATAAATAGAAAATTCTCGGTCATTGAAGCACTTAAAGGCACACTGTAGCTGCTTCTATCACAGCATTAGCAACACACTGCGATGGCATGCAGCTTGTGTCAGGGAAAGGTACGGTGTCATTGTTAGAATTGAAATTCAACGCTGTGGTTCGCTATGTGACCGCGCAAACAACACGAGTCGTCTGTGAAAACGATACCTTGCTTCTTAAAAGAGTCAAAACGAGCCACGGAACACGTATAATTTAGATACGTAGCGGGTCTAATCGCGATTGCTAAAAATAATTTAATTCGCCCGTTGAATCTTTGAGAAAACTCTTAATTGTTACTCTAAATTATTATTCGAAAATTTAAAGATTAATTTACGTGGCTCGTTCTGGGCTTGTTGTTCTGTAAAAATGTCTGGATAGTTTGATTTTAATAACAAGATGGTAAAGTATTAAATAACTTGATAAATTGAAAACCTCGAAGAAACTTTGTATTTTTTAGATCGTTTGACCTTTGTTTTTGCATTTTTTCTGTAAGTTTTTCGCTGATTATCTATATATTTTTATGCCACACCTGGCCAAAAAGCGGGGTTTTCCGCACGCTACGCGTAGGGGGAAAACCCACTTTGAGGCCAAGTGACGACATAAAATTGTGTACACAACTATCGCAAATTTATGACCCTCGCCTGCGGCTCGGGCCTTAAAGTTCTGCTATATCGGCCTTTCTTTATCGGCTCTAGTTATGTAATGTACTATTTTATGAAATTATAAGTCAAGTAAGACCATGTGAATAAGTTGTTCGAAGTTGCGTGCGGTATGCTTTGATGAACATGAACATTTGATTTTTGAAAAAAAGTAACCTAATCTAAATATTTACGTACCTCGTTCGGTAAAATATGTTGGAAGCACTTTATAGCTAACATCTGTCACAGTACCATATTTGAAACAAATAAATATCTTGTAACAATGCTTCTAGACTAAATAAAATTCATTCACAAATTCATAAAATAGCAGATAGTACATACATACACACACATACATACATAAACTCGCGCCTGTATCCATAGGGGTAGGCAGAGACCAGGAACTGCCACTTGCGACGATCCTGACAGATCACTTTCGCTTATTCAACAGATAGCAGATAGTATTCAAGATAACACGAAAAGATAAGGTAAGGTAAGATTTAAAACAGATAAGGGAGATATAATATAATCAGTCTGGGTGCATTGCCATGTTTGTGATGGCCTTGCTTGGTTGAAGAACAGAGTATCCTAGTTTGGGATCAGGAGAAGTCATTATGTTGTGAGGCAGTTTATTACCTATCATTTATCTGTCATAAAATGGAAATGACGTCTTTCACATTTCACCTCCCGAGTGATGTAACCGAGTGAAAACCGCTCTCAAACTATTGGCGATGTGTCGCAGGCGCAGGCGCATACATTACGCGGCGTGAATGTCCGCGCGCAAGGCTGTCCGTCTGTGTGTGCTGCAAGCTAATGAGACGAGTGACGTCACAGTCTACGGGAGCTCGCCGGGGCTGCGGAGACAGTCTCCTACAGGCGGTGTGCTTCAAAAAATTGCATTGCACACAACATAATTACTTGTCCTGTGGTACCAAACTAGGATAACTTGAACCTTGAATATGCTTGAACTAGGCAAGGACATCACAAACACAGACATACACCCAGAACGAGTACATTTCTATTCTCTGTTTTAAATCTTTAGACGTGGAGCATGCTATATCACAATTTAACATTTTTAATTAATGTAATAAAATTAGTAAACTTTTAAAAACCTATTTGGAGACTAAAAATTCCATACTAGCCGGGACTTGAACCCGCGACCTCTGGCTAACCGTGCCAGCGCTCTCCCAACTGAACTAATGGGCAAGTGCAGGCATCAGTGAAATTTCGAGCGTCTTTAAAAACTTCTCTGTTTTACGTACAGGCAGCGACATCTGACCGAAGCGATTTACATCACTTGCAGCCCCGAGTGAGTAAACTTTTGGTACATGTGGTCTGATAGGTTGATGCATAATGATGGATAAATGCAAAAGTTAAAAAACGAAACTTTTACGACTAAAAGTCAAAAAAATCTTTATTTTTTTATACATTACAATTTTTAATGCGGGTCGTTTTGAAGAAATGGTTTTTAGGTTGTGCGTTACTTCAATAATGTTTTGAGCATAGCGAATAAGTCCACATTCTCTCTGAGAGAAGGCCTGTGCCTCGCAGTGGGACATATATAGGCAGGTTATGTATGTATGAGATAACTGTATGTAGTCCAATGTCACCCTGACGTTTGTGCCACGCATCATTTCACTAAGATTTCACAAACTCCAGGCTACATTTTAGGATCGCATCTAGCTAGTATCGTATAACCCTAAGTCAAAGTCAAGGACAAGAACACAAATAGGAGCCAACAGGCCACGTGAGCGGACATTCTACGAGTATCGAGTCAATAGCATTTCGATGATGAATCATGACAGGAGTGGATAGGCCAGCAACGACAACAGGAAGCGGCACAAATTGTGCTCATGATTCTATAAGCCCGAGAGACGATGTACAGGAAGACCAGACCCGTGCGGAATAGAAAATGAGGTAGGAATCTGTCAGTCATTTTAACAGTAATATTAAGGACCCACGACAAAGAACCGAACCGAAACACCGAAGAAGAATTAAGAAATTTCTCTTGAAGGGCGGACCCTTGCTAATAGTCTAAGACAGTCATGTTTCTTTTGAGTGCTAAATTTTGTATTTTGTGCAATAAAGTGTAACAAACAAACAAACAAACAAACAAACAAACAAACAAACAAACAAACAAACAAACAAACAAACAAACAAACAAACAAACAAACAACCAGGGATCACAAACCTGGGACTATATAGTGTTATGATTTTTAAGAGTAGTATTATTTTTGAACTGATATTGTATCGTAAATATATTGAAATATACCTTCACCGCCATCACGTCATTTATAAAAAGTTTGTGGGTAGTTTTAAAAAAAGGCAGCATGATGGCGGGGAGGTACAAAAGGAGGGCAACCGTTGTGCCTCGGGCAGTCGGTGGTTAACCGTGCTAGCGTCAAGTGACAAATAGTGATAAAATAATAATTGTTATAAAGAAAGTTACAGTGTGATAAAAAGTAAACATAAGTGTTTAACCGATTTGGTAAGGAGTTTCATTTCAATTCAGAAGTGGGCGTGTGCTTGCGTGCCATGCCGAGCGGAAACTGTAAGTAATTTCGATTAATTTTAAAATACTTAGTTGCGTGGTGAAGGTACACACCAATACTAAAAATTACATTATTGAAGCAGCTCTCAGCCATCGCATGATTACTTTTGGTGAAATTGCTATGATGTATTCACCTTATGCAGTATAGTATTTGAATAGTAACGGTAAACGTTAATGTTGAGTCGCTTGGTGAACCGTTGTTGGTTAAAGTAATTATTATTTTATTTTAAGAAACTTAATGAGAAGTCATTCGTTAGCATACGTTAAAAGTGTGTACATTCATCAACTGAACTGCTTTAGAGTAAGTGAACAGCCATGTAGGTGCGCTGTTTTGAGAGTGCGGCCATGTAGGTGTGCTGCTTTAAAGTAAGTGAACAGCCATGTAGGTGCGCTGTTTTGAGAGTGCGGCCATGTAGGTGTGCTGCTTTAGAGTACGTGAACAGCCATGTAGGTGTGCTGTTTATGAGAGCGCGGCCATGTAGGTGTGCTGCTTTAGAGTAATAGGTGAACAGCCATGTAGGTGCGCTGTTTTGAGAGTGCGGCCATGTAGGTGTGCTGCTTTAGAGTAAGTGAACAGCCATGTAGGTGCGCTGTTTTGAGAGTGCGGCCATGTAGGTGTGCTGCTTTAGAGTACGTGAACAGCCATGTAGGTGTGCTGTTTATGAGAGCGTGGCCATGTAGGTGTGCTACTTTAGAGTAGGTGAACAGCCATGCAGGTGCGCTGTTTTGAGAGTGCGGCCATGTAGGTGTGCTGCTTTAGAGTAAGTGAACAGCCATGTAGGTGCGCTGTTTTGAGAGTGCGGCCATGTAGGTGTGCTGCTTTAGAGTACGTGAACAGCCATGTAGGTGTGCTATTTATGAGAGCGTGGCCATGTAGGTGTGCTGCTTTAGAGTACGTGAACAGCCATGTAGGTGTGCTGTTTATGAGAGCGCGGCCATGTAGGTGTGCTGCTTTAGAGTAATAGGTGAACAGCCATGTAGGTGCGCTGTTTTGAGAGTGCGGCCATGTAGGTGTGCTGCTTTAGAGTAAGTGAACAGCCATGTAGGTGCGCTGTTTTGAGAGTGCGGCCATGTAGGTGTGCTGCTTTAGAGTACATGAACAGCCATGTAGGTGTGCTGTTTATGAGAGCGTGGCCATGTAGGTGTGCTACTTTAGAGTAGGTGAACAGCCATGCAGGTGCGCTGTTTTGAGAGTGCGGCCATGTAGGTGTGCTGCTTTAGAGTAAGTGAACAGCCATGTAGGTGCGCTGTTTTGAGAGTGCGGCCATGTAGGTGTGCTGCTTTAGAGTACGTGAACAGCCATGTAGGTGTGCTGTTTATGAGAGCGTGGCCATGTAGGTGTGCTACTTTAGAGTAGGTGAACAGCCATGCAGGTGTGCTGTTTATGAGAGTGCGGCCATGTACGTGTGCTGCTTTAGAGTGGGTGAATAGCCATGTAGGTGTGCTATTGGGTAGTTGAAAGTCGAAGTGCCAAGTCCAAGTTGCAAGTCCAAGTTGCAAGTCCAAGTTGCAAGTCCAAGTTGCAAGACCAAGTTGCAAGTCCAAGTTGCAAGTCCAAGTTGCAAGTCCAAGTTGCAAGTCCAAGTTGCAAGTCCAAGTTGCAAGTCCAAGTTGCAAGTCCAAGTTGCAAGTCCAAGTTGCAAGTCCAAGTTGCAAGTCCAAGTTGCAAGTCCAAGTTGCAAGTCCAAGTTGCAAGTCCAAGTTGCAAGTCCAAGTTGCAAGTCCAAGTTGCAAGTCCAAGTTGCAAGTCCAAGTTGCAAGTCCAAGTTGCAAGTCCAAGTTGCAAGTCCAAGTTGCAAGTCCAAGTTGCAAGTCCAAGTTGCAAGTCCAAGTTGCAAGTCCAAGTTGCAAGTCCAAGTTGCAAGTCCAAGTTGCAAGTCCAAGTTGCAAGTCCAAGTTGCAAGTCCAAGTTGCAAGTCCAAGTTGCAAGTCCAAGTTGCAAGTCCAAGTTGCAAGTCCAAGTTGCAAGTCCAAGTTGCAAGTCCAAGTTGCAAGTCCAAGTTGCAAGTCCAAGTTGCAAGTCCAAGTTGCAAGTCCAAGTTGCAAGTCCAAGTTGCAAGTCCAAGTTGCAAGTCCAAGTTGCAAGTCCAAGTTGCAAGTCCAAGTTGCAAGTCCAAGTTGCAAGTCATAGCTCCACTCCTAACTCTAAGACCTATTTCCAAGTTATATAATTTCAAATCAACAAGTCAAAGCTCTAAGTCAAAGTTCAGTCGAAGTTCATTCAAGTTCAATTGCGGTTCTGGGAAAGAACATAAAGTGCGTTTGACATTTCAGATGATAATGAGAGTTACACTCCGAAACGGCCGAAGCGGAGTCGCCGGAGGTCCGTTTCGTCTGACGAAACTGAGACCCCGAGGCGGCCGAAGCGGAGCCGCAAAAGATCGTTGTCGTCTGATGAAGCTGAAGAAAATACTTCCAAAAGAAGCCGAACGGGTATGACAGCTGAAGAACTGGTGAAGATATTGTCTACACTCCAGAATGTATCAAGTAAGAGTACTTCAACTAATAACGTTGTTCCCGAATTCGACCCTAATAACAAGGCCCAAGATGTCGAACGATGGCTGAGGAAGGTAAACGAGTGTGCCGAAATCTACGCTTGGGACGAGAAACAGACGATCCACTATGCACTCCAGAAGTTACGTCGGTTAGCGAAAGGCTGGTACGAATCTTTACCTTCGCTCAGTTATTCGTGGGATATATGGCAGAGTAAATTAAAGAAAGCTTTCCCGAATGATGTAAACTATGGTAAATTGCTAGACGAAATGTTAAACCGAAATTCTCGCACTGACGAAACATTAAGAGATTATTTTTACGAGAAGTTATCGTTGTTAAGCAGGTGCGAGATTGTCGGTCGTAAAGCAGTCGATTGCATAATCTACGGGATTTCAGACTCATCCATCAGAAATGGCGCACAGGCTCTTAAATGTGAGGAACCGGAGGATCTGTTGAATTATTTAGCATCTCAACAGCCTTCCTTATCTAAAGACCTCTCCCGAGGACAGAATTCAGCAAACTTTTCAAGAAAACGAGATTTTCGAGGTTATACTCCCAATAGGAATGTCAGTAGGGGATTAGATGGCGTCTGCTTTAATTGCAATGAACGCGGGCATATTTATCAGAATTGTAGCAAGCCGATTGTGAAATGCGGAACTAATGCCACTGGATGACCAAGATATTGGAGTAGGTGAGGGGGGGCTAATGAGGAAACAAGGGAGAGACTTCGTCAACTTCTCCAAAAGTACAGAACTTGTTTCGCTACGAATCTTGGTGAGTTAGGATGTGCTAAGGACGCTGTAATGAATATTGAGGTGCATGATAAAACGCCGGTAGTATGTAGGCCATACCGGTTATCGTATCATGAACGTCAGAAAGTGAGGGATATCGTTGACGAGTTAGTAGAGAACGATATAGTACAGGAATCGAATTCTAGTTATGCCAGCCCAATATTGCTGGTAAAGAAGAAGAGCGGAGAGTCTCGACTATGCGTTGATTACAGGGCTCTTAACAATAAGACGACTAAAGATAAATATCCCTTACCTCTCATTGAAGACCAGCTGTCGAACCTGAGTGGGAATAAATATTTTATTACGCTGGACTTAGCTTCCGGCTATTATCAAATACCGATGGGAGAAGGCAGTCGACACATAACAGCGTTTGTCACCCCGGACGGCCATTACGAGTTTAAACGTATGCTGTTCGGGTTGGCAAACGCGCCAGCCGTATTTCAAAAAAAATGATGAATAGTTTGTTAGGCGCGCGGAGGTTTAAGAGTGCGCTAGCGTACATGGACGACCTCCTTATCCCATCGGCAACGATTAACGAAGGTTTTGACAGATTAGAGGATGTACTAAAACTTATCCAGGAGGCTGGGCTCACGCTTAAACTATCGAAATGTAGTTTTTTCAATATGAGTATAGAGTACTTAGTGTACGAAATCTCTTCTGAAGGCATAAAGCCAAGCCAGCGGAAAATATCCGCGGTACAAGAATTTCCCGTGCCTCGCAATGTCCATGAAGTTCGACAGTTTTTGGGCCTGGCGAGTTATTTTCGACGCTTCGTGAAGGGGTTTGGAGAGATTGCTAGGCCTCTAACTATGTTGCTTAAAAAGGACGTACAGTGGCAGTGGCGTAACGAAGAAGGTGTTTTACCACCCTGAAAGAATGTCTGATTAGACGTCCTCTTTTAACACTGTATAATCCAGAGCTGGAAACGGAAGTGCATACCGATGCTAGCTCACTAGGTTTGGGTGGCATCCTTATGCAGTGGCAAGCGAGTCCCAGGGTATTAAAGCCTGTGGCATACTTCAGTCGACAGACCACACCAGATGAATGGCACTACCATTCTTACGAATTGGAGACTTTAGCGGTGGTCTGCTCGCTGAAGAAGTTCCGACCTTACCTGTTGGGGATTGATTTCACTGTATATACAGACTGTAATGCACTCCGGACTACTCTTACGAAACGTGACTTGATCCCGCGAATCGCCCGTTGGTGGCTGACGATAAGCGAATATAACTTCAAAATCGAATACCGTCCGGGATCGCGCATGAATCACGTAGACGCTCTAAGTCGCAACCCTCAAGTAGACAGGCCAATGCCGTCAGTTAGCGTGTTGAATATAAATACTGACAACTGGATCCTTACATTACAAATGGCCGACTCTAATCTAGAACGAATATTTCGTATTTTAAAACCGGGCCAAGATCCAGAAGCCACCGACATTAAAAATAACTACGTGATTAAGAATCACACCTTACACAGGAAGGTAGAGGGCGGTCTGCGGTTAGTGGTTCCTAAGGATGCGAGGTGGCAAATTTGTAAAGCCAACCACGATGACGTGGGCCACTTCGGGTTTGCTAAAACCTTAGAACGCGTTCAAAGCCGTTACTGGTTCCCTAAGCTAAGACGTTTCATTAAGAAATATGTATTCCTTGTGCGTATAATAAAGAATGCAATAATAAGTAATGCAGCTCGAATCGGCACAGGCTTTTTGCACCCAATAGAAAAAGTGGAACAACCGTTCCATACCTTACACTGGGATCATTTAGGGCCATTTGTAAAAAGTAAGGCCGGGAATAGTTACATTCTAACAATAGTAGATGCCTTTACAAAATATGTGTCTGCAAGGCCAGTGAAAGATACGAAGACAAAGAACGTAGTTAAAGTCCTGGATAGTCTATTCTATGATTTTATAATACCACGTAGGATTATAACGGACCGTGGGACTGCATTTACCTCAGGCCCGTTTAAAGATTTCTGCCATAGTATAGGTATCAAACATGTCCTCAACGCTGTTGCTTGTCCTAGGGCGATTGGACAGGTGGAGAGATACAATCAAACTATTCTTACCGCCTTATCCACGCAAAATTCAGAAAATAATGAACGAGATTCGGACAAGCAACTGGGTCGAGTGCAATGGGGTATTAATAATACCCTAAACACAACAACCAAGAAAAGTCCGGCTGGATTACTTTTGGAGTCGAATTGAACTGTCCCATAGATAATAAATTGCTAACTGATCATGGACAAGCGTCAAACAGCCTTGAAAGGCCAGCTGTTGCGACTAATCAGACTGAAAGCGAAACATCACTCCCTCACACATTGTCCAGCGCGGTTTCTATAGGGGATGTTACGAACATTTCACCGTCGAGCGTTCATGTTTCAGATGATGTGGATGGAGGGCTTGATGAGACTAGGAAATAGGCTTCAGATAACATCAAACGTAGTGAAGTAAAACAAAAAGAGTTGTACGATTCAAAAAGAGCCCCAGCCGTTTCATATTCAGTTGGCGATTTAGTTAAACTTAAAAAGAGTAATTTTTATAATGATGACAAAAGCAAGAAACTCTTACCTAAGTTCATCGGTCCATACAAAATAATGTGTTGTTTAGGAAATTATCGTTATAAAATAGCTAATATACCTGGGTTCAATGCTAGAAAGTACGAGACAGTTGTGGCATCTGACAGGTTGCGGCCTTGGATAAATGTCCAGGCATTACAACTACACAGATCGTCTGGTTCCGAGTCAACTGATTCTGACTGCGATGACAGTACAGGTACAGAGTAAGCATTAGGATTGTATATTTAACTGATTGCTGTTTTTTTATTAATGTATTTAGGCATTCAGAGTAAGATAACTATTAACTATTCTTATGTGTATTGTGTCTCAATTACTTAATACCGAAGTATGATTATGTAAAACAGGTCATTGTGTTATAAGCTGCCGAGTGTTATGATTTTTGCGTACTCCGGAGATAGCACGCAGTCGGATGGTCGAGTGTTATGATTTTTAAGAGTAGTATTATTTTTGAACTGATATTGTATCGTAAATATATTGAAATATACCTTCACCGCCATCACGTCATTTATAAAAAGTTTGTGGGTAGTTTTAAAAAAAGGCAGCATGATGGCGGGGAGGTACAAAAGGAGGGCAACCGTTGTGCCTCGGGCAGTCGGTGGTTAACCGTGCTAGCGTCAAGTGACAAATAGTGATAAAATAATAATTGTTATAAAGAAAGTTACAGTGTGATAAAAAGTAAACATAAGTGTTTAACCGATTTGGTAAGGAGTTTCATTTCAATAGCATTAATGCAAAAAACGGCCGTTTTTGGCGTTAATTCTATCTAGTCGTAGGTTTTTTGCCTCAGGTCATGGGCCAAGGGTCCCAAAAACTACTATTGTACACACACTTTTTGTAAATTCGATCTGTAAAAAAGGATATGATTTCTTTTCCTCGGTGGCGCTAGTGTTACTCACTGGAGCCCCTTAACATTCAAAATCAAAGTCAAAAATTTTATTCACCATAAAAACAAAATGTTTACTTAATGAACGTCAAAGCTGTTAGTTTCACAATTAATAGATTACTTTACATTTATTCTTTTCAAAACAGGTTTGCTTAATTAACAGAGTTTTTAAAGTTACACTACACTATATACAATCGTCCCCGTTAACATTATTTAAATACCAGACATGTTTGTCTTCCAAATAATCCTTGATGTTATGACAGGCTTTTTTGCACAGAGTATGCTTAACACGTTTTTTAAACCGCGTCGGTGGTAATCATGTAAAAACGTATACAATGCCCCACAAAGGATGTATTAAGTTTCGAAAGTCTAAAACGTGGAAATCACAACTTATGTTTATTTATTTATTATTTATTAGCTACTCCAACAGTATTTTCACATTTCATTTAAAGACTACATTCTAATGTATAATTCCGTGTGAAACACCTTTACAGGAGTATACATCTTTCAAAATTGTGTGTTTGGTAAAAATTTAAATTAGTTCATGAAATTAATTAATTATTTACACATTTTGATTAAAATAAATTAATACTTTAGTATAAATTAGCATTTAGAATAAAATTAATCAGATTATATTAAATTACATTACATTGCTGATTTTTTTTTAACCTAAATTTAATTAGGTTAGCAATAGGTTAAATTAACAATTCAATTAGATTTTAAATTTGAATATTATTAGTTAGGAAATTAATTTTTAGTTAGGTTCACTAAGGCATTAAAATTTAACTTTTCATCAATTTTTCCCTTAATAGATAGAATGGCATTCCGAAAATGTCAAGATCGGCTGGCATTGGCGAGGTTGCCTGAAGATTATTATAAGTCAGCATTGCTCTATTGAGAGGAGAGAATTTACCCACATTCGTTCTATATGGATGTACAGAAAATGACCGGGTGAGAGGATTACGTGGAGGAGCTCTTGGGACCGTAAGTGCTACCTTACTCAAAAGATCAGGTGCATCTAGCACTCCATTCACCTGTCTATGTAGTGACATCAGATCAATATTCGTTCTTCGCTTCTCTAATGTCTGTAAATTAAAGTGATTTGTACGCATTGCATAGTTTGAACGATATGGACAATCTAAACTCTTAAAAGCCAAGAATTTTGTAAATTTTCTTTGAATTTTTTCTATGCGATCAATATGCAGCTTATATGAAGGATTCCATACGGTGTTTATTCCTAGTATCAATATTATGATGGCTATGAAAATTATGTCTTCGTTCAATTAATTCCGCTCAGTAATTCACATATACACGCTGCAATCTGGGTGATTTGAAAGCCGTGGTTATGTAATTAATAATAAAAAATGCCATATATTTAGACTATTAATTTTAAGTGGACGTAAAGTAAAAAAAAATCTGTTGAGAAATCTTGAACTCCTAGGTGAAGATAAGGCCTCAACAACAGATTTCCAATTCAGACCACCTAGTGCCGATCAACTTGGCCTCTTGCGCTATGGATCTCTTCCAGGTGATCCGTGGCCGCCCTCTCTTTCAAGGGGGTGCACGTAAGGGCTTCTCTGCTCGGCAAGTCTTGTCCTGGCCGTGAAATCAGAAATCAGAAATCAATAATTTATTTCAACGTAAAGAATTTACATTCTGTTTGCTGAATGTCAATGTACTATGTTACTATGTTAGCCGCTGCCTTCGGGCCGTATTTGTAGTAGAGAAAAAGGCAGCGGAAAAAAAACCCCACTCTGACCATCTTTTCTCAAATCATCTTAAACTTATACATCAAAGCCTATATGATATGATTCCGTGATAGCCACTAATAACTTTAAAAGCCAAAATAACACTTCTTACTTGTTTTTAGGAAAAACAGTAATGCTGCGGCCAGACACACGAACAGCACCCGTTCACGAGCATAACGCAGGGGTCAGCCATCACCAGTCTCAACCATTTTAGAGGGAGATAGGTGACCCGGCCACCACGCCACCATTCGAATGACCTTTAGCAAACCTGCAGATTGAGTTCTTGTCAGCTATAAAATGTGTGCTATAGTTATTAATGTGCAATCACGTCGTCAGTACACGTTTTTAAAACTAAATAAATTATAATATTAATAATTAAATAACAATGAAATCGCAGTGGAATTGGCTTACTACCAAGGGCTTATATCGTTCATATACTCGTCTATTCTATAATAGGCTTTTTTACATAGCGATTTTTTAATGAATGTTTTAAATTTATTTTCAGACAAGGATAGAACATGTTCTGGAATTCTGTTGTAAAAACGAACGCAATAGCCTACGAACGATGTATTTACCTTGGCTAAACGAAATTTAGAATAAGCAAGCTTATTTCTATTTCTAGTGTTTACGTTATGGACGTCCCTATTTAATTTGAACATTGTTATATTTTTACGGACATACATTATATTATCGAATATATATTGGCAAGCCAGTGTAAGAATTCCTATTTCTTTGAAACGCTCCCTTAGCGATTCCCTACTGCTTAAGTTGTAAATTGCTCTTACGTGTGTGGCCTATCCACCGCCTTTTCCTATCTATCCGTCTAGATGGACGGGTCATTGATTGGTGCACTGCCAGAGTTCGTTTGTGACCAGAATATCCCCAGTATCTGTCTGAGCCATTTATTACCTGAGATAAGTCTCCGTGAGACGAACTTGGTCTCGCAGTCATACAAAACATCATACAAGATAAGAATAATTGCACGGTTGTCTGGAAGAAATTACTTTTAGTAATAAGGCCGCCAATTGTCCTGCACTATATTATTGTTAAATTCTCATATGTAATTCCTGGTGTACATACAATAAAGAATATTCTATCTATCTATAATTCACTAGGACACTTTTTATCCGGTTTCAACACAGCCAAGATTGATGGTATTGGTGATGCTATTATATTATGTATGCATGCATGGTTACCATAGCACAGGGTATCCTAGTTTGGAACCAGGACAAGTGATTGTGTTTTGTGGAAGTTATTATTATGTAAGTAGGTATATCCGTATATTCCACCATAGCACCAATTACAATTGCAATCAACAAAAAACGAATATCCAAAAATCTTCAATTAACAGTTCCGACTATCATCATCAGCCATTTGACACCCACTGCATGACATAGGCCTCCTTCGTGGTTTTCATAAACATGAGGGGTTGTGCCTTAATCGCCTCGCTTGGGAGGCGGGTTGGCGATCGCAGTATGCGGTTGGAAACTCAGGAAGACGCTGCTGCCCGTCTCCTGGTAATTCATTTCCTTAGTCGCCTTCTACGACATCCACGGAAGGAAATGGAGTGACGCTATTCTTAATCCGCCGCCACACGGATAAACAGTTCCGACTATGATTTTTTGTAAAAAAAAAGTTATATCCGTCGTCGTGCTGCTCTTTTAAAAATTTTCTAATTTTAAGTTCTTGTCATTCGAGAACATCATCCCGCCCATCACTAGTTGGGATGCAGATAGGCAGAGATGAATGATCCCTCGCCTTTAGTAGGTAACCTTTCCTGCCTAGAATTGAAAAAGGAATTTCGCGTTGGTTTGGACATGTGGGGAGGATGAAGGAAGAAAGATTGACGAAACAAATATATCGAATGAATGAGGGTGGAAGGCCCGGTAAGGGACGACCCAGGCGGACACACTTCGACCAAATAGGGGATGTATTAAGAATGAAAATGAAAATGTATTTATAATCGGTTCAGGATTACAGAAACCGTAAGTTTATTATAGTAGTTTATGATACTGTTGCATAATAAGGGTTCTTATATCACGAGGCGAGTTTTTTTATAGTATCACACGAGTGTTATAAGACCAAGTTATGTACAGTACAGTGTCATACACTACTTTATCTACTCTTATACTATAATACATAAAATAATATTGCAAATAGAACGCAGAACATCAACAAATTTATTTTTACTTGTAATAATTATTGATGTTCTGAATATTACAATTACGAAATTGAATTTGAACCGGACAGGAAGCGTTATTGGAGGTACTCGGAGAGGGTATGTTAATGTTGACCTCATTTCTGTTATTTTCAATACTGTTAACTAATTTATTTTACAAACAGAACCATAATCATCATCATTCATCCACAAGAAGTCCACTGCTAGACATAGGCCTCCTCCATGGATTTCCAAAAAGACCGGTTGGAAGCGGCCTGCATCCAGCGCCTTCCTGCCAGAACCAAACTTTGTTTAAATATTGAAAAGTTTTTTTAAATGTAAAATGTTGGCGCCAAGGCGCAAACATCGATTGCGCATGCGTGTTGCGTCGCCGCGGACTCGTTCATTGAAACCTTTTTTTAAAAGTAGAGGTTCAACCTTCTTGGTCCAGCTGGAGGTTGTATAGGTGTATCGTTATCATTAAAAAGTTATATTATGATACAGGTGTCTATACAAGACCTGTATCGTAATAAAACTTTTATTTTTATTTTTGACCTATGCGTAATGTTTGTCATAAGAGTTTTGTTTTCATTTTTATAACCTTTGTATTATAGTATACAGAGTAGATGAAACTAATTAATTATTACACGCAATAGGCTATTTGTAAACAAAGAAAATGCGTACTGCCCAGAAAGAAAAAAAATACTTTTTTTAAGTATATCAATTTAATGATTACCTATATAAAAGAGATAAGAACAAAAACAGCATTTTTTTTTAATGGCAACTCGAATCGGTCCTGTTTTGGACGACTACTTCTGCCAATGACGAGTCAGTCGTGGGGGTGACACAATTACTGTTGACCGGTTATTTGAACCAAAAACAGCATTGCCCTGTCGACAGATGATAACTTTGATTAGCAAAGGGCAAGATAAAAAGTACCCGAAACCGGCGTGCGTGCATGTAACGACTAATGAATGATGAGGAAGCGACATAGATCTGTCAGGATCGTGGCAAGCGGCAGTCCCTAGTCTCTACATAAACCCACGCCTGTAGGGGTGCAGGCGTGAGTTTATGTATGTATTTATGCATTTTCCTGCCAGTAATTTTCATGGATTACCGCGGGAAGTGATAAACCCTGGTCTCTGCCCCTCCAGGATAGAGGCATGAGTGTATGCCCCGTATTTTTATGCTTATGGGAACAAGAAGTCACTGAAAATGTCGATGCTGTACTGTTTGATACAATGTAAGTTTTTTAAGATAGTTACCTGAGCCCTCAAACCCTGAATTGGCCCAAGTAACCTTAGTTCACCACGAAAACATCTCTGCCATAAATAAAATTTATACATTTTCATGAAATTGTTCGAGGCGTTGTTGCTGGCTGATTTTTTTTCATTGTTTTCGTAGCAGTTCGCCGGCTACAAAATACTCGTATCTTCAAACGCGCGGCCTTAGGCCTGGCCCGTAAACTTGTACAAATAAATAAGTGTCCCAATGTACACTCGAAACTAGGATGTCCGTCAAAAAAAACACAATGATAGATTGGAACGTGCTTAGAATAGTCCATTAGCCAGATACCTTTACGTTTTAGGCTATCGGGTATCGTGAACGAATGAATTAGGACATGAAAGCTACCCGATAGTGCTGACGGTGATTTTATAGGTGGCATTTGTATTCGATTATCAATTTTTATAGGTTGTGTACGGTTATGATCATATTGTACCATTTTATTGCTTATAAACTTCTTTTAAATAGGTATCGAGGTATAGGTACGAGCAATGGAGAGAGCTATGTTAGGAGTTTCACTGCGTGATCGAATCAGGAATGAGGAGATCCGCAGAAGAACCCGGGTTACTGATATAGCTCGAAGAATTGCTCAGTTGAAGTGGCAGTGGGCGGGGCACGTAACTCGAAAAACTGATGGCCGTTGCGGCGAAAAAGTTCTGACCTGGCGACCGTTGATGACCGGAAGACGCAGTGTGGAAAGGCTCCCACGGTAGCGGAGAGTCGCTTGATGCAGGCGGCACAAGACCGGGAAGCTTGGAAAACCCTGAGGGCGGCCTATGTTCTGCAGTGGGCGTCAAATGGCTGATGATGATGATGAAATAGGTATCGACTTTTCTACTACGACTGCCTCGTCGGTCTAGCGGTATCACATCTGATTACCATGCCGGAGGTCGTGGGGTCTCCTTAAATTTGTACAAATGGCCTCAGTCTGGGTGTATTTCCATGTTTGTCATATCCTTGTTTGGGACCAGGACAAGTTATTGTGCTGTGTGGAAGTTCTTATTATTATTACTAGTGGTCGACTGAACTGTATTGTTTTCATACGCAATTTCAATTAACGCTAACAGGTTTCTAGAGCAGTCAATAAAGACTCAAGCCTGACTTATAATACCTCCCTTCGAAAAAGAAAATTTCATTTTATACCTAAGTAAGGTTTTCAGAGAAGGTGGGGCTCTGTCCACGAAACAAAATAAGTGACGTTTAGTAAAGCGACGGTTTCCATTACCTTTTCTTTATGTTCGCAAAAACTGTGGTGCCATTTTAGTTCGAGTTTTATTGCATGAGTGGAGTCAGGCCTCTAGAAAAAATACTATCTCTACACAGAAGTTTCACTGCCGTATTTGAAACATCCAACAGTCAACACTCAGCTGTCGAATGTGAGCCTTCAGAGTTTTATCAATGCGCTCGACATAAATAATAAATAACCTGGGATACCCTGTGCTATGGTAACCAGACAAGGCGACATAACAAACATGGAAACACACCCAGACTGAGGCACTTGTCCTCCAGTACATCGAACCCACTACCTCTGGTTTGGTAGCCAATCGTGTTAATCGCAAACCAACGAAGGAGTCAAAATATGTGTTATTTACCACCGCCTCTCGCATACCATAGATATTAAGCGAAGTGTAATATCTATCCCTTTGTATTCGGTTTTGTAGCAATAAAATTTTAGGATAGCCCTTTATGCAGGGAAGGGATACAACGTAAAACATATTTCGTATTTACGGCTTTCCGGTTGGGAACAATCACGCGAATCCGATTCTACGGGTTTTTTTAACGGACTTTTTCATAGTGGCGTGCTGTGGGCGGGCCGAAGTGAATTTATAATGTGGAACTTTCCAATCTTTCTTTTACCTAATGCGGTTGACTGGCAGAAAAAGCTAATGGCATTAAGTCGGCCGTATTGTCCTCAAGTTAAGTGTAATATTGAAAAAATAAACTTGCCTCAAACCTCCGGTTGACTGGCAGAAAAAGCTAATGGCATTAAGTCGGCCGTATTGTCCTCAAGTTAAGTATAATATTGAAAAAATAAACTTGCCTCAAACCTCTGTGCTCAAACTTAGAACGGAGTGACATTATTTACATAACACGGAAAACATAGAATAATTTTTTTCTGGGTTTTCTAGTTCTCGTAACGAAATATTAAGTCACTCTAATAAGTTTTTTAACAATTATATTATAAAGAAACTAAATGTAAAACTAATGTTTTTCTATAATTAAATTATAAAAAAGAACAGATCTAGTTTTTTCGTTGAACTCTAAACGTCTTGTAATAAAGATGTAGTCGTAAAAACCTTATTTTACAAGAACTCAAATATCCAAAAACGCTTTATACATTATAATGCGTTAAGTGCACCGTGTGACGTCATAGTTTGAGCCCGATTTGTTTGGCGCGTTTTGTACCACTCGACTAGGCTTAATTTTCGATTTATTTACTTGTTATGAAAAGTATTAGCCGCAGAGAAAAAAGGAAATTATACAAATGGTGGACTAAATGCTACATTTTCTGCCAACCAACACGCACAAAGTGAAAGAGAAGGAAACTCTACATTCCTTTAGTAGGACATAGTCCGCGACTTCCGATAATCATTTCAAGATCTAGAAAAGTGTTAAAAGAGTAAATTTATGGGGAAATCAGCTGTTTGTGTGACAACTGGGTATGTACTACGAATATTCGTTTTATTCGAATATTCGCCTGTTTTACTATTCGAATAGCAAATCTCAGTCATGTTCGAATAGCGTATTCGAACATGACTGAGATTTGCGTTTTCGAACTATTGTCTACTTTATCAAAGACTGCTTTGTTCTGTGGTGCTGCCAACAAACTGGTTAATTACTGATTTATTGGCACTTTTTCGTCTATTTAAGTAAATATTTGATATGGCATCGCTGCAACGATTTTGCAACAGCCCAGGTTTAAACGGAGGCGAAGGGTCTTTAATAGACCACAAATGCTGTTGGACACAACGGAGTTATTCGAAAATTTAAGAATGTCTGTTGAAGGCTTTGTTATTACGTGTTTTAAAAAGAATAAATGTGGAGTTTCTTTGTTAGCTTCTTCTCCACATAATCCATTAATTGTGAAACTAACAACTTTGACGTTCATTAAGTAAACATTCTGTTTTTACAATGAATAAAAATATTTGAATTGAATTGAATTGAATTGATTTGAATTGAATTGAATTATTTTTTATTTCAACGTAATACAAGTCAACCACTATGTTTAGTGAGGCCTTTAGAAAACTACAAATTTTTTTGGCTCTTCGTCGTGAAATTGTAAATATTCGAAAAATTCGATATATTCGAATAATAGCGCTTATTAGTACTATTTGAATCATTCGAATAGTAAGAACGGGAGAACATTACAAGCCCTTGTTACACTTAATAATAATTCCGCAAAAACCGCTCGACTGTTAAATTGTTAGGAAAGTCTGCCCCTAATTGGGCCGGTGGAAAATGTTAATTGCTTTAAGTATCTGAGCCCAGCGGCGACGGAAATAAACAGCAGTGAAGGAGAGAGATGCAGATTGATAGAGAGAGAGAGAGAGGAGATGCTTGTTCTCTGTCTATCTGAGAGATCTTTAAGATAAGATAAGAATATTCATTATTGTATACCAGGAAAAAAAACAAACTAAAATACTTACAAAAATACAGTACAATTAGCGGACTTATTGCTTATAGCAATTTCTTCCGACAATGGAGAGTTATGACATCCATAAGTTTGAAGAACATTGCAGATCCTGTGATCTCGTGAATTGAAGTGAAATTAAATTATTGCACAAAAAACAATTTTGTACAAAGGCGAGCTTAGTGCTAGATAAGGAAGAATCCAGCTAACCTAAGTTGATGTAAGCTTTGTGTGATGTAGATCTTCAGTGTTCTTTCATTGGTATCTAATCGAATCTTCTGTCTGTGGATCGTGGATCTTCAAAGTTCTTTACTTGAATCTTATGCGAGGATCCAGGAGACGGAACCATACATAACATTAAACATAAGCGGCCTATACAGAGCTATTTCTAAAATTATCTTTCCTTAAACATATCGGCTAGTTTGTCATTTACAACCATTTTTGTTCTACGACTTTTGTAACCGTCATATTTCAAACAAGAAATCTGACATAAAACTCAATAGGTCCTGTCAAACACAAACTCTTAGGAAAAATTCAAAACTAAAACGATATAAATATTTTTTTTCGGCGTTTTCAGGGTAAAAAAAATGCAAAAAATAAAGTTACTCTAATAACAAAAACCTTATTAGATTTAGTTTTTTCAATGTATTCTGAAAGTTTTCTTCTAAGGGTGTACATACCTACATAAAATCAAATTTTACGAGATGACTCAAATATTTATAAACACTTCATACACTATAAGGCTTTACGTGCAACTTGTCACGAGCCCAATACGTATGGCGTGTATTGTACCACTTGACTATAATGACTTTTCTCTATATTAACTTTTCGACAGGTTATATTATGAAAACTGTTAGTCGTTAAAAACATAAGCACGTTTATGTATCTTTTAACATGGTTTCTCCGATTACCTATATTAAAGCATTTTTTAGTGCAAGTGCCCCATTGGGATGTTTCAGGAACTGCGCATATTAGGAAAATAGAAAAAAAACCTTGTACACAATATCGCACATCCCGCTGTATGGCACACACACCTTCTGTAGATGGGCTTAACCATCGCGCGTGCCCGCTCACCATGGATTGGTGATTTCAACATTTCAAGCCCTGAGGTATGCGAACATCGCGGACACTCAGCTTTCCTCGCGATATTTCTAACCTATTCCCATTGTCAAGTTTTGTTGCCCTTGCGAGCAACTAGGCAAGTGGGTCTCCAAGGTTTGCTGGAAGAAATATCTTACAGAGATAAGATTGAACCAACCAATTAATTTGCTCTATTTGGTTTTTTCATAAGCAGCCTATTTACGTCCCTCTGTTGGGCACGGCCCTTCTCTCAGGGAGAGAGTCTGGGCTTAATCACCAAGCGTGCCCACCGCGGATTGGCGATTTCAAGCGCTGAGGTATGTGAATAGCTCAGACACTGAGGTTTCCTCACGATGTTTTACTTCAAATTTAGCGAGTGGTATTGCTTCTTTAACTTCACAAATGTACATAACTTAGGAAACAAAGTCATAGGTACATGCCCGCACTGGGAATCGAACCTGAGTCTCCCGCTTCCGAGTCCAATGTTCTACCCACTTGGCTACCACCCCTGTCTCTATCTTACTCTATTTTGAGTTCCATTATTCTAAAGTTAAATCAAAATAGATATAGTGGAAAGCTTGTATAGCCCGCCCAGGTCTTTTTGGCGGTAAGGTGAACATAGTCACACGTCATTTGCACATCGGTTACTGTCTTTACAGTGTGTGTGTGAGTAATTGACGTAGTGTGATGCGTAGTAAATTACTATTACTTTATTACTAAAGTAGTCAATTACTCACGCACACACTGTAAAGCAGTAAGCGATGTGCAAACGATCTGTGACTATGTTCACGTTACCGCCAAAATGATTTGTGCGGAATACAGTTGTGCATTTTCTTGTAAAATTGTCTTTAAAACTTCAACAGGATAATTACTCCAAAATGTATTGATTGTTTGTTATTTTGCAGACAATAATTGTTAGCACTCTTGTTTTTAGGAAACATAAACTCGCGCCTGTATCGTATCTCTGTTACCAATTATTTTGTGGGTACTTATTTATTAAACAGGGGCCTACAGGGCATATCTAAATTGCGCGATTACTAATTTACGTCAGTTTGGATTTGTCATCTACAACTCTTGTTTTTAGGGTCCCGTAGTCCGACAAGGAACCCTTATAGTTTCGCCATGTTCGTCTGTCTTTCTGTATGTCTATCTGTTGGTCCGCGGCCTAGCGCAAAGACCAGTGGTACATAGGTGTATACATATTTATCAAGCCGACAAAGTTAAAGAATAAAATACTGAAAAAATTGTTTTTTACTGTACCTCCCCTAATGTGAAAAGTGGGGATATTTTTTTTCTCGTCTACCCCATCATATGGAGTATCGTTGGATTGGTAGATGAAAAATATTGTGAGACCATTTTTAGATTTAGGGTTCCGATTGAGAAATATTAAGCTATAAAGCGCAATTTTTTATCCGAGTGCGTCCCCCCCTCTCCTATCTAAACGGTTAATCGTAGAAAAGTGAAAAAATTCAGGGTAGTAGCACATAAATAATGAATTTAAAAGAAAAGTATCAACTTATAAAAGTAAAGTTTAGTACAAAATCCATTGAAAATGACTTCAATGAAGTTGTTAGTCCTGTAAAGCAGATAAAAATCCTCTTTCTATGGAACCCTACATTGCGCGTGGCCCGACATGCACTTGCCCAGTTTTTTTTTATTTTATTTCTAATGTTGTATGGAATCAGGCGTTACTTTGCGGAAACCTAGCATTAAAATGTGAAAATTACGTTGCTAAATTCCGCCAAAATCCCACATGCACCATGCGGTTAGTTAATTTGTGGGATTTTGGCGGAATTTAGCAAAGTAATTTTGACATTTTAATGCTATTTTTAATGTTTTAAAAACGCGTGCCGTCGTACTGTCCATGCTGTAGGCTTAGCACACTAGCATGCGAGAAAATGACAGGCGCCGCGGCATAAACTTTGCCGCGTTATTAGTTTTGTCGCAACAGCGAACATGATGTGAGTGGAAGAGAAATTTAAACACTGTTTAAAGTCTTTCTCGCAGACGGCAAAATTGAGATGTCAGTAAAAAAAAAGGCTTCAATTTTAATATTTTTTTGGGTTGGTCACACTCAATCGGTAGACTTCGACTGTATGACAACACTATTCATTTGTTCATTAGACCTGGCTGCACGGACGAAAGTCCTTTGCCTATTCTGCTATTAGCAGAATAAGAAGATGAAAAAAAAAATTAGCTCTTCTGCGTTTCGTTCACAATTTTTTTCCCCTAAGAACAGTCGATAACCTAAGTGTTTTGTCTGAAGTCTGAACTGACTATGAAGGTAAATATATGAATAGAATATCGAAACGTTTTTGTTGTTCTTTACAACAACCGACCTAACAAAACAAATACAGTTTTCTGAAGTTCCAGAGAAAATGGAGCGAAACTGTATACGACAGTTACATTTGTATTTGTTCATTGGGCTGTCTTTAAACTCAATGCAAAACTGCTTTTTGTAATTATGTCGTTTCGAACTTGTACAATAACGCCGTCATCTAATTTCACACAATTCATTTGCTATACTTACTTCACCTCTCGTGGCTGGTAAGTGAAATGAAGACCTAGTAGTAAAGCCATCCTCATATCCTCATTGGGTATGCTCATCATCCTCACATGACATAAATCAACACGAAAACTAAGAAACGCAAATATGTAAGAGTATGACAACAAAGATAAATTATAACCTAAAAGCCTTGTCTTTACCTCGACACCAACAGAGAAATTTCTCTTAGTTAAGCTGTCATTTTGCGAGAAAAAAACACCTTCATGTTCGCGGTTGCGGCAAACCATAGACAAACGGTATTAAACTGACAGAAGAAGACGCGTTGAGACATCTCACGCGGTCTTCATGTTCGCACCGGCAAGATATCCCTCTGTGACGTCATCTTAATACTGTTTAGTGTTTAATGTGACAGTTGAGAGCCGGCAAAATGTTCAGCGTGCTAAGCCTACTGGTGTGCAATGAAGAGTTTTAATCTATAATTCAAAGCGTGATTTTCTTATATATTTTTTAACAAACCACTTTTATCAATATTTTTGCAAAAATACATGTCGTATCGTGTAACTACCAAATATTTGTTCAAAAGAAACCTTAGCTATTTTTTAGGTACCGGAATCGATTTTTTTGAAAAGTGGAACAGATCTCAAACAAGCATAGATCTGCTTTATGCTTACGCTCTATGTCATGCTAATATTAATTTATTAAATATATTTGAACCCAACACTTTATTGCTTTCCCAGCATTCTTTTTGGCTTTTAATGCCGTAGATTTGGCTTTCGGGTTGGATGTCAGACTTTTACACACTGTATAGCAGCGAACCGTAACTCAAGTCAGACTTAATTCATTCGTCAAACATCGTAAAGGGTACAAGACCAACGTCTCATCGAGAGATTGCTCGCATAGTTTGCTCAAATCATTGGCTCGAAATGTCTTTCTTATTGTTTCTCTGGCACCAAACTTGGCCCCAAAATCGTCACGGCTAATCATGCGTGTGATTGGCCAAGTGGTTTCTCATCGATATCGCCGCTACTTGGGTCCCTATTTACCCAACTGCGAAAGCAAAGAAGGTTATGTTTTGACATTGGAAATGTCTTTTTAATACAGTTGCTCGAAAAGTGGCGTATTGCAGGGACGTATAGCGTTCGGGATGTGGGCTATTACATACTCGTGCTTTTTTTTTTTACCTTTCCCGAACTCGTGCGTTCTCTTTCCCAACTGTCAAAATAATGTCTATTAAAAAGAAAAACCAACCATGAAGTTTTTACTAAAAAAATTCATAGAAGTTTTAATGATTCATGCAAATACGTATATTTCTAAAAAAAAGCTACTAATTTGTTTCAATATCAGATTTAATGATTTGATTGAATGAGTTTGGTTAGGTTTCATTTCATTTCATCTCATTAAATTCAGCGCTGAGGGATCACTTCCTCAGCACAACGCTGAGTCAGCTGCCTTTTGTGGCAATGTAGATACACCACAGGCTACATCTATGGTCCTGTTTTATTTATTCATTTTGTCTGTTGTGTATTTAGTTTTCTTTCTATTGTTGTGCATATTATGTTACTTATGTGCTTATTTTGTTTCTGTCATGTATCTTGTTGGTATTATAAATGTCTTTCTTCTTCTTTCTTTAAATTTCATTTTCATTTCATATCAATAAAAAACTTCTACTGAAGACTTGGCTGTATGGGCATAGTTCCCTTTGCCTACCAGAATGGGTGAAGAAAAAAAAAAACTGCTTATATTCTACGGTTGGCGCCATTTTTCAGAAATTTTCTTTGCGAGTTTAGTTGTTTGTTGCACAAAATGAGTAATTTCGACCCTAGTTTTTTTTAATTAACACCACCGGAACGCAGTATAATTGCACAAAATGCTTCGGAGAATATTTTACCGGAAAAGTCAAAAAGTCGCTACATATCTACATACGACGAATTTATTGCGTGGATAGAAGAGAAAAAAGCAAATAGTTTTTCATTTTTTCGCAACTGTATTAAAAATAGTCGTTCAGTACACGTGCGGAACCGTCATTGCAACTTGTTCCGACTGTCAACCCTCACCTTCGGCTGCGCCTCGGCTCGGGTAGACATTTGTCGGAACTCTTTGCAATGACAGCCTTTCCACACTTGTAATGAAATATATATACAATTTCGTTCGCGCCAGTGTAGGCTCCGATTTCACGAAAAATTGCGATCCCCTTATATCTCAGAGAGTTTTAAAGATATGATATTCGAAAAAGGCTCAATTCACGAGAGCTGTAATGTGCAAAAATAATTATTCCCAAATAGTGCAAAAAAAAATTATTTTTTTTCACAATTTTTGATTTTGCCGCTCGATATTTTGGAAACGAAGAATGACATTAAAATTTGAGAAAAATTCCTCTGGACAATTTAGTCAGCTACAATTTGAGCTTAAAACAAAGACGATCGGGTTAATTGTTTGCACTGTAGCCTAACCTTTTTGAAACAAGTCGAAAAGTCACAACGATATTTTTCACATGACATTTATGACTCAATTCATTTCCAATGTGCTCGATAGTCGTGTGAGGCATGAAATCTGTGAAGTTTTTAAACGTCTGAATGTAATTATGCACGTTTTTATCACCATGCAGAGCCCAAACTCTGTGTTCTGAGCTCCGTATTTAGCAAAAATGTGCTATCTTTCATCCAGTTCAGGAGCTAACGTATTAATTGCACTTGACCAATATTTATTATTTCTTGTTATTTTAACCACACACACACACACACACTCCCTCACAGAGAGGACTCACAAATACATTGTTATTTATTTTAACCTTAGTGTAACCTTGCACTTACTTAAATTTCTTCAAAATTATTTCTTTGTTAAACGTTATATTTATTATAATACTTTACCTTGCCATATTCCGTGGGAGTTGGCGCTGGATGCCGTGATACAGGCTTTATGCCTAGCTCGGCAACAGAGGCTATACTATAAATTTAAGTCATCTCATGTAACTATTCTTAGTTGTAATATTATCCTTGTAATATTATTGGTCAATAAACTATTATATTATATTATTGTTATTTTAACCTCCTCAGTCCTGACCTTGAAAATAACAATGGTTTTCAATTGTTACTTTCAAGGTGGACTGAGGAGGATATAAGAACTGCTACACGAAGTTTCACACTTATTTCTTATCGTTCCTACGATAAAGCAAAAAAACCCTTAATGAGTCATGTTTTTTTTATTCCCTCGTTTTTTTTTTCTTTTACCTCAAAAAGAACAATTTGTTTTACGTGAAAACAGAAAAGTTTTACAAGCAAAGCCACCTTCAAAACTAGAAATTCAACCAAAACGAAAAACATAACAGATAATCACTTAAACAAGCCCATAGCATTTTAATCTCAGACGGATACCTACTAACTAACAAGAAATCGGATGTGAGATCCCAGCTGCTAAACTTGAAAATAGGTACGTTGGACTCATCTAATCCCTCTTTGAACAGTCCCAACTTTTGCAGTCGGGTTTTTATTTATGTAATAAGTCAGCCATGTCTCTGGTCGAAATGAATTCATTCCGGCGTGCACTGGAGCGTGTCCATCAGTGATCTTTAAAAGATATATGTATGACTTCCGGCCACATTCGCTGTACAGATACCGGCAAACATCTTGATCGATACGAAGTCGTAGTCGATTTTTGGGACTATTTGGCGGACTGAAGCTTGCGCGGGCGGGAGACGAACGGCCACGCAATTGGTTGACAAGTCGGTATCTGCACACTTTTGGCTCAACATTTTTCCGGCATCTGTACAGTCAGCGGAATCTCCATTTATGAGAAAACCAGATATTAAAAAGCTAAAAGTTGTAGGATAAAATGGTTCGCAACTTTTATTTAACATTTTTAAAACGCTTAATGGAAGTGGTTTAATTTTTTGTTTTTCCGTTTTCTGGTTTTGCGTTTTTAACACATTGTACTTTAATTAGATTGCCTCATTGGTCTAGCCGTTAAGCCGCTTAGCTACCAAAACAGATGTCGTGGGTTCGATTCCCACTGAGTGCCGCCGTACATTTGTACAAATTGTTTATTTATTTATATTTATTCTCAATAAAACATGAAAAACCTTTAACATTATCATTTGTTTGCGAAACCGCTAATGCAGTTGGCCTCAGTCTGGGTATATTTTCATATTTCATCCTTGCCTGGTTACCATAGCACAGGGTATCCTAGTTTGGGATCATCCCCAGTACGAAAGATATGAAGAAGCCTGCCTTATAAATGGGTGAACTATTGTGTGGAAGTTTTTATTATGTTATTGTTATATTATTATTAAAATTTCGCAGAATTGGTTAATTTTTTATGTTTAATTTTTTTATTGCTTTTAACACTTGTTTACGCTTACGTCTATTTTTCATCAAAATTAATCTCGAAGCGAGGCGAAGCGATTGATTTTGATGAAAAACAGAAGTTGAAACCGTGTAACTGTTGAACGCGCTGTAAACAGACATTCTATAGTGGTTCAACTTACCGATTCTAAACCCTTACTGTACTGGAGGATAACACTTTTGGTGATAAGGCCGCCGTATCTACTCTTTCGGGTATCTTGGTGAATTGTGGGGCGTCAACTAGAAATATATAATAATAATAAATAATTGTTTATTCTGTAAAAGGTGCATACACTTTTAAATAGTCTCATTTCCGCCAAACTAAATATTATTGGCTGATTTACTCTCAATTTAGTTACTTAAAATAGGTACCTAACAAATGACTTAAATTAAGTTTACATAGAAAAGTAAAAGAAGATACTTAACTTAAATTAGGATAAATTTATGCTACTGGTTACAAACTGGTTCATTAATTCAGAAGCTACACACTTTTTATAAAGCATTTTACTAGCATATTGTGAGGATCTTACTTCCACTGACATTTAATTTAGTATAGTAGTAATAGTTATTCTGTTAGCTACAAACCAGCTAATGTTTATTGAACCAGCCACCAAACATTAATAACGTTTACCGGCTATTAGCCGCTATTCCTAACTAGAGGTTTTTCCCGACTCCGGCGGTCACCGCTTTAGCCTCAGATTAGAATGCATTTCAACATCGCAAAGCAACGTAAACCTCATTATCTTAATTAATCACACCGACCCCACCTTTCGCTTTGTCGGTTAATAAAAAAATTATAGCTCCAACTGCTCAACCGTATAGGTTTTAAAGACGTTTTTTTGCTACACAGAAGTGTCTTGGAATGTAAAATATTCCACAAGGACTGGTGGAAAATAATTGAGTTGGTTAATAACATGCAATTTCAACTGAAAACGGGAGAGGGACAGCGTTTTTATTAGGACACAAAAACTGAACCAAACGCAATGCCATTTGCTGTTTTTATTAATTTATCTAACAGAAAACATTGAATAACCGACGTAAATATTATATAACAATGTTTAGATGTGTCATTTTTCTTTCATTTATTGAGTGAGTACAACTGACAATCAGAAAAAAAACCGGCCAAATGCAGTCGGACTCTGCACGAATGGTTCTGTACCATTATCTATACAACATTTGGATATTTCAATCGTATACATGTTGCCGTTATTAATATCGGGCCAAAAACGGCAAAAAATTCACGTTTGTTGTATTGGAGCCCTACTTAAATATTTAATTTATTATGTTTTTAGTATCTGTTGTTATAGCGGCAACTGTGAAAATTTCAACCGTCTAACTATCACGGTTCATGAGATAGAGCCTGGTGACAGAGGGACGGATGGACAGCGGAGTCTTAGTAATAAGGTCCCTTACCCTTTGGGTACGGAACCAGTTTATGGATTTGAACTTGACTGCCCCCCAAACAATACGCACACGTTGGTTTAATTATTAAAAGAAAACTTACAACTGCATTCTAAAATAAACCTAAACAGATAGATCGGAGTTGTCACCATAGTAACAATTGTTTATAGTAGAACGAGTAGAACCCTCCGTTTTTGGATCGAACCCTCTGTCCGTCTCACTCTAGAGTAAGGGCCTTCTCTCAATATAATGGATTGGATTTATTGACAAAACAAACGGCCTTATTTTCCCGGCATGTCGGCGACGTTACGTACGACTTACCCCTTTCATGTTTGGGTCCACCTTCTGGGCCAACGCGAACCTTCGGCTTTTATTTTATTTAAAAAAACATTTTCCGAATATACGTAGAAGTTTCCAACTATAACTTATGACCGGTCTGAACTACAATTTGATTTATAGTAACCATAAACATAGTGTCAATACCAAATACGTCCATGCGCAGTCAAAGTCATTTGGTCAAGTTATTTGTCGGGCATTATACCAATGAGTATTTTTTAGTTAAAGCGATGGAATTTATTTGATTTTATTTTTTTTTTGTTATAAGGAGATTAAATGTCCGTTAATTAAAGACCAACATCGAAACGACTTTAGTTTTTTTTCCATTATTTCTCTAAAAGCTTCTAAGCTCTTGAAATTAACACCTATCTTTTCTGAGCTTCTGCACTACTTTGAATTAAACGCATTTTGATTTTATTCGTAACTTTTAGACACTCAAGCCGATTCAGAAGTGTGTGGTGTTGTTAGAATACGTCTCATCATACGTTTGTTTTTGTAATAATCCGCTTTTCGCAACGCTCTACGTTCTACGGGACTCGCCTCCGTACCACGAGGGCGGTCGGGGCTATGACCCCGTAATTAGCGCCCCTCCCTCCCTCCCAGGCCCCCCTAAGGCCAGGAAGGCACGCAACCCGACCCCCCTGAGCTGAGGGATGAGTATAGTAAATGCAGTTGTTCCACCGGTGAGTCTACTAGCCGGTTGCATTCCATTTAGGTATTCGTATTAATGAATGAATTCGCACGGGTCGTAACATTTCAAATGGAATTGCAATGCGATTATTTAGTGGAGTACAAAATGTTATCGTTTGACCGGTCAGCAATTCTTCAGCAATTAATTATTTTCCAGTAGCAATAAACGTCCTTTGGGCAGCAATGTACCTCACGTTTGGGCCATTGTACGTAGCAACCGCTGAGGTGTGCGAGCTCAGACGCTCGAATTTCCCCACGATGTTTTCCTTCACAGTCAACCCTGCCCTTCAAATTCACACCCGAAAATAACTTCGTAAAAGTCATTACTACCTGCCGGGATTTGAACCCGCATGCGATGCTTTACCACTACTACTGAATCAATCCCCTAGCTATTAAAACAACATCCCTATATCATACCAGGGTAATCTGCACTTCAAAAAGGGATATAAAGAGAACCAGGTGCCATAAAAACCCCTAGTCCTTACAATTTTAGCACCATCTTTCCGCGCCGGTGCAGAAACAAATATAAAAAGGCGTTATTACCATATTCCACCGAGGAATGCTGAAACGTAGAGGTATTTACATGCGAAAACTTTTTCAATCGCAAGATATATTACAGGAATTTTAAAACATTACGTCAACGACTCTATTTGTGGTCCTCAAGATTTGAACCTATTTTAGTTTCAGACCAAACTTTATAGTATACCATTTCTTTGAACCATAAGAAGCAATCTGTTTGGGTCTCACTGCATGGTCTCTGCTTGGTCTCAAGGCACAGGCCTTCTCTCAGAGAAAGCGAGAGTATGGACTAAATCACCACGAGTGCTCACTGCAGATTGGTGATTTCAAGCGATAAGGGATGTGAACCCTGACCAGGGTTTTCCCACAATGTTCTCATTCACAGTAGCTATTGGTATTGTTACAAAAATTTTACAAATGCATATAACTCAGAAAACAAAGTCATTATTTCAGCATACTCATGCCAGGATTCCAGCCTACGACCTCTCCAATGTGAGAACACCGTTCTAGCTTAGCACTACCGCCGATTTGACCGATAGAAAAAATCCTCCAAAAGCCTGCTAAAGTTTGGTACAACATTATCAATGACATTATTAACTTGATTCCGGAATCACACGTTGAATTGGAAATAAACTTATTAAAAAGAAATAATTATAGCTTTGTGAATAGTTTTTTATGCAGTGTTATGAGGCTCTAATTTATTTTGTATTTTGTTATTCCTTACTTATCTTAATAATGTGTAGTTTTTTAGTGCACGTGCGTGTGAACGTGCGTGCGTGCGTGCGTGCGTGCGTGCGTGCGTGCGTGCGTGCGTGCGTGCGTGCGTGCGTGCGTGCGTGCGTGTTGTGTGTGTGTCGGTGAAACTGAAAAGTCGTCACGTGTAAAGATGTTCACCGTATGACTTTACGGCTCAGTTTCACGTTCGGGGGAGGCCGCCCCCTCCCCACCTCAGCGGTGGGTGGTCGCTAGAATCCACTTCCTGGTTAAATATTTTATTAACACATACGTTTTCGTACGGTCTGTCAATTTGTTAAGTGAACACATGGTATTAGTAGGGCGGGGTGGATAATGAAACACTTAAGTTACCTACCTAATTCTCGCGACTACGCCCCTGCATTGTCCGGAATGTGTGATCTCGACAGTTTACAAATGTAAAACGGTACTAACCTGCTCATGTTAATAACCCCTCATGGTTATGTTCGAAGCTTGGAAAACCATGAGGGAGGCCTATGTCCTGCAGTGGACGTCAAATGGCTGATGATGATGATGATGACTAACCTGCTAATACTTGTTTAATACATCCGAAAGTTTGTTAGATGATCCACTGTGACTAAGTTACAACACTCAGTGGGACTGTAGATACTGTTTGCCTTCGTTGTGTTCGTGTATCGATCTCTATTGTTTTGATGCTATATTTAAACAGTTTCGGAAAGCCTTTTGTCGTATAAAATACAGTTTGATGATGTATTAGGCGTGCGTGAACACAATGTTTGTAGGTATATTCCCTTAGAGCGCTTATTTTCATCTACCATGTTTTAAGACAATTTTCGACAGAGCGAGTAATGAAATATTCAATACAAATACTTAGTACATTACTCGTAGAGAGTATCTGAATAACAAACTGTGATTAGCCTAATTACTTTTTATTTACTCGTAAAAGCGTAGAAAAATCTCTCGGAAACTAAAAACAACAGTAAGCACTTCTGAGACTACAACCACTTCAAAAATATTAGCTACTCGTACAAAATTTTACTCCAAAGTATTTTATGAGCAAATTTTTGCCAGTATTTTTTTTGTCTTAAATAGTTCTTTTTAGGAGTCCGTACGTACATAAAGGGGTAAGAGACACTATTAATAAAACTCCACTGTCCGTCTGTCTTTCTGTGTGTCTGTCACCAGGCTGTATTCCATGAACCGTGATAGCTAGACACTTGAAGTTTTCATAGATGGTGTATTTCTGTTGCCGCTATAACATTAAATACTAAAAACAGAATAAAATAAATATGTCATACATACAACAAAAGTTGTCCAAAGACAGCGCTAGCCATCTAGCGGTCATCTATTGTAACCTTTACAGTGCCAATGTCATGTCGTTAAATGTCAATGTTAAACGCTTCTGGCTGGTTTCTATAGATGGTGCTGTTCTCAATGTACCTAATCAATCTTGTCTCCATCTTTGCCTAATGTTTTATAGATAATAGTACGGAACCCTTCGTGCGCGAGTCCGACTGGCACTTGGCCGGTTTTTTATTTACGTCATCATCGCGAGTACTCAGATTAAAGTAAATACATTAAATTTTAAGTAAGACTGCCTCGTTGGTCTGGCCGTTAAGACGCCTAGCTAAGACGCCTAGGGTTCGATTGCCTCTGGGGGCCGCCGTACATTTGTACAAATGGCCTCAATCTGAGTGTATTTTCATGTTTGTGACGTCCTTGCCTCATTACCACAGCACGTGTGGAAATTATTGTTATTGTTAAAATATATTATCATCATCAACCCATTATGTCCCCACCGAGGGGCACGGGTCTCTTCCCTGAGGAAGGTATAGGCCATAATATATAAGAATTTAAATTTACGGAGAGAAAATTAAATACTGTCGAAAGATCGAGCTAATATGGATGGAAGGGCCGGTGAAAGACCCCAGACATACTCCGACCAAATAAGGGATGTTTTAGGGAAGGACAAGAAAAAGAGTACCCGAAATCAGTGTACATGCCTGTAGCGACTAATAAATAAATAACTTCTGCATACCACAATCACCTGTCCTGGTCCCAAACTAGGATACCCTGTGCTATGGTAACCAGGAAAGGAAATCACAAGCTATTTTGTACAAATGTACGGCAGGCTCCAGTGGGAATCAAACCCACGATGACCGGCATGGTAATCAGACGTGGTACCGCTAGACCAACGAGGCAGTCACGAATGAATGACGATGAAGCGAACGAGGTCCCTACTCTTGTCTCCACCTGCCCCTCCGGGATCTAAAGGCCAGAGTTTATATGTGTATGATTTTGGTCCAACGGCTAGGTACTGTCCTGCAGTGTTGACTCGAGTTCCGGCACCAATTTTGCCATCAAAATTATTTTTAACCGACTTCAATAAAGGAGGAGGTGCTCAATTCGTCCATTTTTTTTTCTTTACCACGTTGTCCAATTCCGTTAATTCTTTTGACATTGGTAATGTCTTTTCGTTCGCGCCAGTGTAGGCTCCGATTTCACGAAAAATTGCGATCCCCTTATATCTCGGAGAGTTGTGAAGATGTGAAATCAGAAATCTGTTTCAAGTCATTTTCAATGGATTCACAAAAAATCATCCCCACTTTTCATGTTAGCGGAGGTACAGTAAAAAAAATTTATTTCCAAGATTTTATTGTTTAACTTTCTGGGCGTGATAAATATGTATACAAACACCAAATTACAGCTTTCTCTTTCACTCTTTGCGCTAGGCCGCGGACGGATAGACAGACAGACGGACATAGCGAAACTGTAAGGGTTCCTTGTAGGACTACGGAACCATAAAAAGGCTCAAAAGACGCGTATTCACGCTGAGAGCTGTAAGATTCAAAAAGAATTATTCGAGAAAGTCGAAAACGAAAAAAGTTACAACCGAAATAGTGAAAAAAAAATGTTATTTTTTTAGAATATTTCATTTTGGCGCTCGATATTTTGGAAACGAAGAATGATACTCGTATCAAAAATCTGAGAAACACTCCTCTGGACAATTTAGTCAGCTACATAGACGATTGGGTTAAGGGTTTGCCCTGTAGCCTAAGCTTTTTGAAAAAATTCAAATGTCAGAACGACATTTTTCACATGACATTAAATGACTCGAATGTGCTCGATAGTCGTGTGAGGAGTATTGTGAGTATTTTCCTTGAAGTAGGTTTATTTTTTTCTAAAACTTTTTTTATTTAGGTATCCGGTTCACTTCACACTAGGCCTACATAAATAAACAGGGTTTCATGCGAAATCATAATACAGTACTGTGTAGGTAGGTACTTAATAAACAACAAAGGGTGAACCGACAAACGCCCACTCGGCCAGAATTTATGGATATTTGTATTGTGTGATATTTGCGAGTACTTACTTTTTATGTAGCCTATATAAAATATAGAACGCACGCCTTTTGCCAGAAGGGAGCATGGGCTTAATTACCACGCGTGCCCACCGCGGAGTGGCAATTTCAAGCACTGAGGTATGTGAACTCCTCAGGCACTCAGGTTTGCCCACGACGTTTTCCTTCAAAGTTAGCGAGTGGTATTGCTACTAAAACTTCACAATATTACGTAAATTAGAAAACAAAGTCATTGGTAATAGGGGTTAAAGTATGAAATTGCCGTTTTATTGCAATAGGTTCTTTGAATTGACATAGAATCTTCATGGTTTGAGGTTTTCGAATGAAACTTTTTTCAAATGGTTTCTATGATGTTCTTTTTTTAAAAAATGTGAAACATTTGAATATCGACTTTCAATTGTTTTTGTTATTCAATTTAGACAAGAAAGATGGATACTGCGAAAATTCGAGTGATTTTTGAATACGAGTTCCGACGCGGAACTAACGCGGCAGAAACAGCCCGCAATATCAATGCTGCGTTTGGAGAGGGGTCTACTAATGAACGCACCGTGCGATTTTGGTTTAAACGCTTTCGTGATGGAAATTTCGACTTAAAGAACGAGCCACGAGGAAGACCGCCCACACAGGTGAATAACGATGAATTAAGAGAGATAGTGGAAGCCGACCCTAGTCAAACTACCCAGGAATTAGCGGCATGGTTTAACGTTACCTTACCCACAATATTGACTCACTTGCGTCAAATCATTAAAATAAAAAAATACGAAAAATGGGTGCCTCATGATTTGACTGATCTGCAGAAAGAAACGCGTGTTGAAACTTGTGTTGCCTTGTTGATATTCAATATTCGATATTCAAATGTTTCACATTTTTTAAAAAAAGAACATCATAGAAACCAATTTGAAAAAAGTTTCATTCGAAAACCTCAAACCATGAAGATTCTATGTCAATTCAAAGAACCTATTGCAATAAAACGGCAATTTCATACTTTAACCCCTAATATATTGGGATTCAAACTCACGACCTCCCGTATGTCAGGCTTTCTACCGCCGCGCTTCATTTATTGAGTACTTAATACGCAAGAATTTGCATAATAGAAATAGAAATAGAAAATGTTTATTTGTCTTCAATATAGTAAGGCACAATAATCACTTATACTACAAAGCAATGATGACAGTTTAGTGAGCAATTTATTTAAAAGCATTTTAATTAGGTATGAAGACAAAAAGGTCTGTACCTCGGCTAGTAACTAATGTGCACCAGTGTGCAATTAGTTGCCGATTTTCAGGCAAGGCCTTTCCTTAAACTAAGTTATACCTACCTGGGTATAATTGAATCGTGTGATTTTAAAACAACACAAGTCACATCTGTTTTTAAAATAACACTGGTCCATTTTTTTTTAATTAAATTATTTACACCTACCTATTGATTTACATTAGAAAAAAAAATTGTAGTTTATTCATACAGAAATCAATATAATATGCTAAAATATTGCTGTTGTAGATATTAGTATTTGAATAAAACAGTTTTTTCTAATTCCTGCAAAGTTGTAATGAAAGGACATGTGTCGTTTTAAAATCACACGATTCAATTATAACGCATAACGAATGGACGGTTTCACATTTGACGAACGTTGTATGTGAAACTGGCCATGAAGAGACCTACACTCAGCTCTGTGGATATGGCTTGAAGAACACATCCCATATACATCCTAAAACGGGGGACTCTACTCAAAAGTCTCTGATTTTACCCTCATCAAGTAAAGTACATGTTGTGCTTCTCTCGAGATATAAATTGATCTACAGCATAATAAGCTCACTTAGGGCGAGTCAATAGTATTAATCTGCTGCGTTGTGTTTGTGTGGCGTTTGTGATTACAGTCACCTCATGTAAGTACTGTAATGGAAAGAAATTCAAGCTAAACCATATAAATTTCAATATCGAAGAATTGGCAACAATCAATTAATATTGCGTTCTACCGACGATAATAACGCCTGCAACTTTCATACAAGCAATCTGTACTAAACGCTGTATGTTGCTTTCGGACTTACACAGGCATTTCGGAATCTAGCGTGTGATCAAACGTCACTCTTAATTTATTTACGAAAATGCAGCGCTCACCACTTACTTTGCGCTCACCGCCTTCTACAGTAGCTCCTCAAAAGGGAGACGGTCAAGCAAATACGCCGGTTCCAAGTTCCCAGGGAAGCCTTGCTACACCTGCTAAGGACAACAACGCTTCTAAACGTTCAGCAAAGCGTCCTGCGGTTTCATCACCTTCTGAAACGAGATGCGCGCCCGTGACCAAAGATGAGGTCTGTCAGATTGTAAGAGATGTTTTCCAGTCAGAAATGAATACGCTTGTTAATCAAATCACAGCTAATATGTCAATTTGTTTTGGTAAAGAACTAAAGTGCCTAAAGAACGAAATTTCTGAGATGAAGGAATCTATGCACTTCATAAACCAGCAGTATGAAGATTTTAAGACTCAGCATCATTCCGCGATTAAATCTATCCAGGACATTAAAAGCGAAAACACCAACATGCAAACATCTTTGACAAGCTTAACCAATAGAGTCAATCAGTTGGAGCAACAAGCTAGAATCTCAAATATTGAGATACAATGTATTCCTGAAAAGAAGTCCGAAAATCTGATTGCCATCGTAACCTCACTGTCTAAGGTCATACAATGCAATATTAAACCCGAAAACATTATCAAATGTACTCGAGTTGCCAAATTCGATCCCACCGGCTCCCGTCGTCCCCGATCTGTGGTTGTTCAACTCAGCTCTCCAAACGTACGCGATCAGTTCCTCGCAGCAGCTATGACTTACAACAAGTCTAAGAAGAACCACGAAGATAAACTTAACTCCACAGAAATCGGAATCGCGGGAGAAAAACGTCAAATATATATAGTAGAGCATCTTTCACCCAGCAATAAAGCTCTACACGCCGCAGCGAGATTAAGGGCCAAGGAAATCGGCTATAAGCACGTATGGGTGAGGTACGGGAAAATATACGTACGCAAAACTGATGACTCCGACCGTATTGTGATTAAAGACACAGCTTCGCTTGATAAAATTATCTGATTTTGTTAACATCGGTTTGTTTCGGTTAAACTTAATTCTACGCATGTTGTTTCAATTTATAATTTTTTAAATTCAATTCAGTAAAAATATATTATCAGAACGTGCGAGGACTTCGTACAAAAACACTAGACTTTTTTAGAAACATGAGCAGTAGCAGGTATGACATAATTATACTAACCGAAACCTGGCTGAATGATGGCGTGCTTAGCACTGAGTTGTTTGACCAGGGCTTCACTGTTCACAGGAGGGACAGGCTAAGCAGCAATAAAAAAGACGGAGGGGGTGTTCTCATCGCGATTCACGAACGGTTTAATTCTAAACGCGTTAAATCTTGGGAAAGCGTTTGTGAAGATTTATGGGTTACTTTTGAAGTTAAGAGTGGAAAAACGATAAATAAATATGCTCTATGTGCTGTCTACCTACCTCCTCCTGTTACCAGAGCTACTTTGGAAACTTTTTTGGATAACTGTAATTCGGTTTTAGAACAGACAAATTTACCTAAGTGCATAGCAGGAGATTTTAACATTGGTTGCATAGACTGGAACTTGGCCGGTAAGCCCTCATATAGTCTTCCTGTAATAGCGCAAACCTTGCTTGACTTTAGTTTTCTAAATGGCTTTCGGCAAATCAATCGTCTAGTTAACAAAGGTAATAGGACCTTAGATCTGGTATTTACAGATATCGTAAACTGTAATTCGAACGAAGCTACCAACCCTCTTAGTAAGATTGACCCTCTCCACCCTCCTTTAAGCATTGACATTCCTACCAAACACCTACGCGGTCTTTCTCAGAACTCTAGCAACAAAAGACATAACTTTTATAGAGCCGATTATGACGAGGTTAACAAAGCTTTACACAATGTAGACTGGGCGTCAATCCTCTCACATTGCAGCGACGTTCATCACATGGTTAATAATTTTCAGGAGATTATTAGAAGCGTTATAGAGACTTTAATACCTATCAAAGCGAATAAAGACCAGCATTTTCCACAATGGTTTTCTCGTGAATTGATAAAACGGTTAAAGGAAAAGGAAAGAATAAGAATTAGATTTAAGAAGTATAAGAATCCTTTAGACGAGCTTGAATTAAAACTCTTGAAAAGGCGTTGTGAGAAATTAAAAGCGACTTGTTACAGACTATACCTTGAAAACGTAGAATCAAGCATCAAGAAAAACCCTAAAATATTTTGGTCCTATATCAAGGCAAAGAAAAACAGTGTTAGCAGGTATCCATCTACGATGTCATACAATGATCAGAGTTCGGAAAGTGGTACTGAGATTTGCAACATGTTCGGTTCTTTCTTTTCATCTGTTCATTGTAATGGACTCTCGTCAGATGCAGCTGATAATTTTGCTCAGTACAATTCCTCCGACTCTATTTCGTTTATTGAGATTACCAAGGAGTCTCTACTGTTAAAGCTTAGGAGTCTTAACATAAAAATGGGTGCTGGTTCGGACGGTATTCCTCCCATATTTATCAGGCAATGCGCCACAAGTCTCGTTAAGCCTCTATTGACCATTTATAATGCATCATTAAGCTCGGGCGTTTTTCCCGAGCAATGGAAGATTGCTAAGGTAGTCCCGATTTTCAAGAGTGATGACAACTCTATTGTAAACAACTATAGGCCTATATCAATTCTTTGTACTTTTGGAAAAATATTAGAATCCTTAATCTGCCCGGTCCTTCAAAATTATTTTCAAAAATACATCACTATTCACCAACATGGGTTTGTTAGAGCAAGGTCCACTGGTAGTAACTTAGTCACCTACATTGATAACGTCATAAAAGCAGTCGATGAGGGCAAACAGGTCCACGTAATCTACACTGATTTCAGCAAAGCGTTTGATAGAGTACCTCATTCAATCCTAGGCTCTAAACTCTCTGCATATGGCATTACAGGCCCTCTATTCTGTTGGATGTTATCTTATCTAGACAAAAGGTCTTTCTATGTTGTGGTGAATGGATTTGAATCCACAAAGTTTCACATAGTATCGGGAGTTCCACAAGGCTCTCATTTGGGACCAGTATTATTTAATTTTTTCGTTAACGACATACCAAATCGTTTACGATACTCTACTCCTTTTTTGTATGCAGATGATTTAAAACTATTGAAAATAGTAGACACAGTTTCTGATGCAAAAGGTCTGCAAATTGATCTGGATCACATTGTTTCGTGGTGCAAACAAAATGTCATGGATCTCAATGTCAAAAAATGTTTCCATATTAACTTCACCAGAAAAATTAGCAATATAATCACATTCTCGTACAAAATTAATAACATTAATCTAGTTGAAGTAGATACTATTCGTGACTTGGGAATTTTACTGGACAAAAAACTCACTTTTGTCCCTCATATAGAGGCAATAGTCAATAGGGCATCCAGAACCCTGGGTTTCGTCCTTCGAAACGTCAAAGCCTTTCGTGACTGTAAAACCAAAATACTACTGTACAATTCTTTGGTTCGTAGCATTCTCGAGTACGGCTCAGTAGTCTGGCGACCTCATTACGCTACACATATTCTGAGAATCGAAAGAATACAAAAACGATTCATGTGGCACATGGCGTTTGCCAAAGGTGAAGCCAAAAAACTGCGAAGCTACAAAGACAGACTCACTAGGTTTAAAATGATAAGTTTAGAAAAACGCAGAGATAGTCTAGATTTAATGTTTTTGTACAATATTTTAAGAAATCATTTTGACTGCCCACAACTTCTCAATAAATTTATGCTCAAAGTTCCTTGCACATACCCCCGTAAAGTAATTCCTAATCCACTATCAGCTCCGTATCGAAGAACTGTGATGGGACGAAACTCACCGATTCCACGTCTGTGCAACCTCTACAATAAATTCAGTAGCATTTTAGACGTGCACTCTGATTCTCGACATTGTTACCGGAAAAAAATTACTGCACATCTTATGTCTAACAATCTCTAATTTGCGTTATAGTAACTCTATATTATTATTATTAAGACAAGGGATGATCAGCCAGTCTATATACATTCGTAAAGTAATACTAGCTATAAGTACTTGTTTATTTTCTATGCATGCGGTGTTTATCTGTAATTAGTTGTACATCTAGTTTAATACAATATCATTTTTCATTTAGCATGTAAGGATGTCGCAACTGTTGATAAACCAAACAAATAAATAAAAAAAAAAAAAAAAAAAAAAAGGTGGAAATAAACGGTTTTAATAGATTTGTCGATTAAAAATAATAGATTAGATATTATGTGGCCCCAATAAATATCGAAGTTTTGGACATTGGAGGGGAGGCGTGAGCCGCCACATTGAATTGCAGGTGTGGAAATTTGGCATTTTTATATAATGCCACAACAATTAATCCCATCAAGTATGTACGAGAAGTACTTATTCACAAGGCAAACTGAATTTGCACGTATATTTGCTCGTTTATTTTACAAATTTTCGACGTTTCGGTACTTTTGCAAGTCCCGTACTCTCGGTAGACTGAGGTGACAGGCGTCTTTTTGAAAGCATTAACTGTTAATTTACTACCCTCGGCAAAAATTACAAAAAAAATATTAAGTTACATAATATGTACTTAATGTTCTTAAAAGTTGCAGCAAGCAAGTTTATTCTGTAAGTCTACAATGTAAGTAATAAGTTACACCAGAAAAAAATATATCAGACTTGCCCAAAAGATCTGACCACTGCCTGTAAGTCAAGAGGTATTGCTCGAAAAAGCCTGCTAGAACTGACCTCACGTACTGTGTACCAACTTCCTGTATCCAATCAATCCACTAAGCGTTGTAATTTTTTTCATTTATCTTTTTTCTGTCGTGACATTTTTTTAGATACCTGATAGAATAAACAGAAGTCTGAATTGGAGAGAAGTAATATTTTGGCACAATCGTTGTATTTATTACATCTAACCGGACAGTTGTATCCATTTAATAATATTTTACATGAAAATTACCTTAAAGTTGATATAGATAGAAAAAGAACACTTTATTGTACCTAAAAAAGAAAATAGAATATTGATGGATTTGAAGTTTTGCCAATACACATCTTTACGTAATTCTCTTCGTTTGCATTAGAATAAAATATATAGGTGCATAATCGCAATTATCAGGGATATATTAAATTTCATTGGTATGTTAACGCCCGAAGCATCTTAAAAGAAATCCACAAATATTATATGGGGTCTAACAAAAATAAGTAACGACATATCTCATTTTTAAAACAACATCTGAGGTCGCAATAAAGTTATGAATTATATAAATATTTTATATAGGCTGATTAAATGAGTTGACGGTTTCTTTTACTGCAAAGCCTTTGCGAGAGTAAAGTAGTGGTCTAACCGCTACTTTATTTTTTGCTCTAGTAACTAAATGGGATAATTAAACTTTCAAATTATTTCAGACCAGTGTACAACAAGCTAGAACAGTTACTTGTACTCGGGTATCATTCTACAAACAAAAACGATGCTTTTTTTCGGACCACTACTTCCCACGGCTTGTAATTTACGTGATCATTATCTAGGCAAGATTCATGGTTAAATAACTTAATCATTGTCCAGATGCCACTTCGGTTGGCCTAATGACAGCGGTTAGTCCGCAATTACCACACTTTGCTCCGAGATTAGGATGAATTATCCGACATTCACATATGGATGGGTTACGTGGGGAGAGGTAAAAACTTGGCGTACGGAAACGAGTAGTATCTTGCGAAAGAGTTTATCGTACCGAAGTAACGATACGCCAATCGCACAATCAAGACAATCGATCACAATTGGCATTATCATTCCTGGGGTGCTGTTGACATTAAGTTGGCCACTGATTCAAAGAACAATGACTCGTTTGATACCTATAATCCGTTCCAGACACGTTTTCCATGGTCAAACACAGCTGATAAATGAGAAAAAATATGTCTTTCTATTCTAGTTACCTGCAGCCCGGGGACTGGCCCCGGGGCACGACCACTGAGCCCGACAACGCGATAAAATGCTGCGCCATCTCGCTTTTACTCGTCCCATAAAGTAAATCGAACTGTGGTCAACGACAACTTTGTCTTTACTGTAAAGAATTTTACAGTCGGAATTTTTGAGAAAAATGTAGTGTAAAGACACTTTGCCTTCGTGAAGGCGCCCGAAGGAGCCCATTTGCGTTCGCATTACTAACCTCCGTAGTATAGTCGACAGCACATCAACCTTTACACACGTGCACTGTACTCGGTTGCGTTTCGGGCGACTTCGCAATAAAAATGTAAATGTTGCTCTGCTCTCGACTGTACTGTCCTATGGAGGACGATTCTTCGCTTGTTTTTTCAAAACATCTACACTGATTCGTTCAAATTCGGTTCGTTGGTATGTAAGTACCCGGCATCACTGATTCAGAAACCCGCATCCATTTATTGGAGGCATGTGTCACTCTAAAGACAACACCGTGTTTTTGTGTACCAAAGGTAAAACATTGTGTGCGTAAGGCGACGCAATAAAAACTTCATATTATGTTCGAATTAGTTTTGTTACAAAAATTATTCAAATGTGTTTTGAATCATGTATGTAATTGTTTTAGGATAGTGGAGGCAGTATCAGCGTAAATTGGGTTACCTAGGTGTTTAATAAGCATAATTATAGTATTCATCATCATCAGCCATTCGACGCCTACTGCAGGACATAGGCCTCCCTGGTGGTTTTCATAACCATGAGGGCTTTTGCCATCATCGCCACGCTTGGCGGGCGGGCTGGCGATCGCAGTATGCGGTTGGAATCTCAGGAAGACGCTGCTACCCGTCTCCTGGTAATTTATTTCCTTAGTCGCCTTCTACGACAAGCCGGCGTCACACTGATTATAGTATTATAAACGGTTAAACAAAAACCTGACAAGTGCAAGAAATACTAGCAGGCGAAGGGTCCCGGACTTTAATTATTATTTACCGTATTGATGTCGGATATAGCAACGGGTACTTTTTCGTATACACCACCCGTAGCAACATTTAAAACAACTGTTTTTATGTTTCGAACTGTTTTTTTTTTTAAATATTATTTGAACATTGTTTAAATTAAAACACTTCAAAGGCCAACCCTGCCCTAAGAAGACATTGCATATTCACATCAGAGTCCAAGTGGCGTTTTTGGCGTTGATGCTTTGTCGTGGGTCCAATAAATCACTGTTAACATGATTGATTACAAAACTTTGATTATGATGTTACAGAAAATATTATCTTGATAAAATATAATAATCATACATAAATATAACACATAGCATCTATCAATATGAAGTTTAAAGCTTGCTTAAAAGAGTACCTACATTCACACACGCACGTTATTTACACTAGTAGAAAATATTACAACCTGGAACCAACCAACCACAACTTTCTACGAGGATTTACAAAAGACGAATCTCTTCACTCATGAATAAAAACTAAATGTAACCACATGCCAGTCCCTACAGGTGACAGACACCTCGTAACTCTTCAGCTTGAAAGAAATCCTGAAAGAGAACTATGATATCAGTGGACATGCTCGAGTCGAAAGCACGCCCGCTGTTTCCGTCCGAGCCTGGCCCGGCAATTATGTGTGCATTCACCCTTCATGCCACCTAGCGCACTGAACCTTGCAAACAAATGATCAACATGGACTTATCCGAGATAAATACATTCCACGCAACACAATCACATGTCCTGGTCCCAAAATAGGATACCCTGAGCTATGGTAACCAGGCATGGAAAACATGGAAATACACCCAGACTGAGGGAATCAAAGACATTTTGTCTGCCCATTCGTATTTGTACAAATGCAAAAGACTCAACGGCATTGACTTCTCAAAAGACGCTTCAGAGTTGAGTGAGACCGCTAGACTTACACAGAGAATTTTCCGAAACATACACTACATTACATAAACTCACGCCTGTAACCTGGAGAGGTAGGCAGAGACCAGGGTTTGCCACTTGCGAACTGACAGACGTCTTTCGCTTCATCAACATTAATTAGTCGTTGCATACATGCACGCCGGTTTCGGGTAGTTTTTATCTTGCCCTTTGCTAATACATCTCCTATTTGGTTGAAGTAGTCCACCTCTATATATATTTGTTTCATCAATATTTCGTACTTCATCCTCTCGACATGTCCAAACCAAAGCAACATTCATCTCTCAATTCTAGTCACTAGGTACATACTATTTTAGACCACAAGACAAAAAAAAATGGCTGGAATCAAATCTGCAACAGGGGGTTTTAATTTACAGGTAAAGGCAAGACATCCAAAAGTTTAAAAACTTTCTAAATATTTTCTTATAAGTACTTTACACCTGTAAATCATGTTCATATATGATGATGTTCTTATTTCATTCAGCCAGAGTCGCCGCGAACACAATGACAATCCCGTTTTATCTCACAATAATTATCTCAACGGTATCCCACCAAGGAGAAACCAACTCCCAATAGAATATTATACAGAACGCACTCAAAATAAGGAGTAACAACTCCAATAACTCACGTAAAATCAAATAAAAAAAACGAAGACCGTTGCTTGCCAAACTATAGAAACTACAGACAACCGAAGCCAATTACTTCTATTGATTGACACTGAACAAAAACTTGTTAAAATCCTCAACACCAGTAACGGGTGCCGCGATAAAACATCCATTCATCTACCACGATGATTCACCAACATTTCCAATAAACGGCAGGCTATGCGGCTACAATAAAACATGACGGCTAGCGCAGGCATTTCCGACGGCAACGCGCAAGGTGCATTCAACCTAGGCTTTGCATGCGCGAGCGCAGGAATTCCTGGCGAGGGGGGAGGTCGTGGGAGAGCCTGCGTCCGTGCAACGAGAAGGTACAGAAAGTTAACCCCTTCGATTCTTACATTAGGTTTAAAAATGAAATGGTTATTAATAATGTCTATTATTGAAAAAATAACCGGATAAGTGCGAGTAAGATTCGCACCCTTAGGGCTCCGTACTACTAATCCTACTTTCTTGATTCTTCTGGCATATCCAAGTCTCGCTACGACACATAAGTTTTAGGACCAGGAATGGCACGAGTCACGCGTTTTGTGGCGCTAAAATGTAAGAATTTGACAATTAATGTACTGGATAGTCGCGACTTTTAAAACGCCCGACTAGGGTCGGCGTACTACCTATGCGGCAAGGCATTGTGGATAGCACAGATATTCAATGCTCTGAGGTGGATAGCCATAATAGCGCTTTTGGAGATATTCCGGCTATTCATTGTGGTGTATCTACAAGAGAAATTATTGTAGACTTTCCAAATCTTACGGCTAGATAACCAATTTTAGAAAGTCCGCGAATTCCACAGTTTGCGGTCACCATTGATTTTAAGCGGTTCACGATGCTTAATGGATTCAATTAATTGAGCCGGGTATTTCCGCGGTGTGAAATTGAACGACAAGGTTTTGGCACGATCGGGTAATTAAGATTCCTTTATTTTGTATTTTGCTATTGAGTTAGCCATGCACGGGTAGTTGATATGGTGCATTCTGGTTTTGTTAGCTTAGGTTTACATTAGATTGGCTACTTTGCGATAGTCCTTGAATCAAATATTTGCAATAGTCAACGGTGTCATAAATGCGGAAGACTGAGAGAGTATTGGCATGAAAGGGAATCAATCAATCAATTTATTTGTTGCACTTTATTACACAAAATAAATCATTAACATAAATGTGATAAAAGTTACGTGCAAAGGCAGACTTATTTCAATAGAAATTTCTTCCAACCAAGCTAAAAATTTTGGAGTGTTAAAAAAGGGAGCGGGGCGGGAGGGCAAATAAAGTTCAAACAAAACTTACCTACTGCTACCTACATTACGGTGAGATTACGGTAGAAAATAATACATCAATCTATCAGACCGTACTCTTCCACGGCTGGAAATAGCCCTTCCCAAAGGCACGCCACTTCTTTTTGTTGTCGGCAAACCTCATCCAGTAGCTGCCAGCAATCTGCCTTCAGATCGTCGATCTTGAGAGCTGGTGGGCGTCCTACGCTGCGTTTGGAAAGGGATATGTTTACTTAATAACATACTTTGGATCTCTTGAACACTCGATGGATTTTTCTGGTCAATCGTTTAACATATTTAGAGGATTAAAATTACCGAATAAAAAACAAATACCGACTTCGAAACACTACACTAAAGCACAAAAAAGTTAGAAATCCGCATGCCACGCTTGGCAGGCGGGTTGGCGATCGCAGTATGAGGTTGTAATCTCAGGAACACGCTGCTGCCCGTCTCCTGGTTGATTTCCTTAGTCGCCTTCTACGACATCCACGGAAGGAAATGCAGTGACGCTATTCTTAATCCGGCGCCATACGGAAGAACCGTTTGATTTATTCAATTCAAGACAGTAAGGCAATAAATCTTCCAACATCATTTTGGTTCCTTTGCTAACACGTGAAAGGAGTATATTCTCCTTGGAGATACCTAATTATTTAATTTGGTTTTATGGCAGTGGTAAATTTTGTTTTTCAATGTATGAACATTCAAGGCCGCGTTCTCGGTGTTCTAGTGTAGCTTGAACTTACTATAAGCTTATTTTATATACTGGCACATGTTGTTACTTAGTTGCCATATGCGGAAACTTATTTTCAGCTTAGAGTTACACTAAGGACGACTTACACCACTTCTTAAATGTCACTTAAGTCGCCATTTAAATCGACTTTTGTATGAAAAATTTTAGTTAAATGCTGTTTACGCCGCATTTAGGGCTCTGAGAGTTCAATATCCCAATAATATTGAATTTATTATTTATTCTGATTTAAACACGACTGCACTTGACACTGACACTATAAGAAGAGACAAAAGAAGAAAAAGCTATGAATCTGGTCGAATTAAGAAAGTGGTCCGCAGGGCGGCCTTAGTGTAACTCTAAGCTAAAAATAAGTTTCCGCATATGGCAGTAACAACATGTGCATAAAATAAGTTTAAAGTAGGTACTTTCAAACTGTCCAAGTATCAGTATGCCACAATTCCGAAAAAAAAACAACAAAAAAGTTGTTAGTTTCACAACTAATGGATTATGTGGAGAAGAAGCTAACAAAATAACTCCACATTTATTCTTTTCAAATTTCAATTCAATTCAAATATTTTTATTCATTGTAAAAACAGAATGTTTACTTAATGAACGTCAAAGTTATTAGTTTCACAATTAATGGATTATGTGGAGAAGAAGCTAACAAAGAAACTCCACATTTATTCTTTTCAAAACACGTTTTAACTTAATTAACAGAGTTTTCAACTTAAAATATTAGTCATGAATGTGTTGAACACTAGTCACAATCGTCCTTTAAATAATATTAATCTACTGTTTAATGCCAAACATCTTTGTCTTCTAAATAATCCTTGATGTTATAGTAAGCCTTTTTGCACAGAATGTGCTTAACACATTTTTTAAATCGCGTTGGAGGTAACTCTAATATATCTTGAGGAATTTTGTTGTAGAACCTTATACAGTGCCCCATAAAGGATGTGTTAACTTTTGCAAGTCTAAATAGTGGAAATGACAATTTATGTTTATTTCTAGTATTAACATTATGGTGGCCACCAACATTTTCGAAGTCTTTGATATTTTTTGTAACGTACATAATATTTTCATAAATGTATTGACATGCAACTGTTAAGATGTTGGTTTCTTTGAAGAAATCTCTTAGCGAAACACGTTTTAACTTATTTAACAGAGTTTTCAACTTAAAATATTAGTCATGAATGTGTTGAACACTAGTCACAATCGTCCTTTAAATAATATTAATCTACTGTTTAATGCCAAACATCTTTGTCTTCTAAATAATCATTGATGTTATAGTAAGCTTTTTTGCACAGAATGTGCTTAACACATTTTTTAAATCGCGTTGGAGGTAACTCTAATATATCTTGAGGAATTTTTGTGCCCCATAAAGGATGTGTTAACTTTTGCAAGTCTAAATAGTGGAAATGACAATTTATGTTTATTTCTAGTATTAACATTATGGTGGCCACCAACATTTTCGAAGTCTTTGATATTTTTTCTAACGTACATAATATTTTCATAAATGTATTGACATGTAACTGTTAAGATGTTGGTTTCTTTGAAGAAATCTCTTAGGGAATCCCTACTACCTAACTTGTAAATAAATCGGATGGCTCTCTTCTGTAAGATGAAGATCGTCTCAATGTCTGCTGCCCGACCCCACAGTAGTATGCCGTAGCTCATGCTCTTTCACTGTGTCTGACTCTGTATTCTCTTAACGTCGACCTCAAAGCGCGCTAATCCTCTTCCGTAGCACATCAGAGAACGCCGGGACACCGGAGTCGCACCCCCCTTTGTGGTGTGATGTCAGCCCCAGATGGGGAGAATGCATATAGAAAATTAAAGGGACAAAAAAAAGAGTGGGGAGCCCGAGTGGACGGCCCTAGGCCGACGTCCAATCTTCAATTGGATATCGAGCTCCCGCGTTTCGGCCATCATAACAGGATGTTGGTATGGCCATGGGCTGGCGGAGGGTAATGTCCAAGTATCAGTCCATTTTCAATGTAAGCTGCAAGTTACCTTAAAAATAAATAATCGTTACTAAGCCACTAGCCTGTCTAACCGCGTGTCATCGGAAAGGTATTTGCGGCAGATAGCCGCGCTGTTCGTGACTTCCCCCACAACGGGCGAGCCGGCCAACCTACCCTACCGTGGCATTCTGCAATAATTGGGGACCGAGTCTACTAACGAGGGACTAAAGGCGGTCACAGAGTGTACGATCGGTAGGCAGACCAGCGCCCTATGGATCGATGATATTCCAAGGCCTTCGGAAAAGCGGTGATAGCGTAGCGGTAGAACGCCGGCTTCACATTCGAGAGGGCGCGGGTTCGAGTCCCGGTATGTACCAATGACTTTGTTTTCTATGTTGCGTACATTTGTGGATCTGTAGTAGTAATACCACTCGTTAACGGTGAAACTGTGGGGAAACTATGGTGTCTGAGGTGTTTATATACCTCAGCGCTTGCTACGTACGCAAATTTGGTTCTGAAGGGTTTATAAATTCGCAAAAAAAAAAACAAAATATACAAGTCGTGTCGCTGAGTGAATCTTGTACAAATGGGTAATTAAGAACATTTTTAAAACAAAAGAATAAATATAGAATCCCTCGATCGATATGAAACGTACAAAGCATTGTTTTTATTTTTTAAATTTATTTTAGATAGCTTTGTATAATTCGCATGGATCATACAATTTCAATCATATATAAATGCGAGTTTAGTAAACTATAAAATAGTACAGAGGAACATTCTTTACATGATATTATAAGTAGAAATGATAAGTCATTCGTGAAATAACTATCCGTTTAGTAGAATCCGGCCCTTGGAATAGTGCGAACAATGCGATACCAGTGCGATTCTAAGGTACAGTTTTGTGAGGGATTTACAAGGAATATTTGCAGCGAAGTTGTCACAAGCTTTTTGTGCTTTGAATACTCATCCGAGTATAGACAGAGAAACTATTTCGGTCATTTATTTATGAATCAGAGATATTATATCTTGAAGATTTAATAAGAGTGAAGCGTAAGCTAGAGCTTGAACTTGAGTCGCATTACAACCAATACCTGATCGAAACTGGCGCTCATGAAAAATGCATGAAAATGTAAATGAAAAATTAAACGTTCTAAATGTAGAGCAATTCAATCATTAGTCGCCATCGTGGCGCGCATTCGTAGGTAAATAATAAAATAACTACCTTATAACTTCCACACAACACAATCTATGTCCTGGTCCTAAACTAGGATGCCCTGTACTTCATAACCAGGCAAGGACAACACAAACGTGGAAATACGCGCAGTCTGAGGCCATGTGTACAAAATGTACGGTGGCCGCCAGTGGGCATCGAACCCGTGAACTCCGGCATGGTTATCAGACGTCATACCGCTAGAGCAACGTGGCAGTCAATATGTTGCTTTTACATTTACATTAAACAAACCGTTCTGCTAGGGCACCCCGTTCCATAAAATGTACAATGTCCATTAAGGGCGGCCGCGGCGTCTTTACAATGTTGAGCGTTATCAATTTCATCAAAATAAAAAACCCCGATAGCCATCGTTTACTGCAGCGTAATTAGGTGCAATTAAAACGTTTACGGCAAAATTAATTCACTGAAATGGGAGTACGAAAAACAGATAGTTTTACGCTGAACCGTTTTATAATAGCGGACTAAGCAAAGAAGTCAATAATTATAGAGTCACGTTTCTAAGCTCTGAAGGCTTTATGCTGAAATCTAAGTAAGCCCATAATCTCTCTGAGAGAAGGCCTGTGCCCTACAGTGGGAGGTAGATAGGCGGAGTACATACATACAAGTTTACTTATATTGTTTTTGTTGCCCTAACCCGTGCTGAGCACAATTTTAAAAACCTATTTAGAGGCTGAAAATTCCACCCGTGCCGGGACTTGAACCCACGACCCGGATGGGTGGAATTGTTAGCCTCTAAATAGGTTTTTACAAGTATACTTATTAACCAAAGGTTTTCTGGAAGAGATCGCCCTAAGCGATAAGGCCGCAAATTGTATACCATTACTTAGATATCAGAAATCATTTGTAATTCTTTCTTCCTGTATCATCATCATCAGTCATTTTACAGCCACTGCAGGACATAGGCTTCCCTTATGGTTTTCCAAGCTCCCGGTATTGTGCCGCCCGCGTCCAACGACTCCCTGGCACCGTAACCTGGTCGTCAGACCATCTGGTGAGGGGCCTGCCCATGCTACGTCGTCTGCCTATATAAGCATAAATAATATAATCTCACTCGTCACTTAGGTAGTGAAAAAAATATAACAGAAAGCAGATTATGGGGTGCTTAATATACGATAGGTAATTATTTTTAATTTCATAATTATATGTATCTAAAATAATACATAATATAATTAAATATATGATCGATCTGGGTTCTTCGCGGCTATCAAAACAGAGGTCGTTGGTTAGATTCTCAAATGGAGGCCGCCGTTCTTGGCTTGTACAAATGGCCTTAGTCAAGGTGCGTTTCCACGTTAGTGATGTCCTTGCCTAGTGGCCATAGGACAGGGTATCCTAGTTTGAGACCAGGACAAGTGATTGTATTTTGTGAAGTTATGAATTGAGTTTACCTAATAAACAATCGCGATTATACCCCGTTACCTTCTGGTTTAATTATGTCGTGTTACATTGATACATACTGCAACTTTAATGTTTCAAACACGACCCGTCATATGGTATGCCTACATACCTACTTAAAGTGTTTTTGTGCGTCTTATTTTATTTGTTTATTTAGAACGGAGATATTACAGAAACATGCCACTTATTAACAGACTTCAAAAAAGGAGGAGGTTATCAATTCGACGCGTATGTTTTTTCTGAACTTAGATGACAAAAATGTGTACTAGGCATGCATGCAAAAATATATCACACTAAGCACTTTATTATGAGTAAGTTAAACGTGAGGGCGGGTATCGAGTAATTTATGAAGAGTACAGGAATCTGTCAGGATCGTAGCAAGTGGCAGTCCCTGGTCTCTGCCTACCCCTCTGGGATACAGGCGTGAGTTTATGTTATGTTACACGAATTAGTTTACAGTAATAATATGTGACAAAAGTTACGGTAACTAAATTAAAACTTAATCAAAATTCATGTTCTAAGAACATCCCACACCTCGCCGTTGAATCTATCTATATACGATAAGCTTGACGATTTTAGGGCATTAGGAATCACAGCTATTAGTACCGTGCCGGTGGTTCCGGGCCTCGAATTGAAAACACTCGCGGCTAGTTATCTGGGTAACAGGAAAATGCGCGTGATAAAGAAAGTACGCAGAGCACTTTTTTCCGCTCTTAACAAAGCCAAAGATTGCGCCAGTTAGGCGTAGATTTCAGGTTTTTGTCAAGTACTTCGGACAATTAAAAAGAAACTAAACTGGCTAGTGAAAGTAGCCCCTTGGGCACGTCCGGTGGGGTCGTCGACCGGCGTGAATGCAGCCTTCGCCGGCTCAAATGCAGCCTAGTTTCGCTGGGGTTATTCTATTGACCCCTCTCCGGCGTGCGAGCGAACGAGACGGCGATAGGACGACGTGGAAGTACCTTTCTATCCCTACCACTTATTAAATTATCGTGTAAGCCGATAGGTTAAGGCTCCTGTTAAGTCTAGCATCCGTCTCGCTCGCGCTTTCAAACATTTTTAATTATTGTAATTATAAACCTTTGATAAATGTGGGCAGAAGCTAGAGGTTTGAATCCCGACACGTACCAGTAGTAGCAAGTGAAGTTGTAGTAGCAATACCACACGCTAACGATGAAGGAAAACATCGCGAGGAAACCTGAGTGTCTGAGGTGTTCACATACCTCAGAGCTTTAAATAGCCAATCCGCGGTGGCCTCGCGTAGTAATTAAGCCCACGGTCTCTCTGAGAGAAGGCCTTTGCCCTGCAGTGGGAGGTATATAGATTACATAAAAAAAATGTTTTAATTTTATGAAAATTTGCTTCTAAAATAGTAACAAATAATTTTAGTAGCTACTTTCTTTTATCAGAAATAAAGTACATATAGGAAAACTTCGGTGTGGCGCCGTCACTCCATTTCCTTCCGTGGATGTCGTAGAAGGCGACTAAGGAAATACATTACCAGGAGACGGGCAGCAGCGTCTTCCTGAGATTCTACCCGCATACTGCGATCGCCAACCCGCCTGCCAAGCGTAACGATTATGGCAAAACGCTTCATGGTTAGGAAAACCATGAGGGAGGCCTATGTCCTGCAGTGGGCGTTGAATGGCTGATGATGATAGGAATACAAAAATATATTGAAAATGTCCGAAAACCCGTAATATTACTATCTACCAAAGCCCTAGAGCACATTTATAAAAATTATAAAAAAAAATTCAATCATTAAAAATGTAAGAATGTGCAAGCGAGACGAATGCCAGACGTAACAGCAGCCTTAAGAGGAGTCCTTTATGTAAAGCTTCGGTCACACACAGCCACTAATCGCTGCGAGTGCACTCGCCGCGATTACAAGTCGCAGCGACAATTCGCTGCCTGCCTGTCACACACAGCGACTTCTACACGAGAATTTCGACTGTCAGTGCACATTCGCAGCGAGTAAAATTGAACATGCTCAATTCTAGTAGCGGCGACTTCCACTCGCGGCATGTGAATCTACTAACAGCGATTAGCCTGTCACACACAGCGAATACTCGCGGCGCGTAGGCACTCGCAGCGATTAGTCACTGTGTGTGACCGAAGCATAAGGAAAGCGTGAAAAGATAACGCAAGAGGGTGCGAGACGGCCTTATCAAGTGGGAATGTTCATTATCCCCCAGCGATCCGGTGAGTACAATCGACAGCACGTCAACATTTACGTGCGTGCACTCTACTCCAATACGCTACGAGTGAGTTTGTAACGACAATGCAAAAGTTGACACGCTGTCGACTGTTCATGAGAGGAATTCGTGAGTCACACGAACGAAGCAATTGGTACTATGGCGGTGACGCCATTTTGGCAGACCGTGTTATTATTTGGTGAATGAATATTTAATTTGCGTAGTAGATTATACTACGGTCGGTGTTTTTCAACGTTATTAAAATACTCCCCAGGCCCTACAGCCTGGTTGTCGCTTCACGTATCCTAGTTTAGGACTGGACGAGTGATTGTGTCGTGTGCAAGTTATTTACTCACGTATCTTCAGCGTGATTTTGAAATCGTTAGCAATATTTTGAAGAAATGTTCCTTTTCATTACGATTGTTGCAAAATTTCTTGGAAGGACTGACGCACGATGAGACAGAGATCCTCCTGAATATTGTAAGTAGTTTAAAATAACATGTTTAATTCTAAGGTACTAGGCTCCCTAACTGATTCTATCGATTCATACCATTTATTTCCTGAATTATTGTTATCTTTTATCGTTATAATAATTTAAGCAGATTACAAATCTCGGGCGGAGTCAATGTCCTTTTGACGTAGCAGCCATGATAAAAGATGGCGGCGGCGGAGCGCGGAAAACCCCAAGAGCACTCATTTCGATTACTACGATCCTCTTGGTTGTTTTTTTTTTGAAGAGCCTGCGGTTGGACATTTTTGTTGCATTTTTTTTATCGCAGCTGCGGACGCCTTGCAATTGTTTTGTTCCTTGGTCACTTTTTTAATCACAGTCTAGATAGTAAGCGAATAACTAGGCCATATTCAGGATTTCAATCTATTACCTTGTCATACAACTCGCACCAGCTCTTTGAAGATACTTCTCAGACAACTCCGAAATTGCTTTTTAGTAATAAGGCTGCCAATTGTACTTTGTTTATATTTAGGGTGTCCATTGTTCTTCCCACTGAGCTACCACTGCTTGGGAGACCCAGGTTCGATTCCCAGTGCGGGCATGTACCTACCTCTGTATATTTTCAAAGTAACGTACATCTGCGAATTTGTAGTAGCAATACCACACGCCAACTGTGAAGGAAAACATCGTCAGAAAACCCGCAGATTGGTTGGCTGCGAACGTATTGACATGTCGTTCCTGTGGGCTAGGCCGACTAAGCTGCCAGGATAGATGCAAAGGCCAATATTTAGGTTGTATTTCCTGGCGTAGGCAGCAGGTACCTACAATACAGAATATTCTAATGTTATTGTATCTTAACAGCGGTGGTAGCAGTGGCGTAACTATACCATCTGAGGCCCGTGGCAAATTCATTGGATAGGAGCCCTCCCAGTAAAAATAAAATATTTATGTGGTCTTTACTTGTAGTATATATGCCCCAACTTTAATTGTTATACTCATATATAAACATTAAATTGTTACAAATTTTTGTTACTTCTGAGCTTGCGGCCTCATAGTTCCCCGGGGGCCCGTGGCATTTTGCCAGCCCTGCCACCCTATAGTTACGCCACAGGGTAGTAGCCTAGTGGGTAGAACATTGGACTCGATAGCAAGAGACCCAGGTTCGATTCCCAGTGCGGGCATGTACCTATGACTTTGTTTTCTAAGTTATGTACATTTGTGAAGTTATAGTAGCAATACCACTCGCTAACTGTGAAGGAAAACATCGTGAGGAAACCTGAGTGTCTGAGCTATTCACATAGCTCAGCACGTGAAATCGCGAATCAGCGGTGGGCACGCGTGGTGATTAAGCCCATACTCTCTCCCTGAGAGAAGGCCTGTGCCCTACAGTGGGACGTATACAAACTGACAGCCACATTTCATCGGTTTGCAGGTCCACTAGAAATCTTAGTTTAAGTACGTATCTAACTTATTCATATTCGTTACTTATTTAACGTGTTTTTGTTATTTTTGATGTTTTTTGTAGCAATAAAACAATTCAACATATTACTGGATTAAAGGGGTTTATCATGTACTGGCCCTTAATTACGCGCACCAAATGCTGAAAGATTCCAATCGTCTAACGAATTGCTCTCGCAAACGTAAGGATTCCGACAGGATTTGGTGCGCATGACTAGACCCCAGACCTTGAAAATAATAATTGAAAACAAAATTTTTCAAAACTTCGAAATAAAAAAGTTCAAAGAAAATTATATCAGTAGCTCCACGCTAAAGTTACCACCTGCTGCGGCGATAACCACCTCACCCCTACCCTTAAAATAATACTGGTTTCCAATGGTTATTTTCAAAGTCTGGGGCCTAATTTTAGCATGTAAAGACTGATATAATTTTCTCTCTTTTGTTCTTTTACTTTTTTTTTACTCTTTTTATTATTTAGAATAAGAATAAGAATAAACTTTATTTGACAACATTGCAAAGAATTACATACAGTAGGCACACAAGCCAATATCCTTACAAAGAATTACAAACAATAGGTGCATAATTAAGTTAGCAAACCATAGGACACATTTGGCGAAATACGATTTCGAAGTTTTCTCCACAGTACAAGTTGTTCGTAGAGACGAGAAGTACCCCCTATTTCCGGATGTGCAAGGAGATTTTGGTATAAAATGATAAGAAAAACCTATATACGATCTCTGCTTTCGGGAGGGAAAATATTGGAAATTCCTACGTTAAAGGAAACTACTCTTTGATACATCATCACCCTCGCTGGAGCTTTGACACTCTTAGAATGATAAAAAGGGACTTGGGAACTCGTGAGGGTTGTCCTACTGGTCTAACATGGCGGGCGTTTTACCGGCCGGCCGCATATTTATCACCTTTTCGTATGGAGTTCTCTTGATCGAGCGCAGTCAAGAGCAGTCTACAGCTGCAATGTTAGGGGTCTGAAGGCCCAACATGCCCAAAAAGTCGGAGTAAACTAAACTTAAATCAGTTATTCTCAGAGCCCACAATGTTTGGAGGTCGGTTAAATTCCTTTAGTTCGTTAAAACATGACAAATAGAAGACACAGAAATGAAAACAATAAGATGATCAATAGACATACGACAGCACTTAGTTACATGAGCGAAAAACAAGGGCCTCCCGCGATTCAGTGCTCATGACGTATACGCACGCAATTTAACCATAATCATAAAAGAATTGAGTTGACATTAGAATTTGAGCAAACAAACCAATTTATTCACTCCATTGTTACGCTGGGTACATATTAAATTTATTTCAAAAGCAAACTGCTAAACACAATACAAACGCTAAGCAACAACTTATCGATAAAAGGACAATATGTTTGTTACGTATTACGGGAAAGATCAGGCTTGGTCGGCGTGAAAAATGTCGGAAAATTAGCGGTCAGTTCCGTCTAAATGTAAAACAACAGGGCCTCCCTCTCGGAGCAGCCCATATTACGCAGCCGATTTAAAAATACACCTTACTACGAGCGATAACTTTCGAGTAACGCGCTTTTACACCACTTCTAAATTTGCCTAGGTCTGTTGTGCGCAAGGTCGTGTGGCCGAAATCGCTTGTGCGTAATAGAACAGAAAAAATACTTCATAACGATCGTTGGTGTGACGTTTCGACAAAGATTCAGTAACGAAAACAGATGCGTAGATATTTCTTTAACGGGTCTAATCGGAATCGTTTATTAGGTAAAGGTTGCCAAAACGGTGGGAATTAAGTTTACCTAGTATCGCGATTAAACGCAATTGTTTGTTAGGTAAACTTTGTCAAAACTTCGGAAATTAAGTTAATATTTGGATTTTAGTCTCACTCTCCGAGCCCAGGCGGCCATAATGGCTGGCATCAGAAGTGGGATAGGCTATAAGCGCTATTTGTTTTGGTCAACCTTCTCAGAAGGCTATATCCGTTAAATAATTTTGTTTGTAAACGAATTCGTTTTGGTGACGAGATTCTGCCTTGACTTAACCATTTACGAAAGAACTCGTGTCCAGTCTGTAACAGACATTTAGTCTACGGCCCCGGTTCATTGTCCGGGGCCACGCAACGCTCTGGGTTCCGAAACGCCGTCAACATTCGGCTGAATTAATCGAGCTTGCGTATGCCACTAATACATACCTACCTAAATTTGGCCGCGAGAATTTTATGATACAAATAAAATTATATTATCGAACGTTATGCACTCCGTCAGGTCAAGTCGGAGTTGTAAAAACATGCTTTCATGTGACTGATTGCATCGCGAATACAAAATATACCTCCTACTACATCGTACCTACCTACCCATCATCGGTATCTATATTGTACATAGTAGTATCTATCAACAACGACAATTTTAAACAAAAAAAATTATGGAGTATATTTACAAAATATACTTAGGCTATCCTCAAATTTGGAGTAAAACGGCGTACATTAACAGGTAAGCCTTAGACCCACCTTGTCTTCGTTTACCATCAGGGGAAAGGGAAACAGAGGGCAAGTGCGATCCTATTCCATAATGACTCGCCATTTTCACACATATCTAGTAATATATTAAACGGGCCTAACGTCGGGAATCAAAGGTTCCTAATTATACCTAAATAATAATCGCGGTTAGACCCGTTTAATATATTACTATGTAGGTGCAATATGGCGGTGGTAGCCTAGTGGGTAGAACCTCGGACTCGAAAGTGGGAGACCCAGGTTCGATCCCCGGTGCGGGCATGTACCTATGACTTTGTTTTCTAAGTTATGTACATTTGTGAAGTTATAGTAGCAATACCACTCGCTAACGGTGAAGGAAAACATCGTGAGGAAACCTGAGTGTCTGAGCTATTCACATACCTCAGCGCTTGAAATCGCCAATCCGCGGTGGGCACGCGTGGTGATTAACCTCATACTCTCTCCCTGAGAGAAGGCCTGTGCCCTGCAGTGGGACATATATAGGTTGCTTATGTTAAGTGAATATTTAAATGTAAGTACTTTAAAACCGAGACTACCAACTATAACTTATGATCTTTGAAATAAATGGATAGCTCTATAATTTTACGGATAGTAACTATCAACGAGTCGTCTTTAGAATTGCTACTTGTAACTTTTTCTCGTGATAACGATATATTTTTCCGCTGTTTATTAAATTTATAACGACATAAATATTTTGTAGGGAGATGTATATAAAATAAATGATTATCATTTATTTTTAAAATTCAATGGCATTATTTATTAAATATATAGAGGCTAAAAATTCCACCCATGCCGAGACTTGAACCCGCGACCTCTGTCTAACCGTGCCAGCGCACTCCCAACTGAGCTAATGGGCAAGTGCAGGCACGTTATCACATTTTTAGCCTCTAAATAGGTTGTCCTCAGCACGGGTTAGTGCAACAAGAAGAATAAAATCATGTAGGTCCTGTACAGCGATATCATTCCGATGTAAATACCTAACTGCGAAGTGGGTTACTCGGGGCTGCAAGTGATGTAAATTGCTTCGGCCAGATGTCGCTGCCTGTACGTAATACAGAGAAGTTTGTAAAGAGGCTCGAAATTTCGCCGACGCTTGCACTTGCCCATTAGCTCAGTTTGGAGAGCGCTGACACGGCTAGCCAGAGGTCGCGGGTTCAAGTCCCGGTATGGGTGGAATTTTTAGCCTCTATAAATAGGTTTTAAAAGTTGTCCTCAGCACGGGTTAGTGCAACAAAAAGAATAAAAGGCATTATTTATGTTAGAGGCACTACTTTTATAGTGATTTGAATATTTTCAAAGAACCCTTAAAAAATTAGGATGTGAAAGAAAAGCTGTGCCAACAGCTCTTATTCAGCAAACAATAGGTACCTATTCCGCCCGGATACAAATAATACCGTAGGATCCCAATAACAATAAATAACGAGCAGAAACTACATATTCATAGACCTACATGGTTAGTCAAGGCAATGATGGAACACAAATAAAAGAAGGGCTCCACAAATATATTCATTTTCTCATGAATACCACTTCAAGATCAAAAGGAAAACAAGTTCGCTGGAATAACACCGAAAACGATTCAGCGAAAATAGACAAGGGTATTCCTAACGCGAACTACGACGTATATTTTTTTAGACGAAATGGTCGGTTTTACATTGGACGATAACTCTAACGGTATCGTCGGTTTGCAAACAACACCGCGCAAGTACTTCTTCTTACTTTACAGGAGAGACAAAAAACTTTATAATTCGTGTCAGCGGTGTTCCATAGAAAAATATTTGGGCGGTGTTACAATTTTTTAATCATCATCATAATCAGCCATTTGACGCCCGCTGCAGGACATAGGCCTTCCTCGTGGTTTTCTTTCATAAACATGTTCCGTGTGGCGGCGGATTTTTTAAATAATGGCCGAATGGCCATGAATAATGGCTCACCCCGACGATACTGACAAAATCCAAAAACGATTAAGTCCTTGAGAGTCGACAAAATAAAAAAATGCACGGGCAACTTATTCGCTGACAAATCCGGTTGTTAGCTCTAAGTCCAGTCTATGCGATGCGATCTAGAGATGCGACGATTTATCGATGTTTTTATCACGCAGGATTGCGTTCATTTGCTTTAATCGCCTTTACATTCCATGTTGTAGGTAATTAAACTTTTCTCAGGATTGCATATGGGAGTGACATCATCGCTTGATCAAGAGCTGGGAGGGAAAAAGTAAAGTGAAAAATGTAAAAGTATGAATTTTTAAGTACTCATTATTATTATAATTCAGATAGGACATTACAAATTAATTGGGTCCTTGGCCTACAAAATTCTTAGTTAAAGAATTTTAAAGAAATTACAATTGAGAATGGACACTTCTTCAAAGTATGCCTAGTAAAAAGATCGCATTGCAGCCATTGTGAAAAAATGCATAAGGTTTTGTGTGATTCTTGAATACATATACAAATTTAAAGAACAGACTTATTATGGCTAATGAGAAGAGTCGAAATAATGAATAATTGTAAGCTTTCGGTCTGAAGATAGTGTTCCTACCTAAACGAAGAAATTTCGATACTTGTTTGCGAAATCACATACCCTTGCTAAAATTCACTTACTAATTAATATTATTTAACAGAAGGAAATATCTAACTAACAGAACAAAACTATATTCAAACAACTACACAAATAAAGTCCCGCTCTACCCACAGTTCTTGTCCACCCTTACCGTGGGTAGGTATAATATAAAAGACCTGCGTAATTATGTTAGCAATTTGACACGCACCGCGCAGCAGCGATCCCAGGCCGCCGGGCCCACTATGAATAAACAATACGCACACACTACTGGACGGTTGAAACTTAATACGAACACAGACGGACGGAAGTAGCCTCAGATGACCAAAAACATACCTACATACATACTAAACTCACGCCTGTATCCCAGAGGGGTAGGCAGAGACCAGGGACTGAGACTTGCTACGATCCTGACAGTTCACTTTCGCTTCCTCAACATTCATTAGTCGTTGCATGCACGCACGCCGGTTTCGGGTACTTTTTATCTTGCGCTTTGCTAATACATCCCCTATTTGGGATGACCAAAAATTAGGCGTAAAAGGAACCGTCACTACAGGATGATTCGAAGTTTACTACCGTGGTTATTTAAAAAGTCATGGAGTTTATGTGATAAGTATGGGCGATTTTCGGAGATCACTACTGTGGTAATTAAAAAATTCATGAGTTTTTTTGGTAATAAGTACAAAAAAAAACATGTAAGATATATTGTGGCGGACAAAGCACTTTCAAATATATATTAAGGCTGCTCGTACGTGGAGTATGCGGTCTCGCTCGCACAATTTAACATTTTTAAATGTTGTAATAATATGAGTAAACTTTTGATAAATGTGGTCTGAGGGTTTGATGGATAATTAAATTTCGGATATTCAAGGCATATTTTTCTTATCCTGTACTTAGTTTTTGGAAACAACTTTTCTTTATTAAAAGCTACGTATCGAAAAACCTCAAAGGAAATGTTTACACATTCATTCTATAACAATAATAAAATATTTTACATTGTGCGAGCGAGACAGTATGATCCACGTCAGAACACTTACTAATTTAGTTTTATTTATTTAGCTGTATCCTTGTATTTGTACATAAGATGGTTAGAGAACTTTAACTACCTACGTAACTGTTGCAGGGGCTATTTATTTACTTGGAATTTTATTGATTTGGAATAGGTAATGATCTGTGAACTGTTTTAAGCTTGTTATGAGCAATAGGTATAGACTTTCAATTTCGAATCAACCTTTCATTTGTAAACTCCGATACAACATTTAATTCCCCAAATATCTTCTTTTTTTTTTGTAGCCTATATTCATCCCACTCAGGGCACAGGCCTTCTCTCAGAGAGATAGTATGGGCTTAATAACCACGCGAGCCACGCGCGCGGGCAATATCGAGCTCAGACACGCAGGTTTCCTCATGAACCTCTTACTGGAATAAAATTTGTTTCACCGGGAGAGGGTCAGAAAGTGGTCCAAAATATAAAATAGTAAATATAATAAATTAATAGTCCCTTACCACTAATTCTTTACACTAAAGTCAAACAACAAAAATAGACGAAATACCAAAATTCAATGACATACTCCAAGTGGATCTGGTGGCTTTTTTTCCTCTCTGAGCTAATCACGCCGTCTTCTCTGGATACCGGCATAATACCAACGCCGGAGTGTCCCCAAACCTCCAGCACATGGTCGTTCGGAGCTCGGAGCCCATTAGCATTTGCCACACCGAGAGATCTACGTTATTGTATTTTTGACACTTGCCGTACGTTGTATGGCAAAATTGTATGTTCTTGTCGTCTGTGTTTATTTTGTTACTTTCATTCTTTTATTTTTTGCTTCGTGAACTTCTTATGTGCATGTGAAAAAGCAAATAAATGGTATAACTATCTATCTCTCTAAACGTTCTGAGGAGCAAACATTTGATAATCTCACTGTATGGTAAGATTACTGGCCATTTACAATTAATCGTTTTCTCGTTTCCTTCAATTTGCCACCCAATACTTTGGAACAATAAAGGTAGACAGCGGCGCAAAGTGTACCTAAGTTTCATCGATATCGATGAATATTTGGCCCTGGCACACCCCTTTGCCACGTTAGAGCCAATCATTGAATGGGCGCAAGGAAGATTGTCCTTGAACGTAAGTTTTATTGAAACGTGCATACGAAATATCAAATGCGCATAAAATCTCATTCGGACCATATTGGCGATGATGTACGTTGAGTTTCTTTGTTTAGCTCTTATATACTTATAGAATAGATTTCGCTGGGAATTAGTACCTACTTCTCGTTCCTTATAAGTACATAAGCAGCCTATTACGTCCCACTGTAGGGCACAAGCCTTCTCTCAGGGAGAGAGTATGGCCTTAATAACCACGCGTGGCCACGGCGGATTGGCGATTTCAAGCGCTGAGATACGTGTATAGCTCAGACACTCAGGTTTCCTCACAATGTTTTTCCGTCACCGTTAGCGAGTGGTACTGCTACTAAGACTTTACAAATGTTCTAAACTTAGAAAACAAAGTCATAGGTACATGCCCGAACCTGGTTCTCCCGCTTCCGAGTCCAATGTTCTACCCACTAGGCTACTACCGCTTAAAAGTACAATAGGGCTCTACCTATATTGTATATCTATAGTTCTAGTAGCTGACTCGGCAAACGTTGTTTCGCCATATTAGTTAGCCTGCGGCCTATTCTCAGACCTACCAAATATGGCTACACAAAAAAATTCATCGGTGGAGCCGTTTCGGAGGACTTCGATAACAAACACTGCAACACGAGATTTTTATACATTAGATACAATGTTACAAAGAAGAAGTTTGGAAGTTCAAAAACTCTTTCGTTGTTTAGAAAGGATCTTCAGTACGGACATAGGGGCTACCGTTTAGGTGATACACGAAAGTAGTCGCGAGCACTGCTAGTTTACATTAAAATACCAAATCTCTGAGAAATCGTTGAGCTGGTAGATGATAAAAAATATGGCAATAAATATCTAACGCGAACTTGGCATTAAATCTCTTCTCGGCAATATTCTTATAACATTAAGGCGACACATGACTGGGATACTAAACTTTACGTTTAAGGGAAGACGAAAGGGTGGGTCCCTTTTTCTTTAGGAATACCTAATGGAAATCACTTTAAAAATAGTGAGTCTAACATAGATAATGCTACCTCGCAATGTGACTAAATTGTTACACCGCAATTCGCAACATAATAAAGATACATCTTATTAAAAAAACATTTCGGAAATTAATTAACAGCTCTAAATTAGTTGGTTTCCACTACAAGAAAAGCTTCAATTTCTGATCGCACTCTGAAAACTTCAACAAGAAGTGGCCTTACAATGTGTTGCTTACTTCACCGAAGTCTGGTCTCTTGATAGTTCAGTGATATTGTGACAAGGTCCGTATACGGGGGATCCGGGTTCGGCCCCCAACTATAAAATTTACAGAGGATTTTTTAAAGTTGTAAATAGCGTTACAAATAGCATTTTTACGTAGCCTATATACGTTCCACTGCAGGGCACAGGCCTCCTCTCAGAGAGATTCTGGGCTTAATTACCCCGCGTGCCCACCGCGCATTTGCAATATCAAGCGCTGAGGTATGTGAACAACTCAGACACTCAGCGAGTGGTGTTGCTACTATAACTTTGCAAACCGCTCCTGTAAACTCTGTACACTTTGTTTACAATTACTAACCAAAAAATTATAGAGTGAAGTTATAGTTGGGACCTTCTTTTTGTGTTCTGTGGTTGGGACCCTCTATTTTAAAGGTTATTAATATACCCTAATACGAATTGGTCTACGAAATAAGCTACTTCTTAGTAAAAAGCACTGAGTCTTTTTATAAGTCTCCCAAGATATATTCGCCGGCTTAGAGTAGGTACCACTGACTCATTAAAATAAGTAGCTATTTAAACAAAACAAGCAGGAATGTCACATTGCATGATTACATGATTACTCGTACTTAAGCATTCTATAAAGTTCTTATTAGCATTCACTCAAAGTAACCCGTATTTAACTATACACTATAACATACTAAATACATAATTCGACGACCTCGTGGCGCAGCGGTAGTGCATCTGCATACCATGCGAGAGGTCCCGGGTTCGAATCCCGGCTGGGGACAAAAAAGAACCCCAGGTCTTGGATGTTTACATGTTTGTGATGTCGTTGTTTCTGGTTCCCGCGACACAGGGTATCCTAGTGTGGGGCCAGACGCAATGTATGTGCCTGTATGTAAATGTTTATGTTTATAATAACAGTTATTTATTACATACTACAATTACAGTATGTATGTATAACGAAACCTTGCGTTTAGTGTTAAGACCGAGTTCTCCTTTTCAGATTTTAAACACTTACCATTAGAGAGTAAAATGTATTGTAAAACACCTGTTTTATTTACGGGTACCAGATGACCCACCCCTAAGATAGCAACTGAAATTACTTAGGTCGACTGCACCACAAATATGGCCTAAACAGCATTTAACTAAAATTCTTCACACAAAAGTCTATTTAAATAGCGACTTAAGTGACATTCAAGAAGTGGTGCCAGTCGGTCTTATTGTGTTATCAACATGGAAGAGATGGATACATCAATAGTTTAAGCTCAAATTGTCAAGTTTTTGGCAAAATCTGGTGAAATCAGCAATATACAACGTGTACCAAAATTTAAAGACGGTGCTCTAAAAAAAGCTCTTTTTTTTAAGTTACAAAAAAAATTGTACACTTCGAAAATGACCACATTTTGTTAAACATTTCTGTTTTTTTTTTTATCGGCTACCTAAGTTGCACTGCTATTTACCACTAGGTTCGATTTCAAACCCGCGGCTTAGTTGGCTCTGTCTTTCCTGTGGGCTAGGCCGACTAAGCTGTTAGGATGCTATAGGTGCTGGGCAAGCCTACTCCATCTAAAAAACGATGTCTCAGGCACTGCAGCGTCCGAGTGGTCTCTTCACCCATATAGTATCAGTGAAGGGGCCAGTGGACGCTGCCAAAGTTTTTTTTTAAGTAGCGCACTGCTGCCGTCCACAAGCTAAAACGCCGTTATCTCCGAAAATCAACTTCCGCGTACCCACCGCGGAATGGCGATTTCAAGCGCTGAGGTACGTGAACACCTCAGACACTCAGGTTACCTCACGATGTTTTCCTTCAAGGTTACTTCACAAATATACATAACTTAGAAACCAAAGTCATAGGTACATGTCCGCACTGGGAATCGAACCTGGGTCTCTCGCTTCAGAGTCCAATGTGTGACCCACTAGGCTACCACCGCTTGTGGTAGATAGATAGATAGAATATTCTTTATTGTACACAGAGATTACCCATCAAACATTCCGGGATTTCAAGAAATTGGTATATACAGAGGCAGTATAGTTGATTGATTATTTAATTATCATCCTTGTAACATCACCTCATTTACGATGTAAGCTTAATTTACATGTAAATGTTGTGCTTACCTATAAGTGGTGTACATACACGTAATTATATCTTTTTATACAACACGATTGTACTATGTTCTGTATGTATGCTATTGGTGTGCCTTATTAAATAAAATTAAATAAATTACATTAACAGAGATTCAATAAATCGAAGTACAATGGGGGGCCTCATCACTACAAGCAACGTAATCCATAAATACTCGTAACTATACTCACTGGCATGCAGGTCGTCGGAGCAGACATGTTTAAAAATATCAATTAATGCGTTGAGGCGTTGGTTCGCACGCTGTCTCTGTTTCATGATAAACTAGTATTTTTTACGTCGTCACTAGCTAGACAAGTTGGAACCGTGCTAGTGTTTTTATTCTCCACTACCGAGGTGCTTGATTTTTTCTGCTCCGACCGTTTCCTTGAGGCCTGGCGAATGTTTTGAGAGTTCGTGAGCAGATGTTGGACTTTTAAGTGTTGTCTAATCGTCGTTATTTGATCTATTTTAATTAAAATAATTTGTCGTTTCGATTGTGCCATTTTGATTTTTTACCTCTTCTCGAATTTCTTTGGTTAAGGTTCATGGGATACAAAGGATTCTTGTAGGATACAGCCCTTTACAGGTCTAGTACCAAAGGGTCCCATAGTTACACAAACTTCTATCTTAATCAAACATGACAATAACATAACATAAACTCACGCCTGTGTCCGGTAGCGTAGGCAGAGACCAGGGTTTGCACTTGCCACGATCCTGACAGATCTCTTTCGCTTCATCAATATTCATTGTCGTTGCAAGTACAAATTCGCAGATGTACCTGACTTTGAAAATAAACAAAGTCATAGGTAGGTTGAAGCAAAACCTCGTAAGTAAACCCGCGCCTTAGTTGGCTCTGTCTTTCCTGTGGGCTAGGCCGACTAAGCTGTTAGGATGCTATAGGTGCTGGGCAAGCCTACTCCATCTAAAAAACTATGTCTCAGGCACTGCAGCGTCCGAGTGGTCCCTTCACCCATATAGTATCAGTGAAGGGGCCACTGGATGCTGCATAAATCATCTCATTACGTAGATGCAAAGGCCAAAGATTTTGTGCAAGCACGCACGGTTTGGGTACTTTTTCAGGTTTTTTCATCGTTTTTTTTATATATATTTTTAGGTTAGGTATTACCTATTTTCGGGTGGCTTATTCACCTTAATTATGATTGTTAGGTTGAAAGGGTGGTGTTATACTATTTAAACTTGGCACTAAATTCACGGAATGAAATTAAAACCTAAAACATTCTTGTTCCGCGGTTTCATTAAAGTTTTGCCCAAACAAGGCCCAAACTCATAAAGCATAAACGCAATTACAATAGAGCCATTTCAAGCATCCGCTGTCCATTCAAAAAACTCTAGCCGAAATCGTTATAATTAACGCGATTACGTGGCGGCATTAGCAAAAGTCTCTCTGGCTGGCCGGTAGTTTCAGTTTGAAATTACATTAATCTGAGATCGCGTAGTCGAAAGAATCATATCAAACGGTTGTACGCGCCAAGGTTTGCGGTGCCGACGCGCGGCGCGGGCCCCTGACCTTGGGAACGAGCGGCCGTGGCGTGCGCCCGCGCACCATCGACGCTACGCGAAAAAAAATCGCCGCCCGAACCTCTCCGAGATCGTTAACCTGTTTGAGGGATTCTGTTAGCTTTGGAAAATCTCGCTTCTGGAATTCTCCGCAACTGTTCCACCGTGTTCACAACGGAACCGTCTAGGTAATCCGACACGACGCCATCAACAGGAACTTCAACTAAAGTAATAGTGTGCCCAAACTCATCCTAAGTTCACAAGCGACCATCTGAATAAAAAAAATATATGTACGAGTATATTGTATCATCGACTCCGAAAAAATGTTTGTCTTCACAAAACTAGTTTGATAAATCTATCGTCGAAGAGATAATCGCGAGGCGAAACCTCCCGCTAACTTTTGTGGGGATTCATTGGCAAGTACAACAATCGTAGCTAAACCATTCCGCTGCCTATTCCTGTAATCTTGGCTCATTGCCTGATCTATTGGGATCGGTCACTGCCCACAAAGACCCTGTATCAGTAAACAGAGCTGATATAAATGAGTTCTCCCGAGGTCCGCCAGCAGCTCACTATTGACCTTGATGGAGGCCCGATATTGAAACTACGCATCAGCGAATATTATTTTCCGAGGCAACACGTGTAAATGTAATGACCTCTTTAGGCTTTAGATCACTCATCAGAGTAATCTGCGGGCCGCTTCCAAACGTCAGTAGTTTAATTTGCAAGTTGTAAACTACACTTCGTGATGATGTTATCGGATCTCGTATGTGATTCAGAGCTCAAAACGCGTATTGGTAGAGCACTATTTTTGTTTATCAACTATCTTTTCAACTCCATCTGTTTAGTATTTTGGAGTTAGTTAGATATTTTATTTTCCCATAAAACCACATTAACAGCATGTAACGCAAGGTTGCCTAAATCAGTTATTTGTCATGATGGTCCACAACAAATCTCTGCAAATAACGAGAAAATTTGTCATAAACCGAGCAATTTATCCGTTATTACCATCCGACTAGACATTTCCAATTATATTCGCCTCCCTGAATACCTGTCATTACAGTAACCTTGATACATTTCCTAATTTCAGAAACTGTTTGACCAGCTGATTTATGTTCTTGGGATAATATCAGAAGGACAACAGTTACCTATTCATACAAACGCGTAGGCAGAGCGTGTTTGATAAATCGATCGGTCTAAATACTCATCGAAATCTTGGGCTACGCGGTGAGGTGACGTAACGGCTATGGCAACAAAAATACGCTACAAACGTGACAATGCTTAGCTGACAATTATCGCCAAACTATTGTCGCACAAACCCTTTTGTACCAAGTGTAACGCTGAATAACACTGATAAAAACCGATAGCCACAGACCGATTGAAATTGCAGAAAAAAAAAGACGCATAGCACGCCCTAGCACAAATAAATAAATGTTCAAGGCGGGAATAACTTTACACCAAGCAGTTTTTGTACAGCAAAAAATATGTAGGTATTTTGGAATATAGACGATGTCAAATAGGCAAAGAGACCGCAGACCCCGTTTGGAGGTGACAATTTGATTAAAATTACAAACAAACAATTGGAATTAACTGTCAACCTCTACATATTAGAGGTTTCTGGGCAACAACGGGCCTACATTCTCTAACTTTACCCCTACATTCAAGGGTATTTGAAATTATTGTAACGTATACTTGGTACATTCAAATATTAAAAGCGCGATCAAACAAGATCTGGTTCGCAAATTAAAGAAAGTCAATTGAAACATCATGATGTAATAATGACACACTACGATATCAGGCGACTTGCTACTTTGTTTTGCAACTCAGAAAAAACTCAGAAATGTACATTAAAAAATTACAATATAAGTAAGTTTACTTTAATTTACAATCATCAATTTACTTTATTATAAATAAAAAAATAATCGAAAAACCCGAAACCGACATGTGTCCGTCCACTAACGAATGTTGATGGTCTCCGTCTACCCCTCCGAGATACTGAAGTGAGTGTACGTATATGTATGCTATATTTATTTATACAATATAAAACGATTAAATAGGAGACTATTTTTATAACTGTAAAATCACGGATTCTGAATATTAATACCATATTGAAAGACGAATAGGGTAACATATCCTAAACTTCAACCATTTCTGCACGATAGAGATAAGAACACTTTATTGTACATAAAAAAAGAAATTACGCAAATATTTTTTTAACCTAAGAGTTCAGATGGCGGCAAGATCTCAGCACAAGCCTTGGGGTGAAGATGAACAGGTCAGAGACTCGGAGTATGACCAACAGCACGAAAAGTAGGGTATTGCTAGATGGGCAGGATATACAATACATCGACGAATACACTTACGTGGGCCAGATAGTTTCCTGCGAAAATAGGCAGACAAAGCGTAATGCCTGAAAGAGCAGATGAAGTGCAAACGACAATTTGCTGCTATGTGCAAAAATTATGAATCCTGCCCATACTAACCTACGTTTTTCAGAACTGGTCTTTGACCGAACACAAGAAGACCAAATACAATGTTTATCCACGGCCGATGGAGCGCAGCATCCTGGCTATAAATATACCACGCGGCAATCGCAAATTAAAATCCATGATTTTGAAAATACGACCCGCTAAGCGTAAGTGGTAAGTCGGACGCGACGGTTACCGCAAACGTGACTGACCACGGCGAAGAGTGCGGGACGAACCCATGATCGTTTTGCCGGGCTGACTGGGGGTACGTATGGAGACAAAGAGAAGTGGAAGGCCTCTGAGGAGGTCTTTGCCTATCAGTGGGACACAGAAATTATCAAGGAACTGCTTTACGTTACATATAACAGTTAACGTTCTCTTGTTGCGCAAAACAATGGGAACACTCAATTCTTTGTCCTGAAGTCTCCTATTACAAAAGCTTCCGGCTGCACGAGTTACCTAGGCAAGATTTATTGTAAGCACTGGAACCATTAATGAAAATTTCAAGGAATCACTGAGCTACAAATTAGCTTTATCTGCAAGTTTTTAATAACTTGTGATCAAACACTAGCAAGAACTGTCAATATGTATACCGTCGGGGATCCTGCCTTTTCGCAGAAAATTGTTACGCTGATTATCACTTGCCAACCAACATTTCACCTATTTTTCACTTTGACAACAAACGATTTACAAATTTTTGTATGGCAACGTTTCATTTGGTAGGATTGTTGTTAAGCTGATTATTATAATGAAACAAAACGTTTTGGGTATTTATTATTTTTCAAATCTTTTACTAGGCCAAACAACTATTAGATGAATAACGTTTCGTCTGTGAAACAGTTCCCTTAGGTTTTCCTAACCTTTAGGTTAATTTTTTTTTTGCAAACCTATAGGTTAGGTTAGGTTAGAACTGTGACCAACACACGCACGAGCCGAGCGAGCGAAGCGAGCGTGCCGCGGCAGCGGCCGGCGAGTGCTAGGAAAATTCTATCCATTTTACTAGGTTTTCCTAACCTTTAGGTTATGTGGCGCTTACCCACAAAAGTTACTTAACGAAACTTAATGCAACATTTGGTATACAATAAACAACTGAATGAATATTACGCTAAGTAAAACATACGCTACTTAAAAGTTGGCATTTTGAAAAAATGTCATTATAAAAAGCAAACCAAACAAACAGTTGGCAACTGCGAGGTTGGGAAATTAAAAAAAAATATAAGAAAAATGATTATTCCGCAAAATAATATTCTTCGAAACGTTAGTTGCCAAATGAAAATCGGCCAAAAATGTTTCTGCAAAAAGGCAGAGAACCATACCGTCGACATCAAATTTATCGCTGGATTCGCGAATAAATTCAGAGGCTTTTACTGAGTTTCATATTTTATAGCTTTTCAAAATGACCCAAATTCATCTACAATACTTCGCAGTTTCATCGTAGTGGAAACCTTAGATCGTGTACAAATGCCGTTCCATACATCGCTTGAGGACAAAGGGCGCGGGCAGCCTTACAGCAGCGAGCAATTGCACAATTCTTCGACCTCTACAAATAACTAAGGAGTGTCAAGGGCACTATAGTGTTTTCGCGCAAATTTACACATTTCGGTAGGTATTTGAAATTGTCTCAGTCAGGAAGATATCTGAAATCACTTGATTTCGTCTCGACAGCCTCCTGGTATGATTAACGCGGTGACTACCAAAACGGAGGTCGTCGTGTGTTTCCCTGTTTATGATTAATTGTATGGTGTGGAAGTAATCTATTGAATATTACTCACATTTAATCAAACGGTAAACGAAGAACTCACTGAAAACTTTAGTAGTGCATGTGACCGTTATTCATACTTGCAGCATTCAGATACGAAGAAAAGTTTGGAGCCAGCATCTCGATAATCCTTCTATCATCAGTATGCGAATAACCGGAAGATTATTCGGAGCTCTAGCAGAATAAAAAGGAGATGATAACATATTGGAAAAAAAATGATCAGGAACTTAGGAAGTCGTAAATCTAACCGCTATTGGCCAATCCAAAATACTTACTCATTAGAGTAATCATAATGACCGCCGATTGTGTGGTGTAGATATAATAAAGTAGTCAAACAAAAAACTAACAAAACCATTCATAAAATTTTTAAGAACATTCTGAGTAATAACAATGTTGATGATCCCAATTTGCACAGAATTAACACAGTTTAACTTGACTGAGAGCCGTAGGAGAACTTAAGGCTCATTAATTAAGCTGTTAATTAGTTCATTTACATGGCATCAAAATGTTTATTTATATTTGGATCTAGTCTTGTACTTGACGTTGTTTATGATGCCGTCAAACTTTAATAACTTCATTTTGGCCATTTGACTTTTAATTACTATCAATGTTCATGAAGCATTGCTTTACGAATTCTAATATTTTTATTCCTATTTATTTTAAGTATGTACTTGCGAATTGATTTATGATTCATTCAATATTGCGCTCATTTTGCGTTCATTTACATTGATTTATGATTCATTCAATATTGCGGGAAAATCGGTTTTGGCGCTGAACGGTCACCGAAAAACCGGTTAAGAAAAATTTACTTAGAAATGTTATTCTGAGGTTACTTCAACTACTTAAATTAATCTTAATGGAAGATTAGAACATTGTAAATAAGGGGTATAACTTTAATTTAAAAGCCATAAATCTTTATATCACCTAACTCTTCTACACCTGCTTTTTGTGATCGAGATTGGTTAGTTATCATTATGCTTCACCTTGTTCACGGCATTTTCAAATCCTAGAACAATATCATTGGTGTTAAATATTGCTTTGTTTTGAGGTTTTCTTCTATAAAACAAACTGCTTTTCATGTAACATGTAATCCAAGTAATAGGTACGTTCCTTTTACTGAACTCAGTTTGATATTTTCGAGGAATTCTCGATGTTTCTTTTGTATGTACGACTGGTACCTCGTATAACCCCAGGTCTTGGATGTTTACATGTTTGTGATGTCGTTGTTTCTGGTTCCCACAACACAGGGTATCCTAGTGTGGGGCCAAACGCAATGTATGTGCCTGTATGTAAATGTTTATGTAAATGTTTATGTATATAGGCACGTAATCATACTATAGCGTCTTCAATTTCTCAGGTTTTAGATATCATTATGTCATGTTCCTATTTCCTCTACATTTAATTCTTCATAAAACAAAGTTCCTAAACAAGAATCCAATTGGAATTCCCAACTTACTCTCCGCGTAAACATGAACACTTAAAAAATGTGGAGGTTGTGCAAAGCGAGATCAAATAAGAGAAACTTAACATTTGTCCCGGAGCAGCCTCAGTGACGTAATGCAAAGTTAAGCCCACGTGAGTGGAGAAAGTTATGTTTAATTGCGGGTCGGCGAGACACCGGGACGAGCGGCACGAGGCGGGCGTCCTCGGCGGTTGCAGCTGCCGGCTCCTGCCGCTCCACACTTACTTGGCGGATCGCTGGGGAGGTAAGAGGAGCCTACTTTTGTAGGTTAGGCCGGTGTTTGACCCTGCGGGCGCCTGCGCGGGCAGCCGGCCGCGTAAACAAGGCGTACGCGGGCCCCGGCCCACCGCACGAGTCCCGCGGAACCCAGCTCGAAACACCCACCGTCAGCCGCCGCCGCCAGGACACCCAGCAACGCCAGCCGCAGCACTAGGAGCGCCATAAACACAATAACATTTGCACTGAACACGCGATTTGTGGAATGTTTACGCGGGCTGCGGTCGCACACGTCCTACGCAGCCCGCGGCACGACGCACTGACGCCGGCGGACGCGGGCCGCCCCCCTCCCCTTCCCCCGTTCAGCGCCCCGCGCCCCACTCGCGCGGGTGGAGGGGGTCTCATTCAACGCACTGTCATAGCAATCGATAATCGCATTACGCTTCCGGTTGTAGCACGCGCCCGCGTCCCGGGCGCTAACAAAAACTTGGAGAGGTTACGTATTCTTGATTTATCTCCCGCCTGGCGGTGGCAACGGCTCGCTTAGCGCGCCTTTTGTTCGACACCTTTTGTTTAGGTTAATGCTGGAAACAATAGCACAAAGATGTATCGTTCGGAGCTAATTTCCTACACCAGGTGTCGCTGTGGATTCGGGAACAAATAAAATAATGTATAACTTACCCTGCATTAGTTTTTGTTATCTTGTCTTGTTGAGTCTTCGGTTTCACTAGTCCAATGTCTGCTGACTCCCGAACAAGATTCCAAATTAATAAGAGGAAACTGAAATGAAAAAAAGGGAACAAAAATTCTACTGTAGTACTAATAAGCAAGAAGTGTGTACGTTTTCATTTCCGGTTTATATTACGAAAGCAATATAAGATGAACTTACTGTATTTAATAAAAAAAATATTTTCGAGTGAGTAAAGATAAAACAGAATCTCACTTCTTATAACTCTATTAAAATCTTTACGAAATGTTCAGGGTATTAAACTGAAATAGCAAATGTGACTTACCACTCAATTATTCTTAAGTGTTCTTGTTTTGGGACAATCATATTAACTGTTTCTTATATTTAGTTGGCAGCGAATTTATTTATACAACGTATTCTCGGAGGTACGGGTACCTACCTACCTAAAGTGCTGAATCGGAGCACAAATCAATCATAAAAATAAAACCAGACATTTTGATAATTGATTGATCGTTTTTACAGGTCCATAACCCGTAAAAGTAGAAAGAGTAATCTGAAATCATCTGTTATTGTTGCTGTCTCACTCTCGACCTAGTAACTTTAAGCGTACTTTTTGCGCGCAAAATTAAAATTCCTATCCACAAAACCTATTTTTCTATTTTTTTTATTTGAATACGTGTTATTAGTTGGTAACATGACTTACTATTATATGTTTTAATATGTCATGCTTGCAGATTTACATGCTGTATGCCTAGAAATAATTTTGCAGTATTATTGTTAATTTTAAGAACGACTGCATTGCGGTCTGGGCTCTATCCAAGCTCTATCTGTACAATAACGTAATATTAATCAATGACCAATGCTTCTATATTCCGCGCACCAAATCCTGAATAATTCTGATCGTCTAACCACAGGTCTTATTGTCAAATTCCATACTAATTCTGACAGGATTTGATTATATATTGTGAGACTATTTTTTGACATCATTATTTATTTATTTAATATTAGGAAGACTAACAGCACATAACAATGAATAACAGAAACTTTAGAAATACAGGAGGCCAGTTATAAGTCTCCACTTATAGAAGTATTTTAAGACGTCCTTAAGCTCTTTGAGTAAAAACACAAAAGACCGCTTAAAAAACTACCTTAATAGTATAACTTATTCTAACAGCTATAGAGTCCAGCCCAGACCGCATTGCAATCGTTGTTCTAACAACACGCTCGAAAACGAAATTTCACATGTTATGATGATCATTAGGCGGAGATTTTAAGGAGTTACTAAGAGCGCCTTCACATTAGGTCGCCAGTAGTGCGGCAGCAGCGCGGCAGCAGCGGATGCCTTCTCATTACAAATACAGCGCGACTTGCTTAGATTAGGATCGCCAGTTTATTTCAATAATGGACTCCAACGAGGAAACATCATTGTTGCTCCTGCTTTTGTTGGTTCTCCTTCGGCGCCATCGCCGTCGCATTCATAATAAAAAAAGAGTATACTGGACTGATCCTTTGTTTCGAAATCGGCATGTGAATAGTGATTATGTAACAATATTTAAAGTGTTGAAATATGGTAGTAATAAAAAATACTTTAATTACGTCCGAATGTCAAGAAAGTTTTTTGGCGAATTATTATGTTTTCTTGAGAGTAGTATTCAACGCCGTGTACTCGATTTCGCAACAGCATTTCCGCAGAAGAAAGACTCATTATAACACTTAGGTAAGTCTATAGATGGGGTTCCTATTTGTTCACATAAAAGGAATTATCCTGTTTGTGGCATTTATAACACCCTATTTATATATTGTTTTTCATATTAAGGGCAGGTAGGTGCGACAGTGACTGCCCCATTACAAAAATTGTTCTGTGTCAAATTCGCTCATTTTGTGAAATTTATACTCGACCGTGCAATTGCAACACTGACTCGAAGCCAACTGACTGCACGCGGCTGCCGCGCTGCCGTCCGCTATGAAAAATCACGTGTCGCGCGGCTGTCGCGCTGCTCTTTTTAGTATAAAAGTAGCAGCGCGACAGCCGCGCGTCTGTCGCGCTGCTAGTGTCGCACTGCTGCCGCACTACTGGCGACCTAATGTGAAGGCGCTCTTAACATAAGTCAAATAAATACCTATTATGTGTGCTTTTGCAGTTTCTGATGTGCAATAATACATTCTTCCTAAATTGCCATGGTTTATTTGTTAAGTAAATAACAACACCTGAGCTTGTAACATGTACCGAAGAAACGATAGCAGATGGGATGGATCGGTAGACGAAGTGTTGGAGGCCAGTTTGCTGGATCAAGCAAACCCTGGATTCTATCGGGAATATTAAAATAGGGGGATTTCTGAGGGGTTTTCTTTCGCAAAGATAATGCAATTTCTAAGTAATAAGTAGGGTTTGCTTGATCGTCGTATCAGCAAGCTAGTAAGCTTCCTACGCTGCGTCTACCGATCCGTCGGATCTGGGGACTTATTCTGGTTGTAAGTTTTTGCGTGATATTTATGTGTTTCTGGTGTAGCAAATAACTTATATCTATTCGTTCGACGTGCGAATAGAGGCCCTCTACCAGACAAATCCGCATCGAGTACGTCGGTGCGTTAGGTCAATTCTGCGGTCTTACGTTTTTGCGTACTACGCTACGTCGCATTTTACTTGACTCTATCGTTGTGAACGTCCTCTGAATAACTCTCATATCTTATCAGTAACAATAAATTATTGTTATTATTATTTGCGTACAAATACTACAGCGGGTTAAAATACGAAAGGGAAGCCATCAATCCACTCGGTCACTTCCTCGTCCGCTTCGTGAATCTTCCGAATGCCTCCTTTGGAAAGGACCATAGCGGAAAATGGTCAATAATGTGGCACATGGTCTGCACCCCTCCGCATCAGAATTAAAATTGATCTCTACACCAGATCGTCTAAAACAGAAGTGCTACGTCAGTTTTTCAACTTGGTATTTTTGTTTTCTTTATGGAGATTTGATTTGTTCTGTTTCCAATACTTAATGCGATGGGTGGTCTCTACCAGACAAATCCGCATCGAGTACGTCGGTGCGGTGGGTCAGTTCTGCAGTCTGTCCGGCGCGTCCCGGGTACGTCAGCGCGAATGGACAGTTAGTTCTTATCTTCGCCACATGATCTATTAATTGTGAAACTAACAACTTTGACGTGCATTAAGTAATCATTCTGTTTTTATAATGATTAAAAATATTTGAAGTGGACTGTAATTTGTTTTGACAATTTATCAGAAATGTGTAATTTTGTATTTTTTATTATCAAAATTGATGATCTGTTTCACATTCTAAGTGCGATGAGCGCTGCAAAGTGTGCTAATTGTTAATTGCATCACGGAATGTCTTCTATTCCACATACTAAGATGCGATGGTCTCTACCAGACAAATCCGCATCGAGTGCGGTGGGTCGGTTCTGCCGTCAGCCCCGGTGTCATCTTGCAGCATGGTGGACGCGACCCGGGTATGCCGGCGTGAATAGAGAGTTTAATATCATCTCTTATTTTACATGACTTAGTCATATTTTACCGTATAATTAAAACCTGTACTTTGTCTTCACATAACACACGCTCATTTCTGGGCAGTTTGAAAGCCGCGGTTATGTAATTAGTAATTAAAAATGTCATCTATTTAGACCAGGGTTTCTCAAACTTATGGTGCCACATACCCCTGTTAAAGTTTCTAGAAGACAGCGAACCCCTAACAACCCCCCCCCACCTCAAATGCACAAGTAACAATAAATAAAACAAATAAATACTGCGCAAGCCAGAGCTGTCAACTCCACTTTTAGAATAGTAGTAGATGTACCATAAAATTGGTAGAAATTAAAAGATTAGAAAAAGGAAAATTGCCAGATTGACATACTTATCCTGTATATGCAATTTAGAAGATTACACTGTATAGATCATTTTAAAAATACATTACCTACATTATGTAAATCTTGTCGCGAACCCCCTACCGTCGAATGGCGAACCCCTAGGGGTTCACGTACCCCACTTTGAGAAACCCTGATTTAGACCATTTACTTTTAAGTATAGACGTAAATAAGAAAAAAAATTGTTGAGAAATCTTGTTTAAAAAAATGCGCCAACAATTAGTAGCGCCTCTCCGTCTAATAGAACAATGACCCGCGGACCCGTCACGCACGCACCGCTCTGGATGGCTACTAATGGTTCCAATAGATTCGAGTTTGTGTCGAGAAATTTTTTAAGTGCGTTTTTTTTAAAAACAAACATGCATATTCGATAGCTATTGTCAGGTATATTATATGTTAATTTTTGCTACGTCTTTCAAAATTATTGCAGTATAGCCGCATCGACTGCGTCGTTGCGTTAGGTCAGTACTGCGGTCGAAAGCAATTTTAAATGCAAATGTTTCATTGCATTTTTATTATAGACAAACAAGAACAAGAAATTTCCTGCCACTTATAGTAGCAATATAGGTACTAACAGTTGATACGTAGAGTTTGTAAAACAAGCGTTTATAACGCCAAATGAGATTGTTATTAAAACGCCACGTTGGCCAAAAGCCAATTTTTATACAACGTATTTTTATTTTTATTCACGAGTCGCAGGCTATTATTTTAAAAGTAATTTAGAATTTAATCTCAGACTTTCTCATTCGAGGGACCATGTTAAAAGATAAAACAATGCTTATAAAGTTGTTTTCTCTACAACTGAAGCTTTTAACAACCTGCCGATACGTAATTCTAGTCAAATGGTACAAAAATGCTGCGTACAAATCACAAGCTGCTACTGGTAATAAAAACGTTTTCATCCCCCCATCTCGGAAAGAGTACTATTTTTGCTCTTCGATATCTGAGTGCAAAAGCCGTTTTTATCCGCTAGAGGATAAAGTAAATTTAGTTTAGAACATCGAGTGCGCTAAGTTTGTAAATTCAAAACATCATTAAACCTATTTACTTCTACCTCCATGGTGCCGAATTTATTATACTACTTTTTTTAATTTGTTATAAACTCAGACTCGGAACCTCCTTTGTGTTTTTTTGCATTTAGTCATTTCCTCGCTGAGGTGGGATGAAAAGTTACGTGTTGCACTCGAGTGCAAAGATTTTTCACCTCGTGCTCTTTTGATTCCCTCGCTAACGCTCAGGATTCTAATTTTTGAATCCTTCGCTTGCTCTGTCATCAAAATCGAGCACGGTTAAAAAGCAACTTTGCACTCTTGTATAACAAATAACTATTTCACTTCTCATGCTCTGAAAGTGCTTATTTGTGCAGGATATAGGCTGCACAAAATCGAATTTTGTGCATAAGCGAATAAACGTTATCTACTCATAAATGTATCTGTATTAAGGCAAAGAAAATGAGCCATACAGCCAAATACAATAAGAAGTTCATAGATAGAATTTGTTATTTTATGATATTTACTTTAATTTATTTTCATTATGTGTTTTTTAAGACATAAAAGATATTAAAATTTAAATTCAAGTACGGTAGGTTATATAATTAATTTAAGAAAATTATTATTACAAAATTAATGTAATATGTAGGCTGTATAGGTCTGCAGCCCAATCCTAATATCAATGTCGTAAAATAAAAAATAAAATAAAGCGGCGGGAAACAGCTCTTGTTCTTTCGTGCGTTTATAAATTTCTTCGATTTGCTAAATTATACCTACTACTGTTTTATTTCCTCGCAATCGAAGTGAAAAGCAGAGTTTATAACTCGTCCACAAAACCATTTTATCCTGGACATTACTATATCAGCCCGAGCCGTCTCGGATAGAAATGGTTCGTTTTGTGCACTTGTTGTAAAGTCTACTATTTATTTTATCTTGATTAGAAAACGGTCAGAATACAATGGTGTAAACTGAATACCAAAGTACTAGTTTTACTTTATTTTCAGCTAAGTTGGCAACACTGTTGTCAGCACAAAGGAGTCGACACCATCGCAAAGAACGGTAAAAAAAGGTCCTCGAGTGACGACCACGCCAGTAGTGGTTGAATGAGAATGGCCCAGCATTTACAGCGTCCTCAAATTGTCGTTTTTCCTGTACCCATTCATTCGGGATTTAGTGGGGTATATAAGTTGTTTTAGTCAACCTCTTAAAAATGCCGAGGACAGAAAGACTAATGGATTACATCATTTCTTTAGTTTTATTTGCATAAATATTGCAACATAAAAGTAATTACACCAAAGCGTTACAATATTTTAACTGAGCACTACCTATCAAACATCTAGCATCCTCTTACATACCTTCATCACATCATCATCATCATCATCATCATAGAAATCTAGAAGCCAAAGTTTTGTCAGGATCGTGGCAAGCGACAAAGCCTGGTAATTGCCTACCTCTCCGCGATACAGGCGTGAGTTTATGTAATGTAATGAATCAGATAGGAAAGAGAAGCTTTGTTCCGGAACTGCACCATTAAAATTACTTAATCTACGCGCAATTTGGAAGTTAGACCTTGACCAGAACTGTCTGGATTTGCTACGAATGTCAGCATAAAAAACTTAAATTTAACCTTGTGGCTCGATACTGCAACGCGTCGTCGAGTTAACATAACATACAGGCTGATTAATAACAATTGTGAGGAAGCATAAAGCGTACATAAGAAGCGGTGTAGGTATACGATACTACAGGCCGCAGTTTATAAAATTTAATAAAATTGCAAGCAACATCTAAAAGGAGGTAAAAGGGAAATTGTCTTTATTACCAAAAAATAATAAAATAAACACCTAGGTACATGAAAATTTTTACTATTTTTGACAAAAGGCTTCATGCTCAATCGATAGGGACCATGTTTCTCTGTCGACGCTGATTTTCGGCACAAGCCGAGATATACAATAACTGCATCTGTTTGTAACGCAGAAGTTAGCTTTACATTTAAATGACTATTTAACATTTTATTTTAAAACGCCACTTAACACATTTAACATTTTATTTAAAAACTCAAAATTCTATTCAACTGTAGTGTCTGGAATTGAGTGCATTTATAATTTGCCTTTGGCATTTTGTAACCGAGCGTGCGTTTGTACACTAACTACAAGGATTATTGTAAACAGACTACTATATTTACAAAAAAAAAAAAACAGGTGACATCGAATATTTTTCCCATCACCTATATTTCTAACAATTTCCCCCAAGAGATGCATGTGAACAAATCCGTGCGGTAGGTCAGTTCTGCGCGGTAAAGCTGCCTGTATCAGTGTGTCAATGTTACCATCAAATTATACCATTTTGACCTCAATGTTATCGCAACTCAAGGTCCTAAATGTGTTTGGATTGGACGCTCCATTTATCTGTCCAGACCATAACATAGTAAAGGAATTTGACATTTATTAACAGGCAACATAAGGCGTAAAATACATGTTAAGTAGGCGAGCGTGCGTTGAAGTAGAATAGTTTTATGCGATTACGAACTCAATAAATAAGATTGAAAATAAAGTTAGAACGGAACTCCATTGAGCATGAACTCAAAAGCGGTTATGACCTTTATTTCGCGTCACAAAAGGTTTAAAATAGCTTCGAAAAAATGGGGTACATTATAAAGCAAAACGGGTTTTTTTTTTTTTCAAATGTCCCTGGACTTAAATTGTTGAGCAGCGTTTTTGGCCTTTGAGATGGAAATGAGGCCTGGAAACTTGTTAGAATTGTTGTTTATTTGTGCGATTGAATTTGAGTACACCTAGCAACAAACATGTCTTATTTGTTTACCTGGAACTGGAACCCAACAGAATAAAGTACTGCGTAGCAAACGACATAGACTACACCAAAATGCAAAATTATTTATTAGAGTTGTCAGCGGACAGACCAGCGGCACGAGTGGAACGATGTCGTTGAATCGGCGGAAGGCACGCGGATGCGGATGGCAAGGGACCGTGAGAGATGGCATTTGGGGGAAAGGCCTAAAGGAAGACCCGGCAGTGGGCAGCGGTGGGCTACTGGCGATGATAAACATAAACATTTACATACAGGCACATACATTGCTTCTGGCCCCACACTAGGATACCCTGTGTCGTGGAAACCAGAAACAACGACATCACAAACATGTAAACATCCAAGACTTGGGGTTTTTTTTTGTTCCCAGCCGGGATTCGAACCCGGGACCTCTCGCATGGTCTGCAGATGCACTACCGCTGCGCCACGAAGTCGTCTAGATTCCATTGTGTTTAGACCCTTGACCATGTGTATGCATCGAAGGTCGTCAATATGATAACTTATTAGAGTAACTAACACTTCAGGTAATTGTAATAGATAGCTTTAATTTAACTTTGCCTCAAATTATGATTGGGGTGACATTGTCTTTAGACCATAGAAAACATACAAAAACTCAAAAAATGGGTTTACAAGTTTTACAGGTCTCGGAAAATGGGCAAAATCAAGTTACTCTAGCAATAATAATAATAATAAACATAATATTAGGTTTAGTATTTATTTTCACTGAATTCTGGTAACTCCAATATTGATAATGCTGCATACATTATAGGCGTTACCTGCACCATCTGATGTCACAGCTTGAGCCCGATTTGTGTAGCACTTTTTTGTAACACGTCACTAGAACTACTATACGACAGGTCATATTTATAAAAAAAACCGGCCGTACCACTTTCTATACAAAATTTGAATATTTCAGGCGTTTACCTGTTGCCGTTATTAATATCGAGCAAAAAACGGCAAAAAAAATGTATGGGGGCCTTAAATATTTATTTTAGTCTGTTTTTAGTATTTGATGTTGTAGCGGCAACAGAAATACATCATCTGTGAAAATTTCAACTGTCTTACTATCACGGTTCATGAGATACAGCCTGGTGACAGATGGACGGACGGACAGCGGAGTCTTAGTAATAGGGTCTCTTACCCTTTTGGTTACGGAACCCTAAAAAATATAAGTCGTAGAGAAATAAACAACCACGATTATGTGTATCTTAACATTTTTTGAGCAAATTCTTAATCTTTCTACGAGTTGTGTTCATCTTGTTTTGCTGCTTGAGAACGTTGCTCTCCTCAAGTATCTTAACTGTACCACAGCAAACATGCATAAACTCCTCCTGATAAGGTCAAGTGGTAAGGGACACTTAAAAATTTCAAAATTCGCCTCGTTAATACAAAAAAACTTTTGTAAGAAACTCTGAAATATCGAAAAAATAAACGGCTGTTTCATAGAAAATAATGTTTCTGAGTCGATATCATAATAAAAGTCGTTCCTTCCCTTCCACTCCTTTTAAGGGCTTCAGGATTTCGTGGTGGTGTTTTGAGTTGCCAGTAAAACTTTCAACTAAGAGCTTCTGCCAATAAACTGTTATGCAGTTTGGCAGAAATACAAATTTGTATTTTTCTGTATTTATCTGAATAAAAATCTTCATTCTTTCTTTCATTCTTCTATAGATTTCCACTTATTATTAATTTATGCAATGTATCTTGGAAATTATTAGACGACGTTTCGGCACCATGGTCGAATAATGGAATGAAATTGCAATAATTTATCTGAATTTTAAATTGAATAGCCGGAGCACTTTTAAATTGTTTCAGTAATTGACAAAGCAAATGTTGCCACACTATAATTTTAATTTTATTTTTGTGTACACACTACTATGGATCGTTACCCAAGTGAATAAGTCCCAATCATTCAAATGAAATCTTTTATTTGTGTAAAAATAAATCTTTTCCTGTCATGGTTCAGTCTGAAAATCACCACCAAAACCTTGCTTTGGCATATGAGACCGGCCCTTTTTACCAACTTTTGATTTTAAAGTTTACTATATAATTACTCTATAATGTTCCATGTCCGCATGTTGTCGAATAAAGTTTATTGTATTCCATTGTTTGCTTATTTTGTACAAATGGCTTCAGTCTGAGTGTATTACCATGTTTGTGATGTCCTTGCCTGGTTACCATAGCACAGGGTATCCTAGTTTGGGACCAGGACAAGTGATTGTGTTGTGTGGATGTTATTCAATTCGGACTGAGAAATAAAAAGATTACCCTGTCATAAATTAGCGGCAATAAGTTCTCAAATGAAATATTTAGAAACGATGGCTAAAATGTAATTTGCATCAGCTATCATCGAATCATAATGGAACAGGCTAACATGTTAGTTTAAGACAACGGCGAGTCATACTTTCCAAAAACAAACGATTGTATTGTATAGCAATAAAACCACATCAATCGGCGCTCTAGTCTTTATTAACTATCAAGTCTTAATTTAACTATAATGTTCGTAGTGTCAGTTTAATTAAAGGTTTGAACTACTTTATTTTTAACTATTTCATCTTATAATATTAACTTAATTTAGTAAACACTCAAACTTCAGTAAACAAATAGCGGAATATACAAACTAATAGTCAATACATACCTGGGTCGACACACGCTTTATCTTGTTATATGGTGGATACCTGGAAAGGAAAAATCAATATGATTTCTTGAATTCTTTGCCGAGACGCGACAATAAAATAACTTTGGTAATGGCTTTAGTTTTATATGACGCGCGATGCTATGTCCCCACTTGTCTCAAAGAGCCCAATCCTGCACAAGTCACACACCTATGAGCTGTGAGCATTCTGCCTTGTACTTCAAAGATAATAGAGAGGATGGTATGTGATCAGCTGTCTGAATACTACCGGTGCTGCAGTCAGGGTTCCGCAAAGTATACGCGAGGCACTGCTACAGCGTTACTAGATGTGGTGGATAATGTACTCGCGGAGCGGGATGTTGGCATGAGCACCTTACTAGTATTGCTTGACTTCTCCAGGGCTTTTGACTGTCTTGAGTATCCCCCTCTTATTATCCAAGATAAGTTACTACCGCTTGGACAGGGCCGCGGTGGAGTGGTTCGGCAGCTACCTGTCTGCTCGTATGCAGATGGTTGCTCTGCGTAAGGCTGACGTGAGCACTTTCTCCGCGGCTCCTCCTTTCTGGCTAGAGGAGTCCCGCAGAGTTCAATCCTGAGGCCTATAATCTTTATCCTGTACAGTGCTGATATAGTCTCACCATTAAAAACCGGAGAAGTGCGAGTAGGACTCGCCCATCGAGGGTGCCGGACAAATTAGTAGTCGCAGTTTTTTCACTTCAGAGACTATTTACTCCTATGACGAAACGGAAAACTAATTCGTATCTTACTCCTAGACACACACACTCACACACACATACACAAACACACACACACACACACACACACACACACACACACACACACACACACACACACACACACACACACACATACACAAACACACACACACACACACACACACACACACAGACACACACACACATACACATACACACACACACATTGCATGTTAGTTTTATATAATATTAAGCAAACTTTATTTCACTCTTGTAACAAATCTCCAATAATGCCACCACTGTTTAATTACTGACTAGAATTTGTCGTAAGAGGCACGGGCCTGCTGCTATTAATACAGGCTACTTTGTAACCTAGCTATAGCAGCAGATACCAACCAGTTTCGTTCACGTTTTTCTATTTATATTTAAACGGTTAAGTGAATGTACATCAACCCTGTTAACTATCAATAAAGTTATTATTATTATTATTATTATTTTATGATTTAATTACAGATGTATAGTTTTCAGGTTTTTCCCTGTACTTATAGTATACGACGATAGTACTTGCAATATTTCATAGTTCTAGGTCAACGGAATGTACCCTACCAGTTTTGATTCCCTGAGAGTGTCGAAGTGTACGTTTTTTTCGGCATAAACGGCCGTAACTTTTTTTTACGTTAATTTCAGAAGTTTGATTTTTTCACAGATTTAAGGGACTGTAGACCAGAGAATATGGTTTTAATTTCTACTTGATACCTCCACGCGTCCCCGAGTTAAAGGTTCATGACAGACAGACATGCCAACAAAGTGATCCTATAAGGGTTCCGTTTTTCCTTTTGATGTCCGGAACCCTAAAAACTGCAGATACCATTTATACGCTGATGATCTTCAACTACATATGTCGTGCCGTCGAGAACAAGTAGCTATGGCGGTGAGCAAACTAAATGAGGATCTGGAGAGAGTGGCAAACTGGTCTAAAAATAACTGCTTGTCCCGTAATCCCATAAAGTCCAAGTGTCTGATACTAGGGTCAGCAGCTCAAATTAATGAAACTAAGGACCAGCTAGCTCAGATTAGACCTATCTGTAACCGAGGTGACCCGATCGAGCTGATATCTGAGGTCAGGAACTTGGGTTTATTGATGGATGGTCAGCTTCGTTTTGAGAGTCACGCTGAAGTTGCAGGGAATTGCTTTTACCGGCTTAAAGTATTGTACAGGATAGGGGACTACCTCAGTGTAGACATGCGAGTCAATTTGTGTGTGAGTCGCTTGTGTTGTCCAAACTAAACTACTGTGACGTTGTCTATGAAGGCTGTTTGCTACGCCGGTCTGAAAGGTTGATACAGCGTGTGCAGAATGCGTGTGCTCGGAATGCGTGTTCCAGGTTTCCCAACCGAACCTATGTCACACCGTATTTGAACGAGGCGAATCTGTTGAAGATGTCCGCACGCCGCATGCTTCATCTTGTTGGCTTGTTGTTCGGTGTCAAATATGAGACACCTGAATACTTGTCCAAGAAGATGGTGGTCTCGTAACAATTACCTTTGCAGGTCGAGAACAGTAATTCCGGCTCATCGAACGGCAGCCTTCCGAGACAGTTTTAGATTCGCGGCGTCCAAATGCTGGAGTGACATTCCCCCCTCTTAAGGACCTTACATGCAGATACACCTTTAAGGTATTTTTTTTTCCAGCATTGAATGCTACTTCTTCTAAGTCTATTCTGCCCCTACACAACTGGAGAGATTGTATTGTATCGTCATGTGTGTACTGTACTGTAATGCATTGTTTTACTGTACTGTCTCTCTCGATGGTTTGTTCCGTAAGTCACTAGACCAGGCCCTGGCAGAAAATTTGTGCTGTGGGTAATAAACCTGCAGCAAATGCTGAGCCTGAGACCGTCTTACCGCCGCATGGACATAGTCCGTGACCCTTTGTTATTGCTTTTTTTGTTTTGCCTTGTCGGTTTTTGTCTGATAAATAAAGGTTTCTCTTGTTCTTCGATGCATACACATGGTCAAGGGTCTAAACACAATGGAATCTAGACGACTTCGTGGCGCAGCGGTAGTGCATCTGCATACCATGCGGGAGGTCCCGGGTTCAAATCCCGGCTGGGGACAAAAAAAAACCCCGGTCTTGGATGTTTACATGTTTGTGATGTCGTTGTTTCTAGTTTCCACGACACAGGGTATCCTAGTGTGGGGCCAGAAGCAATGTATGTGCCTGTATGTAAAAAAAAAATCCTCTGGGTTCCTGCTTTGCTCATCTGGGCTCCTTCTTCGCCCCTAAGTGCTCCTTCTTCGCCCCTAAGTGCTCCATCTGCATACTTCTGGGTTAGTGCTTTGTGCTTCAAAGCACCTTCCATCTCCTCACATTAGAACAACGAAGAAGACAGCCTTCTTTTGAGTAGGTATATCTCTTCCTCTCCTCTCCTGAGTCTTGTGCCCTACGGGAAGCTTCTGGATTCTGCCTCGCTCCGGACACCTTTTATGCTCTTCTGGACTCCTATCGTCTTCTTACCCCTAGAAGATCGTCTTCTTCTACCAGTAGATCACTTCCTCTGCTCGGCCCTGCGTCTACTGTCCTACTAAAAACTTCTATCACGACTCCTACTGAGCACTCCTAGGTTCCATCTGTCAACCTTACCTTAATCTGACGAAGAAGATCGCCTTCTTCTATCAGTAGTTCTCTTCCTGTCCTCGCTCTTGCGTCTTCTGTCCCGCGGGGAGCTTCTGTCACGGCTCCTTCTGCGCGCTTCTGGGCTCCTTCTGCGCGCTTCTGGGCTCCTTCTGCGCGCTTCTAAGCTCCTGCGCGCCTCTGGGCTCTTTCTGCGTGCCTCTGGACTCCTGCGCGCCTCTGGGCTCTTTCTGCGCGCCTCTGGGCTCTTTCTGCGCGCCTCTGGGCTCCTTCTGCGTGCCTCAGGACTCCTGCGCCCCTCTGGACTCCTTCTGTGTACTTCTGGGCTCCTTCTGCGCCGCTCGGGACTCTTGCGGCGCGGGGACTCGGAGCTGCGCGAGCGGCGGCGGCGCTCCTGGCGGACGGGGCTGTCGCGACGCCTACTGGGAATAAATATAGCAATTTTAGTATGAGAACGGAACTGGATAACTATTTAGTCAGAGCGAAACCTGGTCGGACTCTTCCGACAAAAAACCAAGTGAATCCGGAATTAAGCTAATAATATTCAGTTATCATGCAAAAGTCGCATGCGGTCTTGCTCGTACAATTTATTAATTTTAGTGATTGTAATAAAATGAGTACGCTTTTCATAAATGTGGTCTAAGGGTTCGATATATTATAATATTACGAACATACAATGCATTAAATGTTTCTTATCCTGTACTAAGTTTTTGATTGAGAAAATTCATTTCCAAAATTTATAATTTGGAAAACACTATGTTAAGAAAACAGAAATACATTTAAAATGTCCGTGATTTAACCCCATCAAAACCCCAGCTCCAATTTATAAAAAATTTACTCACATTATTACAACATTAAAAATGTTAAATTGTGCGAGCGAGATAGCCTGCTCCACGTAAGAACAGCCTGAACGGGTCTGATTGTGATTATTTAATAGGTAAACTATTAAATTATTGTTGTTATTATTATATGACTACTTGCCTCTCTCTCACACATTATGGATGGAATTATTGTAAAAGCAGAAGCAAATAGATGCCTAATCCCTTTTCTTCATTAACAGTGTTTTAGGTGATGTTTAAAGGTAATGAGATTTTTTTACAACTGTTTGTTTTCTCAAATAAATAAAAATATAATCACTTGTTCTGGTCCCAACTGCTTTTTTTTATTTTATGGCCTGGTTAAACGACTTTTGAGCCATGGTCCCAACTGCCCCACAATGTCTGGTTCAGGACACCCTGCGATCATTGTGGTGAATAGACATAGGCACCAGAAACATGTAGACAACCTTACTTGCATATACTTACATTGGGTTTCTGAATGGGGAATTTCACAGGTAAGTACTCAAGTTTCAGATTTTGCGTTAAAGAATGAGGCAGTGATTATTAATTACTGAAATAAAAATGTAACATCAAAATAGGCGGTTTCTTTTTCATAAAGAAAAATGTTCTTATTAATTCATTTCTGATAAAAACATCCATAAATTGATATACGAAGTTCCCATTTTTTCATTGAAATCATACAAATTTTCTTACAATCATGAACATTCTAGAATATAAACATAAACATTTACATACAGGCACATACATTGCTTCTGGCCCCACACTAGGATACCCTGTGTCGTGGGAACCAGAAACAACGACATCACAAACATGTAAACATCCAAGACCTGGGGTGTTTTTTTTTTCCCCAGCCGGGATTCGAACCCGGGACCTCTCGCATGGTATGCAGATGCACTTCCGCTGCGCCACGAGGCCGAGTTATATCTGGGCGAGAGGCCCGCAGTAAAAGGAACTAGCCATATATCGCAACTTGTGCGTTGTGTACAAACCTCGGCGACTCGCTGCGCCTCTTGCGATCCGGCGAGCGCCGTTTCTTCTTCACCTCGTCCTCGGAGCTGGAGTCGGAGTCGTTTTTCTTCTTCACTGTTCCTGTAAACACCAACGAGGGATGAATAAAACAATATTACATAACTTCAATGAGTGAGTCAATTAATCAATCAGTCAATCAACCGATCGATCAATCAGCCCGTACTGGTCCACTGCTGGACATAGGCCTCCCCCGCGGCGCGCCACTTCCTTCTGTCCTCGGCCACCCTCACCCAGCCGCTGTCAGCGATCTGTCTCAGATCGTCGGTCCAGCGAGCTGGTGGCCGTCCGCAGCTGCTTTGGCCTCTTTCCCGTTAGCGAATGGTATAGCATGGTATATAATGGTAATGGTTGACTGGACGAAATTGCTGTTAGCAATAAGGCCGCTCATTGTACTTTTTCATTGTAACTTCCATATTTTATGTCTCTTGTTTCTTGTGTGCAATAAAGAATATTCTTATCTTACCAATAATAATAGAATAGAATAAATATTCTTATAAAATAGAATATTCTTATCCCTGGTCTCTGCCTACCCCTCTGGGATACAGGCGTGAGTTTATGTTATGTTATGTTACCACAAATTTATGTAAATTAGAAAACAAAAACCTATGGTACACGCCTAGATTCAACGTCCACTAGGCTTGCCGAGCCGAGCCGAACCGAATAGAATTGCAGAAAGTATAGACTTTCTAGATAGCTATAAAGGACTAATATAATAAGTTCCAACAAACATAGTTATGGTTTCTCAAGTAAGTGCATCATTATGTTCTTATTAAGAAATACATTTCTTAAATCACAAATCACAAGCGCCAGCATTAAGAAACATATTAGGTTCGCGACTTACCGGCCGCCTTGGTCTCCCTGTCGCGTTGTCGCGACTTAATGAGCCTCACTATCTCCATCAGCTCCTTGCGGGCCTCATCCCTTTCCACCTCCTACAGAAAACGAGCACGTGAGTTAACAATCAATTTCTTTGTAGATTTTTAGTAGTCGATGATAAATCAATCAATTAGCCTGTACTCTGCTGCACCAACGAGGGATGAATAAAGCAAGATTACAAAACTTCAATCAATCGGTCAATTAGTCAATCAATCAATCAATCAATCAATCGATCGATCGATCGATCGATCAATCAATCAGCCCATACTCGTCCACTGCTGGACATGGCCTTTCCCGCGGCACGCTATTTTCTTGTCCTCCAAAAAAGTGCCTTAGAAATCTCTGTCAGTTGACCAAAGCATACAAAAAAAACCACTGACAGCTGTTAACAGTAGATTAACAGCTTGTTAGTGTACGAGAAACTGGGGGTCAATCGTGTAAATAGGTAGATCCACAAAGGAAGACAGGGCTGTATTTACGCACTCTAGGCTACAACGTTACTTAGGGCAACTAAAGTCTAAGCAAATAGATTGTCAATCATACAATTTACCTATGGATAGCTCTGCAAATGTCATGGTGCCAGATGTTTTCACTGAATAGGGCTTACCCCTAGACAAACAGATGGCGTTAATGGCAGTACCCGTAGGGACGGCATAGATCAAGAATCGACTGATTTATTAGTTCTAGCATACCTTCTTATCATCTCCGGCGTTAGACTGCGACTTGTCTCGGCTCTTCCCGTGCACTTCCGCCGCCGAACTCTTGCGTTCGCGCCCGTGAGATCTGTCGTTACAACACAAACAGTTTCGTGACAATATGCAGTGGACACGACTTCCTCTTTAAGCGAAAGACATTTTGTAGCACAGCACTGGCACTTATAAGCAATTTTTATTGTATTGACAGTCGTATCACGGAGACGCTCTGGTATCTCCCTGAGCCAAAGGCTCTTTTTTTGAGCCTAGGACTGTTATTAGCGAAAGATTAAAATTAACTGAGATTTTTTGAGTACATTTGGTGGTTGAATTATTGTTTTCACCATAACAGAATATGAACCGCGCGCCAATAAAATTATACGGAAACATGTCTGGTGACAAGGTTCCATATAATTTTATTCGATATTCGAATTTCGGGAGTCAATATTTCACAGACAGATCATTCGGAGCCAAATAAAACAAAGCCAATAATGTACGGCCATAATCCATGTACATGGGACATGAATTACTGGCCGTATGTAGTTTAGTAGGTACTGGTAGTGAGGGGTCCAGTAATTAGGGTTAATGCCTACGACGACTGTCTGTCCGTCCGAGCTTTTTCACAGAAAAAAAGAAAGGAAGAAAATGGACGAGATTAGTGGGGAATTGAGGTGGTTTATGGCCTGAAGGGGTCTCTTGTCACAGGCGCGGATCCAGCCTTCAAAAAAGGTTGTAGTCACAACCACCCAGAAAGTCGGCCAAGTGCGAGTCGAAGTGTGAAGTCACTCATGATCGATATAGTGCATTCATACAAAGGAGATGCTAACAAAATATATGACACCCTGACCAAGATTTTGTACAGTGTATAGTTTTACCCCCACGTGAGTCAATGTGCGTTTGCACATCACAACGTCACATTTAGACTCCTACAGAACCGATTTTGATGATTTTTTTCCACTTCAAATCTTATTCGGTTCAGTAGTCTCCTATTAGGGCTGTGGGCATACCCATCGTGCCCACAACGGTGGATCCGCGCTTGTCTTGTCATACATAGGCTGGGTAAATCCATAGGGGAAACAAGTTTCATCGATCAGTAATACTAAAGCTAACACAAGACATACTATCCAGTTCACTGTTGAACGTAAATAAAATGAATAGGTAGGAACGAAATAAAAAATTAACGAAAAAATATTACATGGCGTTTAAAAAGTGAACCTTCTTGACGACCGCCACCTTCTTAGGGCTAAAAGGAAAAGAAACAAAAACAAGTTAGTTCCTTCTTCAAAGGAGAAAGAACTTTATCGCTAATATTTATAAAGCAAAAAATACGGACCTTTCTTTCGAAGACGTCCTAGAGCGCCGACCTCTTTCCCTGGAAACATCTATTTCTTTCCTGAAAGTAAACATATTTTTTGTCTCTTCTAGAAAATAAAATGCACACACCTTTTTGTTTTGAGCTTTCACAAAGTGATCGAGTGAGCGATCAGTGAAAATCTGACATGAATCTGAATCGGAATGACCAAAACTGTAGTAGGTAAGTGAATACGGAATTAAGCTAATAATGTTTGAGTTCGAAAAAAAGTAAAAATCTATTAGAGATTTGGAAGTCAAGCGCGGTTCACTAATCGCGCTTTGGTAGTGTCGTGGCGAGCGCAGGGCAAGTCGCGCTTTGGTAGTGTCGTGGCGAGCGCAGGGCAAGTCGCGCTTTAGTAGTGTCGTGGCGAGCGCAGGGCAAGTCGCGCTTTAGTAGTGTCGTGGCGAGCGCAGGGCAAGTCGCGCTTTAGTAGTGTCGTGGCGAGCGCAGGGCAAGTCGCGCTTTAGTAGTGTCGTGGCGAGCGCAGGGCAAGTCGCGCTTTGGTAGTGTCGTGGCGAGCGCAGGGCAAGTCGCGCTTTGGTAGTGTCGTGGCGAGCGCAGGGCAAGTCGCGCTTTGGTAGTGTCGTGGCGAGCGCAGGGCAAGTCGCGCTTTGGTAGTGTCGTGGCGAGCGCAGGGCAAGTCGCGCTTTGGTAGTGTCGTGGCGAGCGCAGGGCAAGTCGCGCTTTGGTAGTGTCGTGGCGAGCGCAGGGCAAGTCGCGCTTTGGTAGTGTCGTGGCGAGCGCAGGGCAAGTCGCGCTTTGGTAGTGTCGTGGCGAGCGCAGGGCAAGTCGCGCTTTGGTAGTGTCGTGGCGAGCGCAGGGCAAGTCGCGCTTTGGTAGTGTCGTGGCGAGCGCAGGGCAAGTCGCGCTTTGGTAGTGTCGTGGCGAGCGCAGGGCAAGTCGCGCTTTGGTAGTGTCGTGGCGAGCACAGGGCAAGTCGCGCTTTGGTAGTGTCGTGGCGAGCGCAGGGCAAGTCGCGCCATGCCATGGGATGACAACATCCCACCATGCATGGGTAGCACGACGACGTGCGCGTTTTAACGTCAAAAGTCGCGACTTTCCAGTACATTAATTGTCAAATTCGTACATTTTAGCGCCATAAAACGCGTGACTCGCCCCATCGTACTACCCATGCTGCATCGCGCGTGCAAAGTGTTTCATGAATGAAATACCATAAATATAACGCTAGTAGTCTATGCTAGTGTCAGAGGGTATTTAATGCCCAACTTGCCCAGTAGCTCAGTTGGGAGAGCGCTGGCACGGTTAGCCAGAGGTCGCGGGTTCAAGACCCGGCATGGGTGGAATTCTTAGCCTCTAAATAGGTTTTTAAAATTGTCCAACAAAAAAGAATGTAATCATCTTAACATCTTCACAAACTTTCACATTTATAATATTGGCAGGATTTCTTCTTCTGAAACTTTGCTTGCGCGATGCAAGAATCTCCATTGGTCCATTTCCTTACCTATCTTTGGAAACAGAAAGTGAGCGAGAACGCCTGCCCTTCCTCTCCTCTCTCGGCTTCTCCTTCAACTCCTCCCTCCTCCTTTCGGACCTATCTCGGTCCCGCTCCTCCCGCCGGTCACCCCTATCCCTGTCTCTGTCGTCCCTACGGGCGCTCCTGTCTCTTTCTCGGGAATCTTCTCTCGGATGCTTCTTGTGGTCTTTGGGATCAGCTTCTTTGCTCTCTTTCCTATCGCGGTCGTCTCTTTCGCTCTTGGGGCGCTCTCGTCTGCCCTCTCTGTCCTTCTTGGGGTCGGAGCGGTCGATGCGGTCCTCTTTTCTAGAAATCGAACAAACCGATTTACCTACTTCCATAGAAAAACGAAAATTATGAGATTTACCATATTAAATACTAAGTAACAGCTGATAGGTTTGTTCTCGAAGGCTTATGTACTCTGTGGAAATTGATTGTTATGGACATTTTGTACACGCGTTTCCGGATATTGAAGTTTAACCCTATAACGGTTATAGCTAGTTCGAACTTTTCATTGGCGTTGGACTTAATTTAAAGGTGATAAGGTTTAATTTAACACGGGAACGATTATACTACAAGCCAGTAAAGTGCTAAAGGTAGAACAAAGTGACTGAACTGCAAAAAAAGTAGCAGAGAAAAGATTGAGTAAAAGTAGTTTTCCGTCGTAAATACTGACATCCGTTTCTATTCAGCTTTCGCACAAATTGCAACAAACATACAGATTTTCTTACCTGAAATCGCGCTCCCTATTGTCTTTCGGCTTGTCCCTATTAAAGGTGCTCCGTAGAAGACTGAAGGGATCGTAGTCGCCCTTCGGTCCCTCCCTTTCATCCCTGCCGCCGAGGCCTTCCCTACCCGATCCCTCTCTCCCCAGTCCTTCCCTACCCAGACCTTCTCTTCCCATTCCAACCCTACCCAGACCTTCCCTCCCCATTCCATCCCTAGCCAGTCCCTCTCTTCCCAAGCCTTCTCTCCCCAGTCCCTCCCTACCCAGTCCTTCTCTCGCCAGTCCCTCCCGACCCAGTCCTTCTCTCCCCAGTCCCTCCCTACCCAGTCCCTCTCTTCCCAGTCCCTCCCTACCAAATCCCTCTCGCCCCAGTCCCTCCCTACCCAGGCCATCCCTACCCCGACCATCTCTACCCAGGTCATCCCGGTTGCCAAAACCTTCCCTATTGCCGGCGAAGTGTCCAGGGCCCTTGTTAGATGGTACGGCGGCAATGGCGGAGGCAATCTTCGGCCCGGAGAAGTATTCTTCGCCTGTGTTCATACCGCCGCGGTAGCGAGTGTCTCTGCGAAGGAGAGACGGGTTCGAGTTTTTGTTTTTGGATAAAGCGGAGGGCGTAATAAAAAAACATCGGGAAATGGTGGAAGAATAGTTCTTACTTAGAAGGCAAAATATTTATGTTGAAGAGGCAAAAAATAAGGGTTTTAGGGTAAGACAAACGAGAAACGTTTACGTCTTCGTAGTTTAATCCCATAATGATGGGTCAAATGGACAGATTTAAATGCTTTATGAATATTTGGGTAAGAAACCCGTACGGTCAATGACGGCGTTAGGGCTCAAACGAATTCAACAGCGTATTCTCATAGAAAAAAAAATTTGAAAATGTGAATGATACTCCTTTAGCTTTCAATCCTCGCGTTGTAAAATTACTCTGTGGGATGAAAATAGTGATGATAAAGATAGTTAGGATGTTGACAATCACAATCAAGTCTTGCAATCCACTCCATCCAAATGTAGTTTGTAAGACATCGCTCTATGGTCCGCCAATTGTATACCATTAAAGATTTATTTATTTACTAAAAGATAAATTTGCTAGTTATCTGCGGTATCTGCACTAGACTTTTGAGTTTGTTCATTGCTTAGATATAAGAAATCAATATGCAAAATAAACGAAACTAGCTGGTCAAACTTCATGATAACCCCAAGTCCTGACCTTGAAAATAACAATGGTCTTCGATTGTTGCTTTCGAGGTCAGGACTTGGGAGATTATCTGGGAAGTGTCCTCTATCTTTCGATAACAATGACGATGATAATGTTTGATGCTGATGAGCTCTACTCACCTCGGCGGCAGGTCGTCATACTTCGGGTTGACGCCGAGCGCCATGGCCAGCATGTCGGCGCGGCTGTCGGCGGGGCGCTCGCGGCGGCTCTCCTCACGGTGCGTTTCCCGCGCGGGGTCGCGGCGCGCCCGCTCGCGGCCGTGCTCGCCCGCCCGGCGCTTGTGCGTGTGCTCTTGGTCGTCTAGGGAGAGAGACGAATACATTGTTTATCCAGGGGGCAAACAACTAAAGGCGACAAAAAAGGTGACAAGTCAACTAAAGAGAGTGTTTCTTTGAATCCAGAGCGGAGCGAGGTTTTCTGAAGTAGAACCCTGAGCGCAGCGAGGGATTCAAAGTACACCATTCGAGCTTAAAATAGTGTTGCTCCCGAGGTGCACACTAGTTTTGCCGACGCCCTCTATGAAAAAAAAGTAAGTGCAACACATATGAATAAGAATTAAACCTAATAAATTCATGTACAGCCATAAATAAATAATAAATAAAATAGCCTTTATTTTCCAAACAGAAAAAGAAAGTTAAATTAACATTAACATTTCACACATAAGAGTGAATGTAGGTATTGCAATAATAATTATTATGTATGTCAAAACTCATAAAACATGGAATTGATAAAATTAATTAGGTAGGTACTTTGAAATTATATTACATGGCAACATCACAAATATAACAGATAAATAAATTGAAATTTCTAAAACCAACATTTAAAAAAAAATCTATAGTTCAGTGTAAAACTACAGGCATACTGGCTGCAAATTATTAGGTTAACTGGAAGATAATGCTTTTAGCATGAAGTTCGCCTTTGTACTTTTATTTTTGTAAGTACAATAAACAATTTTAATTATTAATATTATTATTGGCTGTTTTATTGGACGCGAATTACTCGGTTGTGTATTATTGACCCCCTTTTCGATTCCATCACATTCTGATCACGCGCTCATTACAACATAAGTTACCATAGGAGGCAATAGTAGATTGTTAACCGAGGGCTGAAAGGCACCCATTCCTGACGAGATGTTTTGGCGCTCGAACGAAGTGAGAGCGCCAATAGTTCGAGGCAGAAATGGGTGCTATCACCCGAGTAAAACACTCTACTTTTCATTACGAATACGAGGAAAGTAAACACAAGCCAGTTAAAATCAAAATTATTTTATTAAAAAACAAAGTCACTTGAAATTAATATTAACGTTTGCACAGTTATTGAGCGTTGGAGAAATAATATAAATTAATTATTAATGTTAATCACTAAAAGATAAAAACAAATTTAAAATATAAAACTTAAGGAAATCACGCCGAAACAGACGGATAGTCTAGGTCGCGCTCGCGCGCCAACTTGTGCTAGCCGTACATCACAATTCGCAAGATGGCGCGCGACCGCGAAAGACGGCCATTTTGAATTTGCGTATTCTGTGTCTTAAACAATATTTTAATTTATTTCGCAAATCACATCTCGCCTTGAAAGTGACTAATAAATACATAAAGTACATTATATTAATTATAAACATCAAAAAGAATTTAAATGTCAACAAAACTAATAAATGAAGAATTAATCGTTTTATGGCTGTATAGGTTACTACCATTGCGTTGTTCAATATAAACTACGATTCATATATATTTTTTTTAATACTTTTCTGCTTTAGAGCAGGCATGTACCACTTTCAGTACGGTGCCTGGATGAACAATGACCCCCTTTCAAAGTATGAGTAATGAAAAAGTTTATTTGTCTCTGTTCTACATTTTTCGACGCTACACACTTCCTTAGCGGGTGCCTATAGGTTGCAGAATACATAAGGTGGTTAGCCAAGACTGCGCCGCTGACAATATGAGAACATATTAGTATACTTTAAGTATGAGTCTTACCTTCATTATCCACATCCTCTTCAAAGTCCAAGGCGTTGTAGTCCACTCTCTCGTGATGAGATTTCTCTGTAACAACACAAATAATTTGAATCGTGAATTGGAAGCCAACCTAAACCAATGGGAGACAAAATTAATGAACGTATTTTACCGGATGACTGCAGCGACGCTAAGAACGAAAACAAGACAGGTAATAAGAATTGTGAATTAACTATAGGCGACTGGCCAATCAGTAACCAGTTAAAATAAGATGGCGGTGTAGCTAGCCTATCAGAGGCTTAATTATACGATTGGAATCGCTCAGGATTGCGGATTTGGTGCGCACAATATAGGAGCTGGACTGTATAAGCTCAAGCTTCAATATCATCATCATCATGAGCCATTTGTCGGCCACTGCATGACATAGGCCCCCCTCATGGTTTTCCAAGCCTCCTGGTGTAGTGTCGCCCGCATCCAGCGACTCCCCGCCACCGTAACCAGGTCGTCAGACCATCTGGTGGGGGCCTGCCCACACTGCGTCGTCCGGTCCGCGGTCGCCAGGTCAGAACTTTTTCACCCCAACGGCCATCAGTTGTCCGAGCTATGTGCCCCGCCCAGTGCCACTTCAACTGAGCAATTCTTCGAGCTATATCAGTAACTCGGGTTCTTCTGCGAAAAGCTTCAATAGCGACATGTAATTTAGAGTTGCCAAGGAACAACCTTCAGCGATCACATTCTTTTGCTGTCTACATTCGTGTGTCTGTATATCGTACGCGCCTATACGGACAGCAAAACAGTGATTTATATAATGTAGTACTTCTTTTTCTTCTTCTTCTAAGATAATTTGACTCACTTCTGTATTCTTTGTAAAGCTTAGAAGGTAATTGAAGTCAAAACTAGACGTAGTAACTAGGCTTACGCTAGAGGTTACATAAGTTTAATTAAATAATTATGGGGAAAAAACACGTTAACAAAAAAACTTATCCTTCCATACTAATGTATGTTCAATTCAATGCGTCAATCACATAACTCGGTTATGCTGACGGTACAGTTGTCACAGTCCGCCATGTCATTTCCCTATTTTAAAGTAATGGATTATATACATATAACTGTCCTTATAGATAGTTTACAAACCTAACGTAGTGTCACACTCGCCCTCCTCTTTCTCGTGGTCACGTGGGTGCTCAGGAGTGCCACCTTCCTCTCGTCCTATAAAAGGCAACCAATTATTACTTTATAGCTTCAGTTGGTTTAATGATAATAATAACGACCACGCGACACAAGCACTTGTCGTGGTCCCAAATAACAAAAACTTCCACACATCTCAATCACTTGCCGTGGTCCGAAAGATACGGTCTACTCGAGATCTCGATCAGAGATCTGGGTGATACAAATCACCCCGGAACACTAGATCCGTGCACCTCGTGCAATTTCCTTGTACATAAACAATAAAGTGTTCTCTATCTATCTTCAACTCACAAGTCAAACGATTGTATCTTATATTCGGTCACGGACACTTTCAAGTCAGCAGTGACTATACTCAAGCGCGAACGAGACGCGTAAAGCAAACAAACACCTACTCACCCGAAGCTAAGTGAACTCTGCGATCTGGATAGCAGCGGTGTTAGGTACTTTTACAACGTCTCTTGACAGGTATGAAAAGACGTCGCTATAGTTGTAAGTTCAGTAGCAAATCGGTGACAAAAGAACCATTTTCCACTTTTTCTTTCTATTCATAGTCCAATTTCTATCGCCCCTTTTCATTGTACACTGTGAGAACTACAAATCTATCCCACGGCTACCGTTCCTTTATTCCGAGAGAAAAAGTAGCCTATGTGCTATTCCAGACCACAATTTATCTCTTTGCCTTTCATCTAGATCCGGTCAGCCGTTGTGGCGTGATTGAGTAAAAAACATCTATCCATCCAAACTTTCGCAATAATTGTAAGGTCAAACTCTTAGGCACAGCTTAAGTCGTCGTAATGGACGCAAAGACCTCTGATATAGATTCTGTAATTTTTTTTTCAACACACTTGCTCATAAAATGGCTTTAATTTCACCGCAATTAGGCACATAATGACACCTGTAATTAAACTGTGACTTTTACATTGGTGTTATTTACAAGTGAGTAAATTTTTATGGGTTTTTTTAATTTTATTGGTTGAGTTGCTTTGTTCTTAAAAGCGGTGGGCAGTGACTGGAAAGGAAGAGCCGAAGATCGCGCTCAGTGGCGTATGTTGGGAGATGCCTATGTCCAGCAGTGGACTGACACCGGCTGATAATTATATGATAATGTTTATAAAAAAGTATAGATACAAAAGAAGAACGTGTTCAATAGTACAAATAAATTAATGTACCTATTGCTTGCTCATTTCATGGAACTTCGTATTGAAATAGATAATTTCAACTTGTACGTTTTTCATAAATAAAACTTTCACTCAAATACAACTTTTGTTTTCTCTGTAATAAAGAAAACTTTGAATTCCCCATTTTGTACGTGGCTAAAACGCTATCCGCGAAAATCCAACAAAAAAGAAACCTCATTCTTTTAGTCTATGGCCAATCGCCATTGTTAGATGCGCGCGCATGGGAAAACTGATAATTTTTTCCCGCCATTGCGAAAAATTTTTCACAACTCGTTTTCACTGTTGAAATTATAGTTATTTTTAGTATTATTTTCTTCACAAGTGTGTGGAAAAACGTCGTTTGATACACGTGTCACCTAAGGGCTCGGGTCTCAATGGCGCCTCAGCGGCAATCACCAACATTACACACTTGCACCATAATGTACTAATGTGTGTGCTTTTGTGGCAATGTAAATAAATTGGTTCTTTCTTTCTTGATGATGATGAAAATGAATGTATCGCAAAACTTACTAGAACGTTGCGTCTCCGCCTCTTTGTTCCTCTCGGCTTCTTTGGGTCTTTGCAACGCCATCTTTTGCTCGTGCTCAGCCCTTTCTTGCTCGACGCGCTGTGAAAGTTAGAACATTCATAAATTTTCAAGTAAGTTGTCAAACTTGTATTTTTATGAGCTTAGTTTTTTAAGGAACATTAATGCAAGCAGTATCATAGAATCGAAAAAAAAAGAAGTTTATTGGGCTCGATAATAAGTCTAAACCGGGTTGACATAGCTTGGAAAAAGTCAAAGTATTTTTATATCCTTAGTTGCACTAATTCGTGCTTAGGACAATTTAAAAAACCTAACTCTAAAGGTCAAAACGCACTAGAGCGACACTGCAGCAGGAGGCGCGTCGCGGCATTGGAGCGGCGCGTTAGAAAAATATTGTTTCCACTGTTTCTTATGAAATAAAACGCACTGTGAAGCAACTCCAACTGCATACTACGATCGCCAACCCGCCTGCCGAGCTTGGCGATTATGGCAAAACCCCTCATGGTTACGAAAACCATGAGGGAGGCCTGTGCCCTGCAGTGGGCGTCAAGTGGCTGATGATGATGAACATTGAATGTTTAATGATGAATGATAAATAATGACTCTGTGAAGGACTCACCTCAAACTCGGAGAGCTTGATGATCCGGCGCTGCGCCTGCCGCCAGTGCGGCGGCGTCACCGACCGCGACCGGGAGCGCGACCGCGACGGCGTGCGGTAGCGCTGACCACAGACCGTTATTTTATTTTAGATTCTAGGAACACTAACAGCTATTACATGGATATCATAAGCAGCCTATATACGCCCCAGGCCTTAGGTAGGGCACAGGCCTTCTCTCAGAGTGAGAGTATGGGCTTAATCACCACGCGTGCCCACCGCGGATTGGCGATTTTAAAGCGAGTGGTATTGCTACTATAACTTCACAAATGTACATAACTTAGAAAGAAAAGTCATATGTACATGCCCGCACTGGGAATCGAACCTGGGTCTCCCATTTCAGAGTCCAATGTTCAACCCACTAGGCTACCACCGCTTATGGATGGAAATAATACACACCTACAGTGACCTACACCCGGTAGTACCGTTTAACTTTAAAAGGCCGACCGTACCACCAGGGGTATGGTCAGGGGTACGGTGGGTCTGAAGCGCGCCGTTTTTTGCTCGATATTAATAACGGCAACAGGTAGACGCCTGAAATATTCACAGAATATTTATTTCTATATTCGCTTCAAACATAAATAATTAAATGAAAATAAAATACATATTTAAGGGGGGCCAAACGTGATTTTTGCCGTGTTTTCTCGATCTTTGTGTCTAATGTTGTATTGACAATGGTACGGAACCCTTCGTGCGCGAGCCCAACTCGCACTTGGCTGGTATTTCAGTTTTCATTCACACTTGATTTCTCACTTCCCCTATATCAGCACTGTCAGCTTTATCAACCAATCAATCAGGCCGTACTTGTCTACTGCTGGACATAGGCCTCCCCAAAGCACGCCACTTCTTACTGTGCTCGGGCCATCCTTAAGCTGCATAATTATCTTGCTAATCATCATCATCATTCAGCCACAAGAAGTCCACTGCTGGACATAGGCCTCCTCCATGGATTTCCAAAAAGACCGGTTGGAAGCGGCCTGCATCCAGCGTCTTCCTGCCACTTGAATGACGTCATCTGTCCATCTTGTGGCTGGTCGTCCCACGCTGCGCTTGCCGATATGTGGTCTCCATTCGAGAACTTTTCGGCCCCATCGGCCATCAGTTCTGCGTGCTATGTGCCCCGCCCACTGCCACTTCAACTTACTAATCCGCTGGGCTATGTCGACGACTTTCGTTCGTCTACGGATCTCATCATTTCTGATTCGATCTCGTAGAGAAATTCCGAGCATAGCCCTTTCCATAGCTCGTTGCGTGACCTTGAGCCTTCTTATGAGGCCCATAGTGAGAGACCACGTTTCAGTGCCATAAGTCATCACTGGTAACACACACTGGTTGTATAATTTTGTCTTGAGCGATTGAGGTATATTAGACGAAAAGACTTTTCTAAGTTTCCCGAAAGCTGCCCAGCCGAGTTGGATTCGACGATTGACCTCTTTCACGAAGTTAGACCGGCCTAGTTGGATTGTTTGTCCTAAGTAGACGTATTCGTCTACAACTTCGAGAGTCGTGTTCCCCAATGTTATTGGGGTGGGCACAACACGAGCGTTCGACATGACCTTCGTTTTGTCCATGTTCATTTTAAGGCCCACACGTTGGGAAACTCGACTGAGGTCGTCGAGCATTATGCCGAGGTCTTCCATCGTTTCTGCCATGACTACTATATCGTCGGCAAATCGAAGGTGCGTGATGTACTCGCCATTGATATTGATGTCGCGTCCCTGCCATTCCAGAAGCTTGAAGGCATCTTCCAGTGCGTTCGTGAACAGTTTCGGAGAGATAACGTCGTCGTTCAGCACCTCGATATACCGATAGTCAATACGGCAACGCTGGAGGGACTCGAGCACTGCCCATGTCTCGATCGAATCGAAGGCTTTCTCATAGTCCACAAACGCTAAGCAGAATGGCAAATTATACTCCTCAGTCTTCTGTATAATTTGCCGCAGCGTGTGGATGTGGTCTATGGTACTAAAGCCCTTTCGGAAACCGGCTTGTTCGGGAGGCTGGAAGTCATCAAACCTGCGTTCGAGACGATTCGTGAGGACCCTCGAAAACAGCTTATAAACATGGCTCAGAAGCGAGATGGGTCGGTAGTTCTTCAATAGAGAGTTATCCCCTTTCTTGAAGAACAGCGTCACCACGCTTCTGTTCCATGCTTCTGGCGTTTTTCCTTCGAGCACGACGGAATTGAAGAGCTTCTGAAGGACTTTAAGTACTGGTGTTCCACCCGCTTTCAGGAGCTCTGATGTGATTCCGTCCTCTCCTGGTGCCTTGTTATTCTTGAGCTGTTTCAGGGCCATCCTAATCTCGTACAGGCTGATGTCCGGGATGTCTTCGGTATAATGTCGGGTCAGTTTGCTAAACGAGCAAGTTAAAATAGGTTGATCAAAGACAGCAGTGAAATATGAAGCCAGTTTCTACTCACGAATACGCCTCGTCCTTTGATAATTCTCCCGCTGCGAGTGTACGCGTTACGGTCCCTCTCACGGTACCGCATCCTGTAAGCAATGTAGGTGGTCAGTGCTGCAAGCAATCAATGATCATTTTATTTTATTAGAAGGTGAAGAAACAGATACAACTATACAAGTATAGTTAAACATTCAAAAATATAAGATATAAATAAGATGTAGAGTAGAAAATTTCATTCAGCTTCGGTCTACATCTTTAATTTCATTCAAATCGGCAAAAGAAGCCGCCAAAACCCGAGAAGCGATAATGTCTGTCAATAATGTCAGTAATTGGAGAAATCGATTTTTTGACTTTCTATTTTTATTTCATTTTGTTTATTAACATTTGACAGTAGGTATTTTTTTTTTTTTTGTTTGCCCAGAATAAAACTGAATGAAATTAAACATACGTATGATTAGAGAAGTCAAGTATTTAGCTCAAACTTACATCAAGAAAGCACTGAAACTGTAAATTGACGCTCATTTAAATACTTATCCAATAGATAAAAAGAATTATATTAGAGAGGCGTAAACCAGACTTAAATTAGGTACCAACAGCCTCACAGTATTAGCAGTCGAAGAATGTCTTAGCGTATTCTTAGATCAGATCTTTTTACTGAGTCTTTCGAGGTCCCAGAAGACACTGAGTCTTCAGAAGACACTGAGTCTTCTGAGATCCCAGAAGATGACCGCGACTTCTGTGATCCTAGATATCGAAGTTACCTCTCCCAGTCTCGCTCTCTCCTCGGCTCGTCCCTGTCGTTGTCCAGCCGCGCATGAAGAAGCGGTTGGTGGGCACGTCGGGGACCTCGCGCGGATCAATTCAATTCAATTCAGATATTTTTATTCATTATAACAAAATGTCTACTTAAAGAATGTCAAAGTTATTAGTTTCACAATTAATACCTTATGTGGAGAAAAAGCTGACAAAGAAACTCCACATTTATTGTTTTCAAAACACGTTTTAGCGTTCAACATATACATGAGTAATATTTTAAGTTAAAAACTCTGTTAAGTATAACAGAATTTTCAACTTAAAATATTACTCATGTATATGTTGAACGCTAGACACAATTATCCTATATATACCCTTTAGCCACTAGAACTCTGATTTATTTTTATATAAAACCTCCGTAGATTTCCGGCACAACCGGAAATGACCCCCCCCCCATTCCGAGTTTTACTAAAACTTCGATAACTCTTCTAATTTATGTTTAATTCTAGTTTGTAAAGAGTTTTACATCCTGATAAAATTTTATTTCGAGTAAGCTGTAGCTTACCTAGGAAAACAACGAAAAATGTATGGAAAAGCATAAATTGAACTTACCATTTTTTTTTCTAGCAATAAATTATGGTATAACTAAGTGTTTATAGTCATTATTTACTGCTTTTTCAACCCTTCCTTCTAAATACGATCTTAACAGATGTAAACCTTCACCCTTTATTTGCCCTATATCGATCTTGGACTCAAGCACCCGATTATTTTTGGTGGATCAGTGGCGTCGTTATCGGTTGAACCTCTATCAGCTCACATAAATGTGGACAGACTACAAACGAGATGAACTGACAAGTTGGTCAAAATGGCAGTCGCAGAGTATGAGGCACAGTGTATTTTCAGTCCCTTTTGTTATTGAGTTTTAAGATGATCGAGTCTTATGATCCAAGATATAGAACAGAAGATAGTGTTTTCTTAGATCCGATTTCTCACAGATTCTTCTATCTATATCTAAGTTCTCAAAGAGGATTGATTATTCTGAGATCCCAGTAGATGACCGTGTCTCCTGAGATCCCAGATATCGAAGTTACCTCTCCCTGTCTCGCTCTCTCCTCGGCTCGTCCCTATCGTTATCCTTCCCCCCGCGCATCAGGAAGCGGTTGGTGGGCACGTCGGGGATCTCCCGCGGGTCGATCTTGGACGTCATGGCCAGCGGGTGGGCGGGGCCCGACTCTGGCTCCTCCTCCGGGGGATCGGATTGGTGCCTGCGTGGAAAGGGGCGGGGCGTGAGCGTCGCCAAACTTCGTTTATTATGGTATATAATATGCAAGTTGCTGATAAAACTTTACAGTTGGGGCTTTTTTTCCGTAAAAACAGAAAGAGGTCGGTCATAATCGTCAGAGCCTGGTCGCCTACGGGATACGGTCGTGAGTTTATGTAATATTACGTAGGAAAATGTACAAATTACATGGAATATATTGACAAATTGGGCGAAATCAAAGCATCAACTTTAATCGTATTTTATAATGACCATAGCTCGATTATCACTAGTATTATCAACTTTTCTTACAGCTCCTTAGGGGACGGAAAGTAATTTTAAATTGGTGATGTAAGTAATACGAACGAACCTCTTCTTCTTCTTCTCTTTCTTGTCCTTCTTCTTTTTCTTCTCCTTCTTGGGCGACTTCTCAGACTCCGCGTCGCTCCCTTCTTTCACTTTGCGCTTCTTGGCTGAAACAACATTGTGGAGTGATGTTACAGTCCCAATTCAGGATGTCATCGAGGTTAAGGGTAACAATGTAGGACGCTCGTAGCCCCGGCTGCCTGAGTTATCTTAAACGATCACGAAGGTTAAGCAACACAGGGCGCGTTCAGTGCATGGATGGGTCGCCGTCTATGCTTAGGCATTAGCGTTAGCGCTAGTGGCATTTTTCCGAGCGGTTCCGTGCTTCGCAAGGCACGTTAAGCTGTTGGTGCCGGCTGCCGTCGATAGATGGCAGTCGTTAAGCCAAGTCAGAGGCCTTAGGGCGGCTTGACAACTTCTGACAGTAGACGAGCCACTAGTCTACAAGCCTCCACCAATTCGAACTTGGCCCCCGTGGTGGAGTATGGCCTATACCTTCCTCAGGGAAGAGACCCGTGCCCCTCGGTGGGGACATAATGGGTTGATGATGAATGTAGGAAGGCGTTTCAGAAAAAACATTGATATAAAAATCACACCAGCTGTCAGCGTTCTGGACTAGCCCCCAGCGCTGACTACGAGCCAATGAAACATACGCAATCCCCAGCGATCTCCCCCCACTCCAACGCTCCTCACCAGCTCCAGCGCTCAACACTAGCTCCCAGCGCTCACCACTAGCACCCAGCGCTCACCACTAGCCCCCAGAGCCCAACGCTCACCTCTACCCCTCAGCCGCGCTCACCACCAGCCCCCATCGCTCACCATTAACCCCCCAGCGCTCACCACTAGCCCCAGCGCTCAATACTAGCCCCCAGCGCTCACCACTGGCCCCCAGCGCTCGCCACTAGCCCCCAGCGCTCACCACTAGCCCCCAGCGCTCACCACTAGCCCCCATCGCTAACCACCAGCCCCCATCGCTCACCACCAGCCCCCATCGCTCACCATCAGTCCCCATCGCTCACCACTAGCCCCAGTGCTCTCCACAAGCCCCCAGCTCACCTGGCCGTCGTAGCAGCTGGCCGCAGTTGACGACCACGACATCTTGCAGCGGGCGCGCGTTGCGGTCCGTCGGCAGCGCCTCCACCTCCCGCACCAGCGCCGCCCCGCTCACTACTTGCCCGAACACCACGTGGACACTGGGTGGCAAGGAGAATACTGTTCAGGGCAGGCTTCGTACAAGGTTTTTATATTAAGCGCATAGATATTAAGGCCGTTGCCACGTCGAGCATGCTATCTCACTCGCACAGTATAATAATTTTAGTTATTGTAATAAAATGTATACACTTTTGATAGATGTGGTCTGAGGGTTTGATAAATAATAAAATTGCGGGCATTCAAGACATTTTTTTTTATCCCGCTCCTAGTTTTCGGTTGAGAAACAACTATTTGGAAACAACTATTCTTTACTTAATACTACTTATAAGAAAACAAAATGTCCGCAATACAATATCTATCAAACCCTCAGACCACATTTACCAAAAGTATAGGTACTAATTTTACTGCAATCACCTAAAATGTTACATCGTGCGAGCGAGACAGCGTGCTCGACGCAACAGCAGCCTAAAGTTACACTTGGATTGTTATCATCTGAAATAAATAAATTGAATTTAATTGAATTTTGGGGACGCACGGCGTGTACGAAAAACGGAAAAGTGGCTCGTAATCGGCCTTTGAAATACAATAGACGAAGTTGACAATCCACTGCCACATTTATTCGGTTACCAAAATCAGATGAAAATGTAGCGATCAGTTTTAATTTGACACATCTGCTGCTGACCAAGCGTCATGGCACGCGATTTTTCTTAGCACTAGCGTCAATGAAGCAAAAACGCGGTATAACCGTTGTCAGCAGAGAATGTGTTAATGTGAAAACTTTACTTAACAACGAGGCAGTTGAAAGCGCAATTACGCTTAGCGGATCTCACTCTGTGCGTAAGTACGGATTAGCAAAGTGAGGCTAAATTATGCGCACCAAATCCTGTCATTTGTTAGTAATTTATTTATTTATTTAAGGAGAAAAAACAGAATTGACAAACTTACAGCATAAAAAATATTAGAGTCAATATAGTACATTTTGCCAATTCCTCAGCATTTCCCACAGATAGGTAATACTTAATATAATAAATAAGTAAGAGGCGCAATACATGACTCTAGATATAGTTCTGAGATTAAAATTAACAAACAATAAAGCAACTGTTTTAGAAAGAGATACATACACAAGCAATCATTAATTTAAATTCAAATTGGAAGAAGTAAACGCAACAAATCGGAACAGCTCATGAATTTGACAGGATTCTTGTGAACGTTTGCTTGCAGCACTGCTTTGACTTATGAAACAAATCAACTTCCGTAAATGCTATATTATAGCTATTGGTATGGAATTTGACAGACGATTGGAATCGTGAAGGATTTGGTGCGCGTAATGTAGGCGCAGTAAGTATGGTGTCAATAATAAGTCATTTATAAGCGAATCATTACAGTAATCTACGTAGTACTATAGGATTGGACTAACAGGTTAACATTCGAATTTCCTTTGGGACCAATCCAATATTACTACTAAATTGTTAGTCTATGTAATAGATAAAAGTGGAAACTTACTTGTCGAGATGCGGAGCCGGCTGTGTTGTTCTACAACACACAACAGAACAAGAATGATAGCGTGCGCGCCGCCGCCCCGCCGCGCTCTCTACACATACACATAGAGACAGTCACGACACGCCGACACCACCCTTCACCGCCTCACATTATGGATTAGATTTGCTCAACTTCGTTGGCCGCCAACTCAAAAGATTGTAATAAGAATCCCTGCTTGAAACTTCTTCGGTAAAACTACGGCGCTTTTAAAGTTCTGATTACCACCCTAATCTTATTTAATACCTCCGCTGACCGACAAAAGCTACCATGTGGGTGTTAAGCAAATTTCAAATCCTTGAACACCTTACGGCACGTTTGAGCCTTCTAGCACAGGTGTTTAACTGCATGGGTAACACGACATGTCCGGTACATCGATTGTCAAATTCTGACATTTAAGCGCCACAAAACGCGTGAATCGCGCCATTGTACTACCCAAGCAGGAGTCCCATTTTAAGACTGTTTTATGGTATGGTTTCTATCCAATATGTGAGGCGTGTGATGTGGTGAGGTATCTGTCATTGTGGCAGCACCGTCATGTTACAATAGGGAAGTATTATAGTAAGAAAGCTGAAAGGAAACAAGTTCTATGGTGAACACATTTGCCATGAATGAAAGTACGAGAATACATACACAACTTTACAACCATCACGCTGACTGAGTCACAAATACATTCTTCTTCAAAGGTCCATCAGATATTGTAACAAACAAATTATTAAGTCTGATTTAGTACTGACCACAAAATACACCCATCTGTCTTAAGGTAAGAAATGTATAGCTGACCCGGCAAACATTGTTTTGCCACTGTAATCTGTAGAATTCTAATTACCCGATCGGGCCACGATAACAATGGTTTTTAATCGTTATTTTCAAGGTCATAATCTAACAGCCTACGACGTATACTCAAATCTACCAAATATACACTAAACATTTCATAAAAATCGGTGAAGCCGTTTCAGAGGAGTTCGATAACAAACACTGTGACATGAGATTTTTATATAAGTATTAGATTTTCTTAGTGAACAATAAAGTATTCTTTCTCTGTCACTCTCTGAGAGAGGGCCTGTGCCCTGCAGTAGGTTGTTGTAAGTTTGACAACTGGGGATGTAGTATGGAGAACTCTTAAAGATGGAACACACCAACGCACTGGCGGTTGCTGTCCATACATACGTCATTTAATGCAGTAGTATATACGTAATTTAGTGCGTTTATATGGACGTATATATGGTATGCCCCCACATTGGTGTGTTAAATCCTTAACAGTGTTCTCTATTTTATATCATCAGCAATCATGCTTACACTTAATCAATGTAGATAAACTTCATATAAACTAGTACTATGAAACATACTTTATCATTCAAAACTATCATAATCATTGAATATTTGTGTCATAAATCTAATTTTTTTCAATCCGTCTGACACCTGAGATGCTAATTTATAAGTAAATTTATTTTATTATAACTCATTTTACATCTTATATATATAAAATTAATTGCCGTTCGTTAGTCTCACTAAAACTCGAGAACAGCTGGGCCGATTTGGCTAATTGTTGTTTTTATATATTTGTGGAAGTCCTGGGAAGGTTTAAACGGTGAGAAGAAAAAAAACGGTTGACGTCGGTGATACGAAGTTCACGGGGTCATCTAGTAGATAATAATTATTTTAAACTTATAAAGCCTCGTGAATCGCTAATATTACGGTAATCAAAAAGCGCGGGCCGCGCAGGCCCCCACATCAGCACTTACGCCAAGAAAAAACCAGATCAGCTAAGCAGCCATCACCCAACTCGCCTCACCCACTGCTGGGCCTACTATTTTATCCTTTTACATGCTATAATTTCACAAACAAACTACTCCTACTTGCTTACCATCTTACTCCATACATTACCTCTTCCCCAAACTTACATGAAGAACTGTGATCCGTTTGTATCCTTCCCTCGGTTAGCCATGGACAGCAAGTAAGGCTGGTCATGTTGCAGATCAAATGCCTCATCTGGAAAACACATTTTGATCGTCTTAGTCCTCAGTAGGCAGAAAATATTATCTCTAAAGGTTTCAATATACTACTACAATTGAAGTGAGATTGTTTTACTTGATTTGTTTAATCATACTCAGTATTTTATTCCAAATAATAAACTGTCAATAATGTCATTTCATAGAAAAAACTTGCATAGTAGAAGTTACACTAGAGAAAGGATCAGGAAAGGAACCTCAGCTGATTGATTAAATGCATAAATCCAGAGCCACTTTTTTTATAAGTTTGTAAACATTTATGGCCAACTGTACTCTCAGACAGAACTAAAATGGAAAAGAGTCCATTATTCCATAGCTGTTGAGCATCACAGGCCTGAAAAACGGTTAAACTATAGTGAATGTCTAGTAAGTTAGAGGGGTCACCAAAGTCACCAATAACGAACAAAAGTGTGAAAAACGGTTTTTCACAGAAGAAAATCTCGCACCATAATTATATTCCGTTTCCATCATCATCATCATCATCATTCAGCCACAAGAAGTCCACTGCTGGACATAGGCCTCCTCCATGGATTTCCAAAAAGACCGGTTGGAAGCGGCCTGCATCCAGCGCCTTCCTGCCACTTGGATGAGGTCATCTGTCCATCTTGTGGCTGGTAGTCCTACACAGCGCTTGCCAATATGCGGTCTCCATTTGAGAACGTTTCGGCCCCATCGGCCATCAGTTCTGCGTGCTATGTGCCCCGCCCACTGCCACTTCAACATACTAATCCGCTGGGCTATGTCGACGACTTTCGGCGTTCGTCTACGTCTACATTCCATTTTAGCTCCCTCAAATTTGTTTGTGCGTTTTTTTAATTTACTTGTCGACAGGTTTTGACAGATGACATTTTATTTTTGCTTATATTTCATAAGTTTTGTTTTGATCATATAAATTTTATTAATATTGTGGCTCCTGTACTAAAACATATGCTAAATGGGTACAATTAAACCCCAAGCAACCCTCTATGCACATAACATAATTAAAGTCTACTAGACAGTCCCTACAGCCAACCCTGAAAAACTTCTGTGATCCTTTACTGAGGATAAATTTTACAGTTCAGAGTACACGATAGTTTTAATCAATAATAAGGGTGCCATAACAGAAATAAAAAAAAATTATGATACCTTCAAAAGTGCCCCCATAAATAGACTCTCCTCCGGTTCCATTAGCATTGGTGAAGTCTCCTCCTTGAATCATGAAGTCCTTAACAACTCGGTGGAACACCATGCCCTGAAATTTAAGATCTTCATTCACTCAGAATTAGATAAGTGCCAAGAAAACCATTGATTAAAGGTTACTCAATAGATAGAATAGGCTTTCAACAATCCCTCAATACTTTCCAGCCATCAAACACGTAGAAACTGAGAGCGGTATGACACAGCTTATCAATACCGACACTAACCTTGTACGTGAGCGGTTTGCCGGTAAACTTTCCGACGCCCATTTCTCCCGTACACAGAGCCCGAAAGTTCTCTGCTGTTTTCGGGGCCACATCATTAAAGAGCTCAAACACCAGACGACCCGAGGGCAAGCCTCCGATGGAAATGTCCATGAACACACGCTCCCGTGATGGCTTCCCGTCACCGTCCACCGTCATCTTGGGTGTTATTCGAAGCGTTCACGCACTATTTGTGCAACGTACGTTGTGATCGCGGCTTTAGATTGAAGTTAACCAGCACATTTCTCGCTTTCTTCAGAAAAATCCAACGTTATCGAAGCCAGAAAAATGAGTAGATACCACAGACGAGACGATATGCGGATAACTCGGATAAGATACCTAGCCTAGTAGTAAGTATTGTGTCGTTCAAAGAGTATGTAATCACTAGTGTCGTTCATGTACGAACTTCCAGTTTCCACGCAATGAACGAAAGGAAACGTTTCCCAGTGCTAATCGGACATTCGGTCTATTCGTTCACTGCTTTCGCGATCTCGGGCTGGCTGAATGAATAAATGAACCGGGGTGAACGAACATGGCCGAGAGCGAACGATGGATGCATGTTAATCGATCACACAATCACAGCACATTTAATGCTCCGTTCGGTCTTCCTTCGTTCAGCCGGTCGGTCTTTTCTGAACTATAGACGTGTGTACGTATGTTGTATAGCAATAAAGATTGTTTTTGCTTGTTTCGTGTGTTGTTTACATTCGTGTCAATTCCGCTGGTTCGCGCGCTAATCCAAAGTACTCTTGTAAAAGTAATACTGTGTTGTTTTCTTGATGTTAGTTTCTCGAACGAATAAAACATATTATCACTGTGTTGTTATAGTATATTATTATGGTGAAGGAGATTTCTGTTTCTGATTGTACGTACGAAAAAGAAAGTACTCGAGCAAATTTTTTTTTTATTGATTTTTATCATACTAGTAGTAGTATATAATGATGGAATGGCAACATTAAAAAATATTAACCATAAATGATGGCTGAAAGGTCAAAACGTGAACGTCCAGAGAGTTATTATATCGTGTCGTAATAGTCCGAATAGTACTAATAAACCGTACTAGTACATTGTTTCAAATGTAACAGTACGGAGCGATCTTTAAAATGTCCGACCTGGGCCTCGATTCTGTTAGTGCATTGTAGTATAATGACAGGTACACTGTCGGGTCACGTGACGTGTTTTTTCGTACCATTGACGCCTAGAAGGTTTGATGGGTGTGCCCGCGTAGAGTTAAAGCAGCCATGAAATGAAAACCGCCATGTTCATCCAGTTGTCATGTTACTACAATGCATTAACAGAATCTAGGCCCAGGTTCATTAGGCACAGAAGAACGAATGAAATGAGGGAATCGAACGAGTGGAATTAATGAATGAGTAACTTTACGAAAGATGAACGAATGATTTCGTTGCCTCTAGTGATGTGAAATTCACACTCGTCAAAAGAAAGCGACGCTTGAAAGAAATAGCAAAACAGAAGTAGTCGTCCAAGACAGGACCGATTTGAGTTGCCATTAATAAAAAAAAAAAAAAAAAAAAATGAATGTGCCTGACAATAGTTATCGAATACGCTAGTTTATTTTTTCAAAAATATCTCTACAGAAACTCGAATCTATGAGAACCATTAGTAGCCTTCCAAAGTGGTGCGTGCGTGCCGCGGGTCCGCGGGTCATACTCGAAACAAGATTTTGCAACATTTTTTTTCTTATTTACGTGTATTCTTAAAAGTAAATTTGGCCGGCGGCTAGCGGATCTCGCGTACATTAATGTCGTTTCGTTGCGATAAGTTTGTTTAATACTAAATTTTAGTGTTTTCCATTTGTTTTAAAGTTTCTTATTAATTTCGGATTACAGAAAAATTATGTAATCGCGTATTTCAAAGTGTAATCAAATAATTTACTAAGATAAGAACCTTTTATGGTGGCTGAGTTTTTAATAACAATACAAAGATGGAACTTTCTTAAAGGTATGAATAATAAACAATAGGTATAATCGACCTATGTACATTTATCTAGACGTACTTTATTAATAATTTTTTTTAAGAAATACGCAGGAATAGTAATTTTTATTTACTTTACGAGAGTCAACAAGTTTTTTTACTTGTCTGCTGCGTGTGCCCATGTTGGTATCATGTCAGCACCTACTTAATACCATGTGCTCGTGTGCTAAGGTTAATAAGATATGTAAATAGGTAAGTAAATATTTGAGTTAGTATACTTAACTAATGTTTACTACTGACCTTCAGATACTAACGGTCTTTTATATAAGAACAAAATTCCTTCAAAACACTTCTCCGAGTTTAAATAGTCTGTGGTGGTGAAGTAAAAAACGTAACTACAGATATTTTGAACTGCCTCTGTTTTAGAGCAACCGTGGATTTATAAAAACAACACCGTAGGTCATTAATCTAACATAGTCTTTAACAAAATCTACATTTGGCGGGCTGGTCCATAACCAGATCTCTCTACTGTACATTATTTTCTTTCTCCTATTTATCTAAAAGAAAACACAATAAGTACCTACTTATACATATATTTTAACTGAAATATGATCTCTACTCATAACGTTAAACGATTTCTTGAATTCATTCTGTTGAAAGATTTCTTTCTAACTTTTTTGTCCTGTGGTACCCGAAAAAATAGTTTCCCGGGGCAGTCACAGCTATATTCTTGCATTTTGGCACAATAAAATATTTGTAGTATGACAGCATTATAACCCATAACGCTAAAACGCCACGCGCACACGTCAATCTACTGAGACAAATTAAAATGCTATAAGCGCAGCAACTAAGCGCGCGGGTTGTCGTAAGCTGTGACGTGTCAAGCGTATGGCGCCAGTTTGCGCCCGTTTTTAGATCTGTGCACTAACATAGCTGTAACTTCGTCATTTACTATTAGATTTCGATAATTTTTCACAGAATATATTATTTTTGATGTCTCTATAAAACTGCATACTTAGTTCAAAACGTGAATGATCCTCATTTACTTTAGGTACTGAATTCGTTGCTTTAAAATTTGATGTTCTCAATTTCCATCTACAAAAGTCTTCACGACATCACCCAATTAACATGGGACTACTTTTACGCAATTTTATTAAACATACGAATAATACTAAAGGATTGGCCCCATTAGGCCTTATTTACGAGTTTTAAGAGTTCCGTTCTCCATCTCTGAAAGTCTTCATCATATCTCCACCAAATCTCCGCCAATGGGACTTTATCTATTCGAACACAAAAGAATTTTCAAAATCGGTTAAGATTTGACGGATTATGCGAGAACATGGCCAAAAACCTCCTCTTTTTTTGAAGTCAGTTAAAAGTAATTAGTATGGTGCTCCACTCGCTTTGATCGTCCGCTACGTGAGTTCACAAGTAAGCAACCTGACATAACCTAACTACAGGTTTTGGGACTACTCCCAAAAGCATGGACCAATTTTTTCGGTTAATTTTTTTTACGTATTGGAGGGAATCTTTGCATTAAAAAACCATTTTGACAGTTATTTCAGAAAATACAGTCTTTTTAATCTATAGATAAAGACCTAAACAGATGTAGGAAATTAAAACGTAGTATGAAAGCTTGAAACCTATTTTAATTATTTTCTCTGCGAATACAAATTTCCTCCAGGAAATTTTATTCTCGTTGGTTAATCATATCAATAGCTGTATTTGTGGTATTAATTTCAAATTTTAATTCAGCGTCCCCTTATTCTGCATAATGCCCACATGTTTATTTCAGCAAAATATTGTAATTAAAGATTTAAAAACTTTCACATTCTTTGATTCTTTGCGCAAATTCACTTATGTGAAAGAAAATTATTTTTGTTATAAAATAGACCATTCCATATTTCTGTTTTGCCCACATCGATTCATTGTTTTGATTCGTTCAATATTTTCCCATCACTAAAAACTCAAGCACAAATGTCGTTCGCTTTGTGAACGCTAGCGAGTTGAAGTAAAAATAATTGTGAAAAATACGAAAATCTGTCTAAAAACCCTCATTTGTTTGTAATTGCTGTCAACTAATTTAATCTCCGCGCGGTTTTCTTTATTTTTCACTCGACGCGGAGACCTAAAAAGCTGCAAAATGTTGGGTTCCGGAGACGGGGGCCACATCATAAAATTGCGCGGTCTGCCTTTCTCTACGACTGCAGAGGACGTTCTGGACTTCATGTGTGGCGTCAACATCGTCAACGGCAAGGAAGGTACGTGAACTATTCCTATATTTTAGATCCTAACAGATTAACCCAATATTTTATTATAAAACGACCTATTTCGGCATCAGGTATTCACTTGACGGAGGTGCGGCCAGGTCGCCCTTCTGGCGAGTGTTTTGTGGAGGTAGCTTCACAGCAGGATGTGGACGAGGCTCTGAAGAAGGACAAGGAGAATCTTGGCAAAAGATATATTGAGGGTGAGTTGTACTTATTTGCCCCTCCTACTTCTTGGAAATAGAAAATTTGCGACTTCCTGTTTAGCTATAGACATGCTAATCTATCGATCTGTGCAATTTTCTTTTTAGGGTTCTGTACCCGAAGGGTGCCAAACGGGGCCCCTTACTAAAACTTACTATTACTAACTTGGGTATTACTAAAACTTCACTGTACGTCTGTCGGTCTGTCACCAGGCTGTATCTCATGAACCGTGATAGCTCAGCAGTTTTAATTTTCACAGATGATGTATTTCTGTTGCCGCTATAACAACAAATGCTAAAAACAGAACAAAATAAATATTTGAGGGGGGGTTCCCATACAACAAACATTTTTTTTTTTGCTGTTTTGGTGATATTAATAAAGGAAACAGGTAGACGTTTGAAATATTCACATAATATTTAGTTCTACATTTGCTTCAAAAATGAATAGTTAATTAAAATAAAATAATTATTTAAGGGGGGCTCCCAGACAACACACTTGATTTTCAGCTGTTTTTTCTCTAAATCTTTGTGTTTAATGTTACGTAGAACCCTTTGTGCGCGAGTCCGACTCGCACGTGGCCAGTTTTTTGTGTACATTAAAGTGTTCTCTATCTATCTATCTATAAAAAAGGTTGGTTAGTATAGTTCTTGATGGTGTTCTTGTGCAGTGTGTCATTTATCCTAATAACTGCCCTCGCTAATGGGATGCATAGGTGGTCTATACAAACTTGGACACAGATCTGTGACACGGCAGATAAGAAGAGAAAGAAGAAAGAAAGAAAGAATAATTATTTATTGCCATACAAGATTTACAGTAATTAAATTATAGCCAGTAGACAGGACTTGACTATACAAACTTAAACTAATGTGGTTGGCACAAGGTCCTATCAGTATTAATGCATGACAATGGGACATACGCTCAGCATAATGCTGTTGGATAGATCTATCCTAAAACAGCGCTGATTTTAACATGAAACAGCCCATGAAACTTAATTAAATATAGCTAATAAACTATGTAATACTAACTAAGTGAACGTAAGTAATATGTATTTTACCTGTTTATTACATTGTCGCTTTATGTTTAATTATTAAGTAGGTAGGAACATCATATAAAAATACTACTAGTAAGGCAACTGTTACAATTTCGTTAAACACTTGGACAATTATTACGTACAATGGCATTACAAAGCATTTGTGCATTTTTTTTTTAACTTCTACCACTTTTTATGGCTAAGACCATTAAACTTATTAAAAATAGGAGTTATTTCCTGGGTCTTTACCATTGGCTTCGATGATCGTAACGCATTATTTTTTATTATTTTTGTTATTATTATTATTTATAACTAATATAAGTATTATTCGTGTGTATAATTTATTTTTCCATAAGATGATGTTTTAATCTGTCTTTGAATGTTATGTTAGTTAATCGAAAAGAGAAAGAGTAATCATATCTCATAGCTTTTCTCTCTCACTACTCTCCAAGTATCAGTCATTATTTCCTACTTTAGGTCCAGCTTGTATGGAGTTGACGGAATGCATTTTAGTAGAAAAAACTATAAGACCTCTTCTGCACAGAGTTGATGAAAATAATTTTTTTTTAAGAAAATCAATAAAATCGGATTTTTTTGATCTAAACAGATTTTTTATTTTACTTTTTAAAATATTGTCAGTTATTTAAGCGAACTATATTTGTCGTTACCAAAGTTTATATTTGTTATCACCTTGTATCATCTAATCAATAGATCTGTCCCGACAAAATATTTTTATTCTCATAAAAGTGTCCCCAAGTATGAATTATGAAAATAATGTCAATATAATATTATATCTAAAATAAGAGATGGATTACTAATAAAATCGTAGTTCATTAGATGAATAAAAACTTCGTTCTTGGAATAATAGTTTTGTCACTTAAATAATGGCTTCGTGCGCAGAATGGTACATCTATCGCCAAAAAAATCGGTTATCGGTCCCAGATTGCGGCTTCTTTTTATTTGTTACTTTGTCATGAGTACATTAGCTATATTTTATTTTGTTCAGTTATTAAATGATTACTATTTGTTACCAATTTAATAGATCAGTTTATAAATTTAATGAAAAAATGTTCGAATGGGTTTCGAATTATATTGTTTAGCGACTACATTTTGGCGACAAATCTGCTACTTTGCTAGAAAACACTATTATTTAAGAAATACAAAACCAATTAAATTAGCGATAGATGATACCCATTATTTAATAAAGACACAAAATAATTTTTGTTTATTAAAATATTAATTAAATTAAAAAAAAATCATATAATTTCCGTGTGGCGCCGGATTAAGAATAGCGTCACTCCATTTCCTTCCGTGGATGTCGTAGAAGGCGACTAAGGAATTAAATTACCAGAAAACGGGCAGCAGCGTATTCCTGAGATTCCAACCGCATACTGCGATCGCCAACCTGCCTGCCAAGCGTGGCGATTATGGCAAAACCCCTCATGGATATGTTCGAAGCTCGGAAAACCATGAGGGAGGCCTGTGTCTTGCTGTGGGCGTCAAATGGCTGATGATGATGATGATGATAATTTTAATAAATGCTTCGTGTTTTTAAACAGTTTCATAAATATATATTTGCCATATTAAACAAACAGTTTATAAAATAAAAAAAATCTAAATGTTCTAAAATCCAATATTTTTTTAAATTCACGATGTCATTTTTGTCACAATAAAAAAATATGAACAAGAAAAATAAAATAGAATTAAAAATCGGCCAAGTGCGAGTCGGATTCGCGCACGAAGGGTTCCGTACCATTATCTATACAACATTAGACACAAAGATAAAATAAAAAAAAAGCAAAAAATCACCTTTGTTGTATGGGAGCTCCCTTTAAATAATTATTTTATTTTCTTTTTAGTATTTGTTGTTATAGCGGCAACAAAAATACATAATCTGTGAAAATTTCAACTCTAGCTATCACGGTTCTTGAGATACAGCCTGGTGACAGGCAGACGGACGGACGGACGGGCGGACGGACAGACAGACAGCGAAGTCTTAGTAGGTAATAGGGTCCCGTTTTTACCCTTTGGGTACGGAACCCTAATAAATAGACATAAAACCATTTAGGTTTCTCTGCAGTCACATTCACAGATGTTATGTTTTTGTTGGTCTTGTAATTTGTTAGAACTTAGTTTTTTTCAAAAAGAAGGGGGAATTCCTGACCTGTGTAGGTAAACATAGCACGTGTGTATGTTTCTGTCAGGGGAAGTCTCTGACACTTTTTGGCTGATTTGGTCGCCTAAAAAATTTAAAAAGGTTGATTAAAAAGTATTGATTTAAATAAATGATTAATTTTAAAAACATCACTTGATTTTAATTGATATTTAAATCAAGATGATTTAACATATCAACCCTGCTTCGGCAAATCCGCGATTCCGCCTCATGCGTCTCACTTATTCTTAAGGGCTTCCATGAGAGAGAGTGAGAGAGGGAGCGAGATTTTGTTGATATAACTAGGATATAACACCAACATAATTAAGGTTGTCTACAATGTCTCATATCATATCTCGCTAATGAGTTACCCAAGTCTAATGTAATATTCCCCTTGCCCTTTAGTCTTCCTACTCAATGTAGCAGCAATTTTTGTAACCTTTAAGGCGGAAAAACGGTACACCGTGTCGCGACCGGACCGCGCGGCGCCCGGCCGTGTCAAGCATGAATCACTTCGTACAAAATGTATACTATAGATGTTTGACCGTGTCCCGGCCGGGCCCACGTGAATCCGCATTTAGGCTAGCGATAGAATATCATCATAATCATCAGCCATTTGACGCCCACTGCATGACATAGGCCTCCCTCATGGTTTTCTAACCATGAAGGATTTTGCCATAATCGCCACGCTTGGCAGGCGGGTTGGCGATCGCAGTATGCGGTTGGAATCTCAGGAAGACGCTGCTGCCCGTTTCCTGCTAATTTATTTAAAGGAAATTTTATTTGAAGGAAATGGTGTGACGCTATTCTTAATCCGGCACCACACGGCGATATAATATATCTTATTTCACCTATTTATACCTATTTATGTTTGAATCTGCCATATTATCGTACTGCACTAGCCTGCTTAAATTACATAATCCGCATATCTTTCTATTCAACAAGGTAAACATTTTTTTCGCCTTTTAACCATAGTTCTAAGTATATTTCCACTTCTCATTTCAGTGTTCTCAACGGACCGCCAAGACATGGAATGGGCCCTCAATGCTATGAAGCAAAGTGCTAACGGCTTTGACAGCCTCCCAGACCTGTCCGATGATTTGGGCGTGGTCAAACTCCGAGGATTGCCCTTTGGTTGCTCCAAGGAGGAGATTGTCCAGTTCTTTGACGGTAAGTTTGGCTCAGTAACTCATGGTAGGTTTACCATGATCAAGGTTTTTAGAGTGTTTGAATCAAAATTTTAATGTAATTCTGAGTCAAGACAAAAAAATGTGACTTGAGAGTTTTAATTCTTAATACTGATTTTCTAACCATGGAATCATTGTAGGCAATGACTCACTAGTACATGTGATCAAGGCCTATATAGTCTTTTATTGTTTCATATCTTCATTTAAACTTGCTATAAACTCTTTGTGATGTTTTAACTCAAGGGTAGTAATCAGAAGTAACCTGAGACTTAGGTTTGGTAACTGCTGTCTTGTGGTCTAGACCAGTTTATGCTTCAACTCTCATATTCTTATCAAATACCTTGTAGTTGTGTCAATTTGTTCTGCCCTCCATCTATGAGCAATTGAGCAATGCTCCTGAATACTAATCTACATAATTGAATGCGCGTAAGCTCAAAGGCAAGACGAAATTCAGGTCCATTATCATTCATGGACATAAGATTTTGGGACTGGAGGGGGTTGACGTTACAGGAAAGAGGCCTATGCCCAGTTGTGGGCTCTAATCATGAGCTGGATACTTTATTGTGGTTGTTTATTGTTATTATAGATATAACAATTAAGATTTGGTCTCCATTCAGTATGACTAATTTGGCTAAGGCAATTTTATATGTTTAATGGAGAGTTCTGATAATTTTTGGCAACTTCTCTCTCTCTCTCCTGTATATCAACCGAATTTTTTTTTTTATGTAAATTGCTATGATTAGCCCATTAGTTCACTTCTCACGGCTCAAGTGACCCAGAAATTAATCAGTCTGCAAACTCTGAGTTATATTGGGTATCTCAGCCAAGATAAGGTTACTCCAATGCATTTTTTTTTTCAAGGACCAAATTTTTGTTCACTGACACAAAGAAGAAAATTCAATTCATGTGTTACACCACAACGATTAAGGTTATTTTTGCAAAAATAAAAAAAAATCTTAACTTAAGTTTCAAGTGTTGAAACTATAATTTTGACGATAATTTTGAATTTCGGATTGCTTATTAGTAGGGATAATTATCCGTGTGGCGCCGGATTAAGAATAGCGTCACTCCATTTCCTTCCGTGGATGTCGTAGAAGGCGACTAAGGAAATACATTACCAGGAGACGGGCAGCAGCGTTTTCCTGAGATTCCAACCGCATACTGCGATCGTCAACCCGCCTGCCAAGCGTGGCGATTATGGCAAAACCCCTCAAGATTAGGAAAACCATGAGGGAGGCTATGTCCTGCAGTGGGCGTCAAATGGCTGATGATGATGATGATGAGGGATAATTACTCAAATTAGACATGTCCAATTCGTCATAGTACAATCAATGGTCCAATTAACGAAAATAAGGTTCATTGGCAGTAGACTTGCGACAGCTGAAACCGCCACCAATACCAATATTATGCGATAAAATTATGACCAGGCAAGCGCAGCGTAGGACGACCAGCCACAAGATGGACAGATGACCTCATCCAAGTGGCAGGAAGACGCTGGATGCAGGCCGCTTCCAACCGGTCTTTTTGGAAATCGATGGAGGAGGCCTAAGTCCAGCAGTGGACTTCTTGTGGCTGAATGATGATGATGATGATGAAATCGTCCTTAGGTCCGAAATATGTAGATATTTACATTTTTTCTGAGTTTCAACTTCTAGATAAACATTAGACCTATAAAAAAAATTATTTCAGCAAAGATATTTTGCATAGCAAATTGATATAACTCAGGTTGCCTTATTACAATAATAAAATGAAAAAAATAATAATAACAGTAATTCAAGTTGTACAATGAGTTTTTCTGTGGCTCCACACTACGCAAGCTTGTATCGTGGGTACCAAAAATAGACTTCCAATTTAATTATTTCACAATGGTAAGGCAGACTTATTACCAAATTGAATGACATGAGAATTAAATAAAATAAAAATTACACCGAAATTAATTTTAATTAATTAATTAAAAGCATGCAACAGGATTTCATTGAGTGTGGTAGTGTAGTGTTGTGGTGTGATACAATACAATACAATACAATACAATACAATACAATACAATACAATACAATACAATACAATACAATACAATACAATACAATACAATACAATACAATACAATACAGTACAGTACAGTACAGTACAGTACAGTACAGTACAGTACAGTACAGTACATTACAGTACAGTACAGTACAGTACAGTACAGTACAGTACAGTACAATACAGCTATAATAATAAATCTGTAAGGGTCGGTCATGGAGTAAGTTAGTTTGTTTTCAGAGATATTGTGTTTATAGGCTCAATATATGATACTGAAACTAATTTCACGATTTTTAGAATTTTTTTCTGTATGTGTGTATGTATGTTCCTCCATAACTCTTAAACCAATTATCCGAATTTGATGAAATTTGGTATAAAAACATATAGACATCTGGGACACAGGATAGGTTATTTAAATTCTAGCTCCAGTTATGATAAGACGTGGCCCCCATACAAATGCTGCTTCGTAAAAATCGAAATGTACGCGAACGGAGTCGCGGGCACAGCTAGTACAGCTATAAAGACCTATGCCCAGCAGTGGGCTCTATTCACGAGCTGGATAAATAAATAGTTTTTTGTAGTAGCATTACCTACACTCAAAAGTTAATGAAAACGTCATGCATGAGGGACCCTGACCTTAGTCTCTCGTACACTAACACGCTGTTAATCTACTGTTAACAGCTGTCAAATTACCAAAGTGCATACAAAAAAAAAACCACTGACAGCTGTTAACAGTAGATTAACAGCTTGTTAGTCTACAAGAAACCGAGGGTAAGTGTCTGAGCATGGTCATTAGGCTGATACTTTCTCTGAGAGAAGGCCTGTGCCCTTAAGTGTCATTATGGACTGATTACTTCATACTTATGCCGTGCACCTAGTTTCCTTCGAGCTTGCGCGCTCACCCCGGGGCCCTATTGTATAGAACTACAATTCATGGTTTACTATGACAATTCGATGTGCTTCTTAAAGTCGATTAACCCACAGATTCATAAGTAGGAGGACTCGGCTACGCAACGTGCGTCGAATTGTCATAATAAACTATGATTTTTAGTTTTACGAAACGTGACCTTAGCAGCAGTACCGATCTTAAGTCTCCCAGTCAGACAGGCAATAACATGTGGCATTTAATTTCCGTCGTGGCGGGGCAGGGCTGCGGGTCGCCCCCAACGGGGTACACTTGCTGTCGGACAGCTCGGGACGGGCTTCGGGCGAGGCCTTCGTTCACTTCGTAGACAAGGAGACCGCCGAACGGGCGCTCGACAAAGACAGAGAGAAAATAGGACACAGGTGGGGGGACTCAAAGTGCTATTTCATTTGGACTTGGGCCGTTTTGTACCGCTTCCCTTGCGCGGGCGGGGGTCGAGTACAAAATGGCTTTGGACGGTGTGCTCGGGAGATGTTTCGTTCGATATTATTTTTTATTCATTTTGTCTGAAGACCAAAGGTGTAGGAGGACCCAAACCTTACATAAACTGGCTGCTGAAATGTAAAAAGAAAAAACATGTTAGAAAAACGGCCAAGTGCGAGTCGGACTCGCGCGAGAAGGGTTCCGTACCATTATCTATACAACATTAGATAACGATCGAGAAAAAAATGCAAAAAATCTCGTTTATTGTATAGGAGCCCCCCTTAAATATTTATTATATTTTAATTTAATTATTTATTTTTGAAGCGAACATAGAACTAAATATTTTATCAATATTTCAAGCGTCTACCTGTTGCCGTTATTAATATCGAGCAAAAAACGGTAAAAACAAATACGTTTATGGTCCCATACCATACCTTAAATATTTATTTTATTCTGTTTTTAGTATTTGTTGTTATAGCGGCAACAGAAATACATCATCTGTGAAAATTTCAACTGCCTAGGTAACACGGTTCATGAGATACAATAGACAGGCAGACAGACAGGCAGACAGACACAGACAGACAGACAGACAGACAGAGGGACAGTGAAGTCTTAGAAATAGGGTCCCGTTTGGCACCCTTCGGTTACGGAACCCTAAAAACAGAGGGACAGTGAAGTCTTAGTAATAGGGTCCCGTTTGGCACCCTTCGGTTACGGAACCCTAAAAAATAGGATGTGACAAAATCTATATTCAGGTAAATGGGGCTTAAATTGACTGCCTCGTTGGCTTAGGCTTAGAGGTTGCTCTAGAGGTATCACGTCTAATTACCACGCCGGAGGTAATGGGTTCGACTCCCATTGAGGGCTGCCGTACATTTGTACAAGTGGCCTCAGTCTGTATGTGTTTCCATGTCTGTGATGTCCTTGCCTGGTTACAATAGCACAGGGTATCCTAGTGTAGGACCAGGACAAGTGATTGTGTTGTATGGAAGTTATTATTACTACTCGTCAATGCGAATAGTTTTTAGTGTAGGGAATACTTCGAAATCGCATTAAAAAGATGTCACCTGTGACCTACATATAAAATGCCGTAGGTGGTGACTTTAGTATGGTACAAGCTGATTTGTTTTTGCTATCTTGTAGTTGCATCGTAGAAGTTGTTTGTATAGATAAGTATAATCCCCAGATAGATAGGGAGATTTTTTTACACCCTGTATTAGCTCAGTTTCTTTTCAGTAAGTCATTTTGCTTGTTTTTCTGGACTTAAAATAAAACCTTTACCCTTTCTGGACCATAAGGTTGTTTGTTCTATTAAAAGCTGTCTATGTAAAATCTATTAAAAACTGATCATATCAAGTCCAAAACATAATTTGAAATTAAATAGGGATATTGTTCCACTTTTTTTTCTTTGCAATTCGGTATTTGACACGATCAACAATAAATTATTATTTCATATGCTCGATTAAAACAAAAATTACAAAATATCTCGGAAAATGTATCTCTTTTAGTCAATTACTAGTTATTACAATTTTAAAATAGATTAAACACAAAGAGTGCTCTGAAATGTGACGTTATAAGCCAGTTTCATACAAAATTCCGTTTTAAAAGTAACTCATTTGATATTTTGTCAAACCCCAATTGTTTGGCCCTATGGTCGATATAGGCTGGCTGGTACCAGAAGTGGTTCATTTACAGTTACTTTTTTTTAGCCTAAAAGAGGAACACAATCACGGCTAATGATTGCCATTCTCTCTCATTCGGGCAAAAATGTGGAGAGCTCGTTTCACCATATTCGCCTTGGTCGGCCATATCTGCGATATCCGTCGCGCTGAAACAGCTCAGTGCCGATTTTCGCCCATCTATCTGAGCATAATTCATTTTGAAAAATGATATTGTTAGATTTGAATGAATGAATAGCCAGAGCCCTTTCGTTAGACTTTTATTTCGTGAGACACGATGCCCCTGTGCGCGTGAAAGGGTTAAATTAATATAACATCCATCGCTGTGGATTGTTCCCATGTCTACAGAATCTCATTTCTACAGATTTTTATTTCTACAGAATCTCATTTCTACAGATTTTTATTTCTACAGAATCCCATTTCTACAGATTTTTATTTCTACAGAATCTCATTTCTACTGATTTTTATATCTACAGAATCCCATTTCTATTCATTTTCAATTCAACAGAATAACATTTCTACAGATTTGCATGTAAAGGTACATAATTACAATTTTAGGATTCCGTACCAAAGGGTAAAAACCGGCCAAGTGCGTGTCGGGCCACGCGCTAGGTATGGTTAATTAGTATGAATAAATGAAAAAGTAGTCAAATTGGGAAGACTTGCACTAGTTAATCAAAAGGTAGGTAGGCAAACTGAGAAAGTTGGCAGAGAGTTCATCTTTAGGAATTATTAAGACACATCAAAAATCCGGCCGTCCTGGTACTTCATTGGTATACAAATTAATAAGTATTAATATAGAATAAGAAAATTGAGCTGGAATAAAAATGATTGAAAAAGATAGTTTTTTTTTTACCAAACCATAATCAAGTTTATGATTTGTTCCTTTCAAAAGTGGTTAAACTGTGAATCAATTTGATTGTAATGTATGTCTGTAGAATTGGGAATCCGTAATGTTGGGAATCTGTTAAAATGGAAATCAATAGAAGTGGGAATCTGTAGAGTTGGTAAACTGTAGAATTGGGAATCTGTAGAGTTGGTAAACTGTAGAATTGGGAATCTGTAGAGTTGGTAAACTGTAGAATTGGGAATCTATAGAATTGGCAATCTGTAATGGAAATCTGTAGAATTGGGAACAATCCATCGCTGTGCCATCCCCGAATATGAAGCTACGAATGCTTGGTGTAGTATAAGTGAAGGTTTGTATCCAATATGAATGATACATCTATACCGACGCACTGTCTTAGGTATATGGTGTAGTGGGTAATTACATGTATTAGGGGTTAAAGTATGAAATTGCCGTTTTATTGCAATAGGTTCTTTGAATTGACATAGAATCTTCATGGTTTGAGGTTTTCGAATGAAACTTTTTTCAAATGGTTTCTATGATGTTCTTTTTTAAAAAATGTGAAACATTTGAATATCGACTTTCAATTGTTTTTGTTATTCAATTTAGACAAGAAAGATGGATACTGTGAAAATTCGAGTGATTATGAGGCACCCATTTTTCGTATTTTTTTATTTTATTGATTTGACGCAAGTGAGTCAATATTGTGGGTAAGGTAACGTTAAACCATGCCGCTAATTCCTGGGTAGTTTGACTAGGGTCGGCTTCCACTATCTCTCTTAATTCATCGTTATTCACCTGTGTGGGCGGTCTTCCTCGTGGCTCATTCTTTAAGTCGAAATTTCCATCACGAAAGCGTTTAAACCTAAATCGCACGGTGCGTTCATTAGTAGACCCCTCTTCAAACGCAGCATTGATATTGCGGGCTGTTTCTGCCGCGTTAGTTCAGCGTCGGAACTCGTATTCAAAAATCACTCGAATTTTCGCAGTATATATCTTGTCTAAATTGAATAACAAAAACAATTGAAAGTCGATATTCAAATGTTTCACATTTTTTAAAAAAAGAACATCATAGAAACCATTTGAAAAAAGTTTCATTCGAAAACCTCAAACCATGAAGATTCTATGTCAATTCAAAGAACCTATTGCAATAAAACGGCATTTTCATACTTTAACCCCTATTACATACTGAGTACTTCCTAAATGTTGTTGGTCTTAGGAAATGCAGTGGAAAATACATTTGCATTTAAATTAATGTTTTCAATTCATTCCTGACATTATTTGGGCTTCTATGAAACATTTGTTTTGCGAATAATTTTTATTTCTTGTTTTCAATGACCAAACAACATAAGGGAGTATGTACGTTAATGGGAATGATTAAATAATCTACTGTTCACAGGGAAATTACAAAAAATCTTTTTTTTTATTACTGGCTTAAGGTCTATTCACGTTGCAACGGCCCGGTGACGAGCGGGCGATATGATTTCAATCTGAAATAAATTTTAAATACTTTTAAGGTTAGAGACTACAATACAAGCGCAAAAAAGCCTGTTCCCGTGTCGTGCCTGTCGGCCGCATGTGGCCGCCCTTTTTTGCGCTGGTATTGTAGCCTCTATCCCTAAAAGTATTTAAAGTTTATTTTCGTTTGTATCGTTGCGCCCGCTCGTCGCCGGCCCGTTGTAAAGTGGATAGTCCTTTACTACTTACATTGGGTGAATGCTTATCTATCTATTTACAACTGATTGGTCATCCTTTTAATCACAGATACGCCGGGATTGTTATGTATTTTTTCTATACAAATTGCATGCATTTGAAAGCCGAGTCAGTCAGTGTTGTATCAGATAAGCGCTGTGCAACGAAACGATAAATATATCTGAATAACTTCTACTTCAAAGCGCAATGTTTGTTCTAAATCTATTTACTTAATACATACAAAATGTATAGCTGAGAATTTGCCTCACAGTAAAGCTCGGTCAGTTTGTACTCTCCGAAATGGTCTTAGAAATCTACATACAACCTAGACCTGTTTGGTTACTCAACTAAACCGCCATCTTAAACAATCTGCTTTTTGATTGGCTAGCAACAACTGGCGTCAAAATGTCTAGTCAGCTCTGATTGGTTAGCAGTGTCGCCAAAGTGTATTCAGTTGCTTAATAATAAGACCTATTATGACTCAGTAGCACGTTTCAGCGTTAGTCAAAGCCAGGTAGAAGCATTTACCAATGTGAAGTGTAATCTGTCACAGCCTTCTCCATTTACAACCCACGCCACTGAGGTTTTATTGTAAGTGGAGGGGGCTGCATTTGAGCTGTCTTAAGGGCGCGGGAGGGGAGTGGCGGGGAGCGCGGGGCGAACGAAGGCCTTGGTCAAGAGGGAAGAGAGGGAGGGAAGACGCCGGACAAGACGTTTTGTATTTTATTATAAGTGTGTTATAGTCTATGTTTTCTTAAAACATTGTTTGATTCGTATAATTGTTAAATACATTCAACCTTTTTTCTGTCAGTAGAGTTTCTGAAAACAAATTGTAACTTTGTCAATGTGTATTTAAATTTTTTCATTGTACATATTTTTTAGTTTTATTATATTATGCCTAAGTGAAAAATTGTAATGTAACCCGGTTTTCACAGCAGATTAGAATTTTTATATTCATGATTGAAGTGAAAACCGGGAATCGTTTAGTCATTCGAATAACTCAATGATTTTGAACTTTTAACCTCTGTTGATATAAAAAAACATCTATGTCTCTGAACTTACTGATTAAATTAGCAGAACCGCCAGAGAGAAATATCGACTCGAGCTCCTACTATGAATCTAAGCGACCAGTGTTTACAAAAACTATGTTTCAAATCGACCAACTTATCTGTTTTATTTATTATATAGAATAATCAGAGTTCCAACAATGTAAGGTGACTTATCTTATCGACGGTCTTAGAATTGAGAATTTTACTAAGTTCTCAACTTCTCGGTCGTTTTTGAGAAATCTGAAGACAGAAATATAGTTAGTGTAATTATCAATTTAGTAATCGGCATTCAGGTTTTTAAATTGTCACTTGTAACATCTCATTCGAGTTCCCTCTGTGAACGGATAGTTGTGCTATCCGACCGAGCACCGAAACGTTGTATTTAATTCTATGGATCCTCACTAACTCGCGCCGCATCTCATCATGCATCGCGGCGAATGTTGAATTCGGAATTTTAAAATTTGCAAGTCTCCCATTGATTTCGGTGCGGTCGAACCGTGCGCGTTCTCTATAGATAACTTGCTACATCATTGAGTGTCAGAGTCGGTCGACTGTCAGTGTAGAAATACGAAGCCCTATTTCATAGAACTTCAATTCATTGTTTTCTATGACAAACCAATGTACACCGCATAACCGATCAACCTACAGGCTAACCGTCACTGCTAAGCTAGAGAATTGTCACAATAAACTATGAATTGTAGTTTTATGAAACGCAACCCAGCCAGTTGGTTGCGTCGCCGCGACAAACCCGCCAGCCATGATAGCACGACCTCCGGCCCGCAGGTACATAGAGGTGTTCCTGAGCTCAGCGGACGAGGTTCGCGGCTGGGGCTCCCGTATGGAGGGCGGCGGGCGCGGCGGGCGCAGCTTCCCGCGGCCGGCGCCCTACGACCGGAACGACCGGTTCGGCGGCGGCGGCCGGTACGGCCCGCGCGGCGGACGGCCGGGGCCGCCCGGCGGACTTGGTAGAGGTACGTGTGCGACCTCTAACTGGGTCAGAGTACGATATGTACACAAAATTTGCACAAGGCTAATAACTGCACTTTGGCTCAGCGTGCACGCCAAAAGCCATCAGGTTTTGTTTCTTTTTTTAAATTACTTGTGGCCGCTGCGCGGACTCTTTAATCACTTGCCCATGGTGTCTTTTATGTAGGGAGTCTTCAAGTTTTGCGAAAGCAGCTTTGTTACAATTATTTAGCTCCTCCTGCCCCTCGTCAGCAAAAGTAAGCAAAGCTCTTACCCCAATGCTTACGTAAACATTGGAATGTGCATTTTTCTTTGAATTTATTCTGGTTTTTTTATTGAATCGTGAGCAGCAGATATAAGTCTAGAAATAAGAAATTAGAATAGAGGACTTAACCCATATAATATTTCTTAACTTTAACATAACTTTCACATAATTTTCACAATTTTTCACACAATTAACATGATTTTTGGTTTGTCTATTTGAAACGCCATCTTGCCAATTTTGTAGAAAATCAGAAAAAGTAATAAAATTGATACTGCTGACGTAATTACCATCCAGATTCCCCCAACATCCATGTCATCAAAAATGAGCAAAGCAAAGACCCTTCCGCCCCCCTGTTGTGCTTACGTAATACTTGAACGGCCCCTAGCCTATGTACGTCCCAGTGGAGGGCACATGCCTTTTCTCAAGATGAATTATTATATATATATTTTTTAGAAGTAAAAAGACAAAAAGTACCCGAAACTGGCGTGCGTGCATGCAACGACTAATGAATGTTGAGGAAGCGAAAGTGATCTGTCAGGATCGTGGCAAGTGGCAGTCACTGGTCTCTGCCTACCCCCCTGGGATACAGGCGTGAGTATGTATGTATATTCGTTATTAATTTGTATTTATGTATCCGTGAGGCGCCGGTTTAAGAAGAGCCGTCACTCCATTACCTTCCGTGGATGTCGTAGAAGGCGACTAAGGAATTAAATTACCAGGAGACGGACAGCAGCGTCTTCCTGAGATTCCAACCGCATACTGCGATCGCCAACCCGCCTGCCGAGCGTGGCGATTATGGCGAAACCCCTCATGGTTATGTTCGAAGCTTGGACGACCATGAGGGATGCCTATGTCCTGCAGGGATGCGACTAATGGCTGATGATGATGATGATTTATGTCCCCCAGGCGGCGGCGGCGGCAACAGCGGGTATGGCTACGGCGGCGGGCGCGGCGGGCAGTTCCGGCGCGGCGGCGGTGGCGGCGGCGGCGGCGGCGGCGGGCACTGCGTGCACATGCGCGGGCTGCCGTTCAAAGCCTCACCGCAGGACATCGCCTATGTGAGTGTCCTAGGCCTGAGACACTGAAAGGACATTGGGCGAGGGCGCGGAGAAGACGCGTCGTCTTTCAATTTAACTTTCATACAAAATGTACCGAAGGGACGGGATGATGACGCCCACACAGAAGAGACGGGGCGAGGGCGCGCACTCTATGCAACGCGTCTTTTCAGCGCGCTCGCCCCACGTCCCTTCTGTGTGGCCGGGGCCGTGTTCTCACGATAGATAGACAGATAGGTAACACCAGTAATTTACAGAGATATAAGCTACTTAATATATAGTTCTTAATAGTATACAATTGGCGGTCGTATCGCTAAAAGCGATCTCTTCCAGACAAGTTTAGTGCACAAGTACAGATTGAGCTAAAACGGCTGTCCAATGCTAGTCGCACGCGGCCCAAAGTCGCGTTGTCACGATCTCATTACGCTCGAACAGACTGGGTCGTTTCAGGAGCCAAAACAGAGTAGGTCATATTAGCAACTATGACAGCTTTGAGCAACATAATGTGTATATGTTTTAGGCAATGTGTATAATGCAGGCATTCTATACATTTCCTAGGTATTGTATAGAATGCCGGGGCCGTCCAGGCAATGTGTGAAATGATATTGAATGTTCAAACTATTTTACACTTTACCTAGGAAATGTATGGAATACCTAGGCATTGTATAGAATGCCGGTTGACGCATAGGTAATGTATGTAACGTGTTTTTTTGCGTAGACAGCGTTTCTCACATAGCAGTTCCCTTCGGATAAACATTTACATTTACAACGTACAGTCAAGTGCACATAGAGCTTTACATTTTGACATTTCCACCTCTCTTATCTTCTGCGATATTAGGACAAAATCGAATGGCAAGTGTAAAGGTCTAAGTGCACTTGACCGTACCAAAAAATTGCTACAGAAAGTCGTCCTGTTCATTTCTTACCACTTGATTATGGAAATTTGATCATGATACAAAAAACACACAACGAACGAGTTGCAACTTGTTTACGGGGTAGTCCCGCACGCCGCGCACTCTCCTCCTTCCCGTGGTCGTTCATTATACACATTGCCTGATGCGCTTCGGGCATTTTATACAATACCTAGGCAATGTATGAAATGAATCGTATTATACACATTGCCTGAACGTTTTAGGCAATGTATACAATGCCTAGGCATTCTATACAATGCCGGATTATACACATTGCCTATAACATATACACCTGCAAAGGCAGAACTTGTTCGCTACCACCAAGTCACCAAGCATCACCAAGTTCTACCTTCGAAGTGTGGACGCCAAAGAGCCCCCCGAGCCGCAGTTCTTATAACTACAACTCATAGTTTATTATGAAGTTTTGATGTACGTTGCGTAGCCGATTAGACAGATAAATAGAATGTTCTTTATTTTATGTACACCGGGAATGGGGAACTTGCGTCTAACTTAGATTGAAGTGGCATTGATTTTGTATCATAGAAGACACATAAAAACTTAAACTTAAAATTGAAAAATAAAACCAAAAATTTTTTTTTGTGTTTTTGTGGTCTCAAAAATTGCGAAAAATCAGTTTACTGTAATACTAAAAAACTTATTTCATTTTGTCTTTTCATTTAATTCTAAATGTTTTCTAAAGAGCATGTATATGTATAAAAAGATTATTTAGCGAGATAACTCTAATATCGGTAAACGCTTCATGCATTATAATGCGTTACGTGCAAGTTGTCATACTTTGAGCCCAATTTGTGTGGCGCGTTTTTGTAGCACGTGACTTTGTCGACTTTTCGACAGGTCATACAATGAAAAGTATCAGTCGTAGAGAAAAAAATTTACCATTTATTTATCTTATGACATGCCGTTTCCGATTATATTAAAACATATTTTAGTCTAAGTTCTCCATTAGATATGAGAATATAGCACAGTACAAATGGCGGCCGATCAGTACAGTTAGTAATTCTACTTGTTAATATGTGCGTTTATCGGCTATGGTGGCAAGCGGTGGTAGCCTAGTGGGTACAACATTTGGCACAGAAGCGATTCCCCAGGTTCGATTCCCAGTGCGGGCATGCACTTATGACTTTGTTTTCTAAGTTACGTACATTTGTGAAGTTATAGTAGCAACAACACCCGCTAACGGTGAAGGAAAACATCGTGAGGAAACCTGAGTGTCTGAGCTATTCACATACCTCAGCGCTTGAAATCGCCAATCCGCGGTGGGCACGCGTGGTGATTAAGCCCATACTCTCTCTCTCTGAGAGAAGGCCTGTGCCCTACAGTGGGACGTATATAGGCTGCTTACGAATCGGCTATGTACATCGAATTTTCATAATAAACCACGAAATCATACCCTGGTCATCTCAGTGTTAACCCCAGTATATTTCCGCGGACAGTTCTTCAAGCCGATCCGACCGATGAATATCGACATCCTCTACGACAACACCGGACGTCCGTCCGGCGAGGCTGACATCGAGTTCGAGTGCCACGAGGACGCCATGCGGGTGAGTCCTGCGCCTAGAGTCTTATGCACGCAGAAATCAAAAATTTTTAACGTAAAGAATTTACTTTCTTTTCGCTCTACCAAGAAAAAAAAAAACGCCTTCAAAATACGCACTGTACAGAAACTATTCTTAACACGAGGTGGCGCTGACGGTGTTCCTTATCGCGGTATATTTGTCTCCATAACGCCGTGAAAAGCCTTTGCAAATCGAATAGTTTAATGATTTTCTCATCATTCCCCTCAACAGATCTTGACCAAATTTATATTTCCATGGACCATCTCTTTCTTACAATATAAGAAGCCGTGAAATCGAACAACGTGGCACGGAATGATCGCTGAAGATACGTAAAACAAAGTAAACGAACTCAGAACCTCCTTACTTTTTTCGAACACAACTTAAACTCACGCCCGTACCCGGATGGGTAGGCAGAAGCCAGGGTGCCGCGATCCTGACAGATCTCTTTCGCTTCATCAACATTCATTAGTCGACGCACGCCTGTTTCCGGTACTTTTTACTTTTCTGGAGTCGGTTAAAAATTAATTAAAAGCATTGAACACTGTTACGGAGTCGCTGGATGCGGGCGGCACAAGACCGGCAACCATGGAAAACCATGAGGGAGGCCTATGTCCTGCAGTGGGCGTCAAATGGCTGATGATGATGATGATGACGATTATGATGATGATGATGATGATGATGATTGAACACTGTTCATCCCCAGGCCATGCGCCGTGATAAGAACAATATGGAGCATCGATACATCGAGCTGTTCCTCAACTCTTCGCCCGGCCTCGGCCTCGGTGGCGGCCTGGGCGGCGGCGGCGGCGGCGGCTTCAAGCCCAACAACAGGAACTTCCGGAATTGAACCCTGGACCCCCGCTCTGCGCTAAAGCCGACCCACTAGAGGCAGGGTAAATTCGACCGCGCCGTACGCATTTTGTATTGATAAAATTGAAAGAATCCACCCATTTAATGATGTGTCGTTCGCGGGAATTTCGGGAATATTCCCGATGTTTCTGAAATTCGCAGTGCTGTATTAAATTGTAACGAATGATATTTAAATATTTAGATGATAATCAAGTATGTCAGTTTTATACATTCATAATAGTAATAACTTCCACACAACACAATCACTTGTCCTGGTCCCAAACTAGGATACCCTGTGGTGTGGTAACCAGGCAAGGACATCACAAACGTGGAAATACACCCAGACTGAGGTCATTTGTACAATTAATCTAATTTTCTAAAAGTAGTTTTCTGTGAATGAGAAACTTCCGCAAACATATGTTGGAATGACACTGTTTTTAAACCATAGGGGACATAGATAACTTTTTTCTCGGCTTAGCGAAAAAAAATATTAGATAAGTTTTCCATAGACCGATTACGGAAACGCTATCATAGTGACGAAAATTGTTACCAAAAGTAATGGCATCATTGACTACCATAAATGTAGACCTAACTATAAGCCCATTTTGCTTCCGGCAATATTGCTAGCAATTTTACATCACTGGTCAAAATGTAGGTAGAATATGATCCACCATTGCCTGTAGTGGCTCCCGGCTTTGGACGTATGCGTGGCATTCATGGTAATTGTTATTCGCTCTCGTCTAAAATTAGCGTGTAAAGAAGCCTTACGTACTGTCAACAGCACTAAAACCTTTACATTTTAATTGAAAGTCACCCGTAACGTAACTGAGTACCTAGTGTATGCGTGTAAAGATTGATGTGCTGTCGGCTGTGTCATACATATATGTATATTGTAGTCTCTTACACCAGTGTTCATAAACTGCGAGAAGGGCTAATATGAGGTTATGGCTTATACTATTTTTTTTTCTTTATTTATTTTGTTTCAGATTCGTTAATTCCGTTTTCAGGGTAAAATGTTTTTATTTAATGTAGGAGCTAAAAAAAACTGCGTATCTACTTGAAAATGGGAGTTGTTCTATTCTTCAATATAAACTAGTTTTTACTAAGTATAAGAAAAACTGGTCCACAAATTTAAAGTCGCTCAGCGTGCTATGGAAAGGGCTATGCTCGGGGTTTCTCTGAAAGATCGAATTCGAAACGAGGCGATCCGATAGAGAACCAAAGTCACCGACATAGCCCACCGAATTAGCATGCTCAAGTGGCAGTGGGCCGGCCATATCATCCGAAGAACTGATAACCGATGGGGTAGATGAGTTCTTGAGTGGAGACCGCGGATCGGTAAACGTAGTGTAGGACGTCCTCAGACTCGGTGGAGTGATGATCTTCGCAGGGCGGCTGGTAAGAGCTGGATGAGAGTAGCCGAGGACCGTGCTCAGTGGCGTGCAATAGGAGAGGCCTATGTCTAGCAGTGGACAAGCATAGGCTGATGATGATGATGATGATGATGATGATGATGATGATGATGATGAAGATGAAGATGATGATGATGATGAAACTTCTCTATCGCGAAAAAAATAGCAGCTGCTCCATACATTTTAATGACGTTGGTACTCGAAAATTAAGCTTAAATTTTTTTGACAATTCTGTATTGTCATCTTTGTTCGTATTTACGGGTAGAGCCGCCTCTTTTCGAATAGTCATGTGGATTCAATTGGGTAAAATTTTATTTCTACAATTCAATACATTTTTATTTATAATTCGTTTTTTTTTTACTTCATTGAATGTACCTACTGTACATGAATGAATTGTATTGAATTGAACTCATTGAAGAATACATTATGTTATCGCTATTTCGTTGGCAGCTGCATTGCATGCAAATTATTAGTAGATTTTCTTTTTACCCGATTGTGGAAGGTTTACATTTTTTTATCAGCACTATTACACTATGCCCGAAGATTTATCTTATCTTATCTTATCAAAATACGATATGAATATCGTGTGTTTATCAACACTGGTGTAAGTTGAATGGATGCATAATTTAGATTTCTCGTTCTTTAGTTTATTTCGTGTATTATGTCCTTCATAGTCAAAATTAAGAACGTAATTTGTACAAGCTATGTTTGTTTCGGCTATAAATAAGTAGTGTACTATGTAGTTAAGTCAAATTAACCCCTAACAAAGAGTAAGTTCATTCTACATTGTTATTTAGCATCATGAAGTATGTAGCTGTATTTTAGATTTAATTCTTGCAGTAGATTCTGCAGGATCTGTTTGAGGAATACGATTGGGTCCAAACTTATTTTTGTATCGAGTTTTTTAATGAAAATTATTTTTGATGTAGAAGGATTCAGTTTCATTCAAAGCTATCTTTACCCCTTTAAAATACTGATTAAATATTCATTCGTTTTATGCTAGACGGATTAAGCTGAATTTCACAAAATTTACTAATAACCCATAGTAAATGGGGCAGAATTATTGGTTGGTTTACTAAGCTCTCGAGGATCTATTAGTTTTTTTACAAATATACTTTTCATAAGTACATACTGTAATTTTCACTATAATACTCCAGTAATCTATTCAGCTCCATAAAAACCTTGGCAGAATGAAAACCTTCACCTGAAACTATTTGCATTATGCCTGATATGGAATAATGTTCCCGTACGGTTTGTACGTGTAGTTATATTGAACGGTTCTTTGCCAAGCGAACACAATTGGGATGGAATCATCTACACATCTCTCTGTGAGAGTAAAGCTGGCAAATCGGACTGTCTTATTTAAAAAATATAAAAGTTGATAACTATTGCCAAGTTACTTAAAAACAGCAAAGGTGTGTACAGCTCTTTTACAGAGCAAAGGTGTTGTCTTGTGTTATAGAATATAACCTCTTAGAATAGTTACATTGCGATTTATACTTTAATAAATTATAATGCACGTACATTCAAAATACATTTTTTTTTTTCATTTATCAACGCACTTTTTCTACTATCACTGCTCAGGAAACTGACCAAACCTTTCGTTACAAAGTAACTATTTCGTCATTAGACATTTCTTTCATACTACAAGTGCGAAATGGGGAGGCAGAGCAAAGGTGCTCTGCAGTAGGACAACCATGTTATGAATGCTACTTAAAAAAACTAATCAATTCCCAATGCTAATGTATTATTACAGAAAACCAAACTCATGCATTATTTCTTTATTTATTGATACTTTTATTGCACTTAAAAAAAATCGTACAATGCGGCGGACTAAATGCCATAAGCATTTTCTACCGTCATCACCGACATCCACCGAAAGTACCTACCTAATTATCTTTAGGAAAATGAGATCATGATCAATTGCGATTGCTAAACAATCATCATGTAGGAACCGATGACCTACGGAAAGAGAAGAAAAATTGAGACAAACTTGATCAACATGCGCGATAACAAAGCAAATAATATCCCACGTCGCACAAGACAAAATACGAGCGTAACTTACTAAAGGGTCACACACCACTGTTCGTCCCCTAAAATCAGACAGCAGTAAAAATAAGCGTCCAAAATAAATCATAAGCAATCATTAGTAATAGAGCATTTCGAAATGGGCGCGGTCTAAAGTACAGGAGTTTAGCGATTTGAATTTTTCTACGCGTGTTTTCTTTTCTTGTTCACTTGTTTAGCGAAGCTAATGGACAACTCCATGAGGAACTAAGTTTCACCAATGCCTACTTATTTGGTGAAACTTAGCCGGGAAAGGACGGTTTTAAACTGGACGGTATCCGTAACGACACAGCTCTACATCCTTAGCCGGCCGTTGTATGAAAGAAAAATCATCATCATCATCAGCCATTTGACGCCCACTGCAGGACATAGGCCTCCTTCGTGGTTTTCATAACCATGAAGGGTTTTGGCATAATCGCCACGCTTGGCAGGCGGGTTGGCGATCGCAGTATGCGGTTGGATTCTCAGGAAAACTCCGTTGCCCGTCTCCTGGTAATTGATTTCCTTAGTCGCCTTCTACGACATCTACGGAAGGAAATGGAGTGATGCTATTCTTAATCCGGCGCCACACGGAACGTTGAAGAAAAATATCGTTGAGTTGTCGTTGAGTGTAAAACGATAACAACACAAAACCCGAATAGACAAACTGCTTAGGAACACTCGCGTCAACCTTTTCATTTTTGTAGCAAAGTGGCGGACCCTAACTGAATAGAGAGCACAAGAGTAAAGGTTGAGGCTCTATCGACTCTACTTACTTTCGTGTTGAAAGCGTAGACTCTTCAGACATCTCGCTCCCTTAACCGCGTCATTGCGAATGCGCTGTCTGATGCGTGTAGTCGAGTTATCAAGTCGATACTCTGCTCCTCCAGCCATATCCGAGCTCCTGTAAGAAATCTGTAAAGATATCGTGGAAGACCTTCATTGTGTCCCACTGCTTGGCGAAGGCTTCCCCTTTAGCTCCTCAAAAATCTACTCCCCCCGTAGAAAAGACGCAAAAGCCGGTGCGTATTCGTGTCGGGTGACACTGCCGTTGGTTTAACGTGAAAAGTCTAAGCGTTTTTTTAGCTCAAACTGCGCAACTTGTTACGCGACACTGGCGCCATCTACCGGCACGAATCGAGAGGATCTGAGTAATGGATACCTACTTTGCTCTACTCAACGACTACAAATGAATTGCACACGACACGTAATTCAATGTGCGTAGTTACGGCCCCTCACCGAGGCGACATGTTGCATGCGGTTTTAGCAAGTGACCCCCTGCTACCAAACTGAAAAACGTCTCACGTCAAAAAGTACAGCCTACCTCAAGCCGAGCTATCCGCCTTTCGCTTGTCGCTCGCACAGCGCCGTATCCAGGCGCTGGGACGGCGGGGCGCCGGCGGCGGCTGCCAGGCGCGGCTGGCCGGCACCAAGCGCTGGTAAACAGTGGCGCCAGGGACACGGGGATTCGCTGATAAATATTATACCTATTGGCAGGGACGGTGTAGGTTTGGCTACCTACGCACGGACGTTGGCTTATGGCTTATTGCGATAGGTTTTTTAGCTAAGTACCTAGATGCAACCGCTTTGTAGTGTATGTAGTCTTTTGAGTTTTTAGACGGGTTCGTTATCGTTCGTAGAGAAAAACATAGGCAACCTAATTTATAAAATTATCTTGCTCGTTGGCACATTACTCAGAAGAACAGGGGATTGAGATGTAGGTACTGTCTAGCACATTAGAGTTTAAATACGTGCTCCCTAATCAGTTACGTTAAGGACGGCTTTGCAACAAAATGTAAAGGTTGACCTGCTGTCCACTGCACAAATATTGCCACCAACATCACAAAGGACCTACGAATCTATGAAAAGAATAACAGTCGTGTTTGTAAAAAACACGATTCCTTAAAACACCCCTCTAATGCACTTTAAATAGTCTTTCCTTTTACGCCAGGCGATTTAAACTGTATTTGAGAAGTGTTTTAAGGAATCTTGTTTCATAAATAAGACAACAGTATCCTTTTTTTAAGTTACCTAGGTACCTAGGTACTAGGTCTTACTAGGAACATTACAAGTAGACTCGATTGAATTTCAAACGTACGGTGATTGTAAATTTTTATGCGAAGCCTACTTCCAGCCACTCAATTAACATGATATCCAGTGGCAAAAAACATAAGGCAAGACTCGTTACATATTTCTGCTAAAACACTGGAAACACACAGCGAGATGCGTGGAACCGGTTTGAAGGCAACCGGAATCGAAGTCGCTACCTCTCGCATGCCAAACCGATGATCTTCGGGACGCTTTGTACCTACCTATATGTTGATATGTTTTGACTGACTGCTTTTGATAAAGCTTTTAGGAAGCTTCCAAGAGAGTCCACTTTGTCCTTATAAACGACATAAACGCGTTACCTTTTGTAGGTAGATAAGTTTGTTAATGAGATTTTCTTTTCTTTTTGTTTGTACTGTATAAGATTTCATTATAGAGTACCTACTTAGTTAATTCGATAGCTGATGAATTTCCTACTTTCCGAAGGAAAAAAAGATAAGGAAAAATTACAATTTACAGAGGTAGGTAGACGTAGGTGGTAGATCAGATAAGTTGAAGATGATGATCATCATCATCATCATCAGGCATTTGACGCCCACTGCAGGACATAGGCCTCCCTCATGGTTTTCCAAGCTTCCCGGTGTTGTGCCTGCATCCAGCGACTCCCCGCCACCGTAACCAGGTCGTCAGGTTCATCTGGTGGGGGGCCTGCCCACACTGCGTCCGGTCTTTTTCGCCCCAACGGAAGTTGAAGTAATAATAATAACTTCCCCACAATACAACCACTTGTCCTGGTCCCAAACTAGGATACCCTGTGCTATGGTAACCAGGCAAGAACGTTACAAACATGAAGTATGACGAGGTTGGAGGGTTCTTGATGGTCAAAGTTTAGTACATGTTTATTTGGTAACTTCACAAAAGCATATTATGCATGGCGCCTAGCATACTTAATAAAATACCGAAGAGTTACGAACAATTAAATACACATTTATTTAAGAATAAAGTACCGGCCAAGTGTGAGTCCGGGTTCCGTACCATTATCTATACAACATTAGACACAAAGATCGGGGAAAAACGGCAAAAAATCACGTTTGTTGTATGAGAACCCTCCTTAAATATTAATTTAATTTTAATTTATTTTTTTATTTCTGAATCGAATATAGAACTAAATATTCTGTGAATATTTCAAGTGTCTCCGTTATTAATATCGAGCAAAAAATGGCAAATAAATCAAGTTTGTTGTATGGGAGGCCCCCTTAAATATTTATTTTATTCTGTTTATAGTATTTGTTGCTATAGCGGCAACAGAAATATATCAACTGTCTAACTATCACGGATCATGAGATACAGTCCGGTGACAATCGGACGGACGGACGGACTTACGGATGGACAGCGGAGTCTTAGTAATAGGGTCTCTTGCCCTTTGGGTGCGGAACTCTAATAAATATGAGACAAAAATTACAATTTCTACTTTTTGACCATTTTATGTACAAACCAACACAACATTGCTTTGTCATTTTCATGGTCGTATTTATCGAATCGTTTTGTTGAGTGTCCCGTTGGTCTAGCGGTTAACACGCTTGACTACCAAAAACAGGTCGTGAGTTCGATCCCCACTGGAAGCCATACTTGATACTCCTGCCCTGGGTGTATTATCATGCTTGTGATGTCCGCGCCTGGTTACCACAGCTCAGTCTAGTTTGGACCAGGACAAGTGGCTGTTTCGTGTGAAAGTTGTTATTATTTTCAGACGGTATCAATAAGTAGGTAGCCATTCCATCCTCATAACAAACCTGTAAGATCGTACTTCCGTACAGTTATTATGATCTCTATCCGGTGACAAGACAACTCAGCAGGCGTACAAAAACAAGCGAAACAAATCATACCCCATTAGCCCTCGTCCACTGACCTTCATGCTCCGTGACAGACAAGGGCCATACATTTGGGGCTGCTGGCTAGGGCGCCGTGAAGGGGGCTCCTACTGTAACTTTATTGTACAAGGCAGAATTGTCAGTCCAAGATTAAAAACCTATTTAGAGGCTAAAAATTCCACCTCTGACTGCATAATAGTGGGTACTCGGGGCTGCAAGTGATGTAAATTACTTCAGCCAGATGTCGCTGCCTGTACGTACTACAGAGAAGTTTGTAAAGAGCTTCGAAATTTCGCCGATGCCTGCAATTGCCCAGTAGCTAAGTTGGGAGAGCGCTGGCACGGTTAGCCAGAGGTAGCGGGTTCAAGTCCCGGCATGGGTGGAATTTTTAGCCTCTAAATAGGTTTTTAGAAATTGTCCTCAGTACGGACAGTGCAAAAAAAAAATATAAGTCCAAGATTAGCCATAGATTCTGGTTGTTTATGTAGCGAAGCTGCAATTAATCATCGTTTTTGACGGATTCAAATTGAAAATTCAAATCATTCTGATTGCAGTTTCAAATTCGCAAACGCATAAAGTTTTACAGACTTATTTATGAAAAGTAATACCTACATGTTTAAAGAGCTCTTCAAGCCAAAGGCTTTTTAACCTCCAAAGAGTGTTAATGAAGCAAAATAGGTCTGTCAGGATCGTGGCAAGTAGCAAACCCTGGCTAGGTAGGGGTCTATCTGCCTACCCCTCCGGGATACAGGCGTGAGTTTGTAATGTAATGTTATGTTTTATGGTCTAGTTGCCAGTGTGGAGCACGGACCCTGAAGACATTAGCCTGAGCGGCCTTTTGCCAAATTAGTTTTTAAGACTTTCAGTTATTGTACATTATCTAATTTTTGTTGGCAATAAAGACAATGTCACTTCCACTACCACATCAACCTTTACGTCCGTGCACTCTACTAGGTTCCGTAACGGGCCGACTTTGCAACTAAAATAACTGAACAAGACTACACGTAGGTAGGTTTATTTGTATGTCTACAACCCCTCTTAATGCTGTCGTGGGTCGTGAGATGACTGCAAGACTAGACCTAGGTAGATAGGTTTGTTTGTATGTCTACTACCCTTGTTGATGCTGTCGTGGGTCGTGGGATGACTGCAAGACTAGACCTAGGTAGGTAGGTTTGTTTGTATGTCTACTACCCTTGTTGATGCTGTCGTGGGCCGTGAGATGACTGCAAGACTAGACCTAGGTAGGTAGGTTTGTTTGTATGTCTACATCCCCTGTTGATGCTGTCGTGGGTCGCGAGTAGGGGCTGGGCAAGGGGCTCCGTCGGCGGCGGCCTAGCGGCGCCCGAGTCGCGGCGTCGGCGGGGCGCGCGCCCGCAGCCCGGTGCGTGGCGTGGCTCCTTCTGATAACACACTCATTATTTTTGGGAACTAATCAGACCGTCAGCTAAATAAATACTTGATCACCAACAAAATTGCGCTTCTTCATTACCTAGGTTTAGCTACTAATGTGGGCTAACGGCCCTATTTATAAAGCTATCAGAGGCTGCTTAAAGAATCTGTGCTTACGTTTTTCCTTTTACGACAGACTATTTAAACTGTCTCTGAGGAGATCAAGTAATAATAAAAATCAAGAAAAAAGGTATTCGATCAGCCCACAATTATTTTGGTCAGCAGAATTAATAAATGAGCACCAAAGCGTGGTCAGAAAGTAAATCTGTGGCCAATAAACTTAATTTGGTCAACTTATTAATATTACACAATCACTTGTACTGGTTTCAAACTAGGATACCATGTGCTGTGGTAACCAGGCAAGGACATCACAAACATGAAAGGCCCAGGCTGAGGCCATTTCTACAAATCAAGAACGGTGGCCGGCCTTTAGTGGGAATTGAACCCACAAATAACCCAATAATTACTCTGGTCAGCAGCAACACATGGTAAATCAATCTAACATGATCAGCAAAATAATTAACAATAAGAGAGAAGGCCTGTGAAGGCTACATAAAAAAAATTAAGTACCGAACTTTGGAAACTGTTTGAAAATATGGCACTTTTTACAGATCATGACTTTGGAATTTTCTGGTGATCAATCTGGTTATTACGTTGCTGGTCAATTTTGTATTTTTTGTCGACCACAACTATTTTATTGCTGACAAAAAAAACATATTTTTTGCCGACCGTTTATTTATTATTGTTTGGCCCGTTTCCTGGTAGTACGACGGCGCTAGTCGCGGTTTTAAAAGTCACTTGCGACTTTGCAGTATATGACAATAAGTAAAATTCTGACATTTTAGCGCCACAAAACGGGTGACTCGTGCCAATGTACTACCCTCAGAACAGATACAAGCATGCATGCATCATGGGGCAAGAGATGGTGAGATATTTTTTGGGGAGATTTTCTAGCTGCGATAATTTATGCTTAATGAAAATAAGTGTTCTCTTTGTTATACTTAGTCGGCATTTGCCTACCATAACTTTGAGGATCATTTTACACTCTCTTCACAGAGGGAATTCAAATTTATGACCATCATAGTATTATTGGTAGCGGTAGTAGCCTAGTGGGTAGAACATCGGACTCGGAAGCGAGAGACCCAGATTCGATTCCCAGTGCGGGCATGTACCTATGACTTTGTTTTCTAAGTTATGTACATTTGTGAAGTTATCGTAGCAATACCACTCGCTAACGGTGAAGGAAAATATCGTGAGGAAACCTGAGTGTCTGAGCTATTCACATATTTCACCGCTTGAAATCGCCAATCCGCGGTGGGCACGCGTGGTGATTAAGCCCATAATCTCTCCCTGAGAGAAGGCCTGTGCCCTACAGTGGGACGTACCTATATAGGCTGCTTATGTAGGTATGTTATGTATAAGTATCATTAGTACCTAAGTACAATCAACAGCACTGCAGGACAGTGGACCGGTGTGAAAGTTTATGTACTGTCGACTGTACTTATATACATAGGTATCAATGGCCCAAAACGAATGGCATAAAAAAGTCAAATTAAAATACCCGAGTCTACTTAAATTTTCCTTTTTTGTGAAATTTTTGTAACACCTCAATTTTTTTTGATAACCCTGTCGTCTGTCCCTACAATCCTAACCATTCCCCCACTTCTGGGTATAAGATTCTCAAGAAACAGGTGTCTCACAAGGCACGCCAGCTTTTTCTGTTTCCTGTCAAAAACATCAAGCCACCATTGAGCCACCATTGTCGCTTCGCAATTTAAAACTGCATAAACCTATTTTGTTTCACATAAAACTTATGTACAGTCGTGAGCGTCGACAGCACATCAGCTCAACCTTTACACGCGTGCACTCTAATATGTTAAGTTACGGGAGACTGCAACAAAAATGTAAAGGTTGACCTGATGTCGACTGAACCTATCTACACAGGGTACCTCAAATACGCTATTCATCAAAGTTTGTTTGTTTGAGGCCCAAACATTCCAATTACAGTTTACTAGTTAACAAAAACTTTTGTCTGAGTTTGAAATTTTTTTGTTCAACTTTCCACTTTTTTCATGTTGTTTTACGATTTTTGCTTTGTTATAATGGTGCTGTTTGATGAATAGTTAATGCTTAAAACCATGACGTGTATAATAGAATGGACATTCTGCTAGAACTATGTTTTCCCGGAGTCTGCGACACAGGTAGAGCGCAAAAAGCGCGCCGATATTTCGTCACTTAAATATAAATCTAAGAAAAAACCTCATAGAACAAATGTTATTGTGAAAAACAAACTCCATTTGGGGTGTTTTTGGAATTGCGCATTTTTTAAGCAAACCTGTACCCCCCTAAAATTATAAGGAGGTATATTTAACGGCGATGCCACTCTCTAACTGTGAAGGAAAACATCGTGAGGAAACCTGAGTGTCTAAAGGTGGGTACTGACCAACGTTACGAGGTGTAATGTAACATGTTACACAGCGAGCATTCGTGCAGTCAGTACGTTGTGTTACGGGGAAACCAGCGAGCAACGAGCCGCTCGTTGCTCGCTTTGGGTGCTCCACCCGGCTGTCGGTTTTTTGGCGAATCCTTTGACTGTTACGCGGTTCAGTCAGTACACACTCTTTCAAGTGATCACACGTCGTTCCTCTCGTATTTATTTCTTAAAACTTGAAGTGGAAATAAGAAAAATAAGAAGAAATAAGTTTGATGTCCAGTAACGTTTTTTCTTCTTCTTAATTTGGATGAAACAATAATTAAGGAGAATCAAAGATACCAACGCGTCCTCGCTGTCGGCCATCTTGAGTGAACTGGCGGCGAAAGCGGAGCACAGAGTTTTCACGAGCATGTTACGCCGATTTTAGAACACAGCGTAACACGCTCGATGCGAATGTTACATTACACCTCGTAACGTTGGTCAGTACCCACCTTAAGCTGTTCACATACCTCAGCGCTTGAAATTGCAACTCCGCGATGGGAATGCGTGGTAATTAAGCTCATACGACGTACATACATGTTATACTTCTCCTAATTATACTTCTACAATACCTTCATGTACGTACTGACTTCGAATTTAGACCTTATATATATTTAGACCTTTAAGGTCATATTCGTTTGAATAATTTTTATGTTTTTAATGCTGCAGTGTTTTGAATTCGGTTTTTATTTCTTAATTTCTCTCTTTCTCCCTGAGAGAGGGCCTGTGCAGCAGTGGGCCGTGTATAGGCTAAATAAAAAAATTAATAACGGGTCTAGCCGCAATTAATTCGCAGTTTTCCGAAACGTCGGGCGTTAAGGTAAGCAACTAACTGCATAAATATGTAATCCCGATTAGACCTAAGAAATGTTTAACTGTTTCGGAGCATCGCAAGTCATTAAAAGACACTTCCTACATTTGAAATAGTACGATCACGAAGAAGCCACGCGTTAGCCGTTATCAAAAACATCGGCGGTGATTACGGCGCGCCGCCCGCCCGGCGCGGTGCCGCCGCCGCCGCCGCCGCGCCGCCGCGACGGCACGGCGAGTGCCGGGACCCAGAAGGCGCCGCGGCTGCCTTGCCTCGCACCGAGGCTAGGGAACTGAGCGCCAGCGATCGATCACGGCTTTAAAACATAATCCTATCTTAAAACATATTCGGTGGCAAAATTACTTCTCCTTCCTGTACTCCTCTTTCCTTCTATGATGTTTGCGATGAGACTGTCGTCTCATAGAAAGTGGCCCAGAATGTTTCCTCTTCTACATTATTTCGTTCCCAGTACCTATATTTCCTCTTTCATTTACAAGAAGTTAAACAGAAGGTGCATGTCGTGACGTACTTATATGTAGGTATATCAGGCCGTCAAAGAACTGCTCCTATTTTACGCTATCATATCCTGAACGATTTCAATCTTCTAACGGTAAAATCCCATACTAATTGTTATCGCAAACTTCACGATTCCGACAATATTTAGTGCGCATAATAGGCCTCTGATTTGTAACAAGAGTACCTACGTGGAAGATGCCGCACCGCCTTCATTCAGATATTGGGGCAGGAGCATTTTTGGATTTCTGAAAAGAGCCAGGCTGCTTTGAGTATCTTCCTACTTTCACAGCCATGTTGCGGACATTATTGCCCAACCAAGAGGCTAAAAGACCACCGATTGTATACTATTGTATGGATGTAGTACGCATAGCCTATATGCGTCTCAGTGCCGGGCACAGGCCTTCTAGCAGAGAGACAGTATGGGCTTAATTACCACGCGTGCCCATCGCAGATTGGCAATTTCAATGACTGAGATAAATAAATAAATGTGGAGTTTCTTTGTTAGCTTCTTCTCCGCATAATCTATTAATTGTGAAACTAACAGCTTTGACGTTCATTAAGTAAACATTTTGTTTTTATAGTGAATAAAAATTTTTGACTTTGAGACGTCTTTGCGATCCGGCATTTATTATAATACAGACTACATATGTCCCACTGTGGGGCAGAGGCCTTCTCTCAGGGAGAGAGTATGGGCTTAATCACCATACGTGCCAACCGCAGATTGACAATTTCAAGCGCTAACGTATGCGAACACCTCAGGCACTCAGGTTTCCTCACGATGTTTTCCTTCACAGTTAGCAGTGGTATTGCTACTATAATTTCTCAAATGTACGTAACTTAGAAAACAAAGTCATTGGTACATGTCGGGATTCGAACCCATGACCTTTCGAATGAGAAGCCGGCTTTCTACCGCTCCGCAACCACCGCTTTTTATTATCCTGTATGTATACTATTAACAACTACAAATTAAGTACCTTATCTCTGTAAATTACTGGTGTGCAATAAATAGTTACCTATCTGTCTAAGTACGCCTAACTTGGTTTACGTCTGAGTCGTTCCTTTAAAAAATCTGAAGTGCCAGACAATATGAAAGTCTCAATTCCGAAGCCGTAGGTATAACTGGTTAGATTACAAAGAACGAGAACATTTCCGCCTCGGTAGAGTTAGCATTTCGTGGCCCCAAAACTACTGTCCAAATGATTTTGAGTGTTTGCATTGCATAGACTTGTGTTTCGCGGCGTGCGACAATATCAAGTAGATAAATTAGGGGAGAATTGATGTCAGTAGAATATTGATCCTTGTCGGGGGATGTTTTATGCTCGCTATCAACATCTTATGAATAAGCTGTATGTCCGAATTTATACATTTGGTGGCATGTTGATGTATTGATGGAAGATACTAGTTAACTTTTCGTGTAGGGAATGACGATGAGAGAGGGCATTTGGGGGGAAACGCCTATACCCAGCTGTGGGCAGCGGTGGGTTGATGATGACCATGTGTGTCTCGGGAATGTGGTCGAACGTTCCTAGGCCACCACGACTCGGGTTCCCCAACCCGCCTGCCAAGCGTGGCGATTACGGCAAAACCCCTCATGGTTATGAAAACCACGAGGGAGGCCTATGTCCTGCAGTGGGCGTCGATGATGATATGTCTGTCTCGGGAATGTGGCCGAACGTTCCTAGGCCCCCACGACTCAGGTTCGATTTTGTTTGGTGACCACTGCTAATGTCTTAGTTATAGTTAAACGTGTTTATTAATAAATACCTAGATAAATAGATAGAATATTCTTTAACACGAATTTATATTATTTTCCTTTCTCCGCCAAATCCCCCGGGCGAAGATATCAGTTTCCTGAGCCTAAACGCTGCTCTGAAGGGGATCCAGTGGGCTAGTTAGCGCCACCATTGAAAAAAAAATCATATCTTCTTTTACAGATCGTATTTGCAAAAAGTGTCTGTACAATCTGTCAGTCATGTTAACAGTGCTTTTTAGGACCCACAAAGAACCTAGGATCACGAACCTAAGACTACTTAGATATAGCCTGCCAAAAACGGCCGTTGTTGGCATGCTATCTAGTCCTAAGGTATCTAGTCCTATCTAGGTGCACGGCCATATGTCCTAAGAATCACTATTAACATCATTGAGAGATTGTACAGACATTTTTTCCAAATTCGATATATAAAAAAAGATATGATTTTTTTTTCCTCGGTGGCGCTAGTGTTACTTCCCTGTAGCCGAATATGGTTGGGATCATATACAGGGTGTAGAAAAATCTCCAGGAAAAACCGAACAGGGGGGGGTTTATTTGTCAATACGGATCGCTATCTATTAGTATGGGGAAAACTTTAAAATCCCAAAAATATTTTTTATTTATTTATTTATTTACTTTCAAAAACATTATCCGCTGCTCCATTTTTATTTTATTCATCTCCATGTAAACAAACTGTTGATACTTAGAAACAGTTAACAGTTACCTAAGCGTCAACAGTCTCCTTAATAAAATTGCAAAAGGACTGACAACCCTATGCTGCGGCACTGCATCTAAGTCCATGTATGATACACTAGATACAATCGTTCTTGTTAACATTATTTAAATACCAGACATCCTTGTCTTCCAAATAAACCTTAATGTTATAATAGGCTTTTTGCACAGAGTAAGCTTAATACATTTTTTAAAACGCTTTGGTGGTTCAATCAATAAATCTTACCTACATATTCATCTAAGTCTTATTCCAAATGATTGTGTTGTATGGCAGTTATTATTAATATCAACCGATTCCGATACACCAATCCTTGCACCACGATCCACTCGTGTATTAATATCAAGCGTAACTAAATACGGAATAAAAAGTTGTCTTCCCGTGTTCTCCGTCGCTGACAGGCCGGCGGGCGCCTGACGGTTTGGCGCCAAACTACGTGCTGCGACGCGTTGCCGCGCCATCGCGGCAGGCGCTGCTCGACAGACGTAAACAACCTATCGCTGTTTCTCTGCTTCGTAGTAGCGCTGATATGTTTGTTTGGATAGGTAGCTTTATGGAACAGGCCAATTATGTTCTTGTGTATCGGTTGAGTAGGCGCGTATTGACGGTATTGGTAGAGAAATCATAACGTAAGTAGAGATCAAGTAAGTAGGCACCTATCTACTTATATTAGTATTAATAGTTTTGACAAAGTAGGTCCCTATCGTTAATGAGATCTTTTGATCCCATGTTACTAACCTAACCTAACCTTACTTTTGGCTCAGAGCAATTTCGTAGTTGACAATTGGTTGACAATAACCTAAATAGAGAAAAAAAATTATCCGCAACCTACCTGGTAGGAACAGCTGGTAACTCTTTCGAGATTTCAAAAGTAATTTACTATGGGGAACAGTAAATTTCTTTCATTGCTTGTGATGTCCTTGCCTGGTTACCTTAGCACAGCGTAGCCGAATTTGTTAGCCCTTGTATCGCGTAACTTTCTACTCTATCGGGTTGAGCATTTAGACGAATTCAAAGTGTCAAAATATGCATGTATTTGACAGTTTGGAGTGGGCAAAATCAGACAACTCTATACAGTGTAGGACTTACGTGGTCGCACCCCTGGACAAGTGATTATTGTGAGGAAGTCATTTATTTACTTTACTTATTGACTTACTTTACTTACTTATTGAAAAGTAACCGAAACCGGCGTGCGTGCATGCAACGACTAGTGAATGTCGATGAAGCGAAAGTGATCTGTCAGGATCGTGGCAAGTGGCAGTCCCTGGTATCTGCCTACCCCTACCCCTTATGTATGTATGTACTTATTGATTTAATATTCCTGACTAATATGATAAACGCGAAAGTTTGTATGTATGTATGGATGGATGTTTGTTACTCTTTCACGCAAAAACGGCTTAACGGATCCGGATGAAATTTTGCACAGAGATAGATTATAGTCTGAATTAGTACTCATAAATTTGTTAGTATAATTTAATCTTACCTATGACAGTACAAAAACAACAAGCCTACCGACTAGTGATTTTGACATAAGATGTATGGAAGAACTTTTTTATAGTTTGTAAGATTTTTTTTGAATAATATTGTCTAACTTTGACTTTCAGTACCCATTAGTCAATATCGGTCGATGCATTGTTTATAGAAAACTGCCATAGGCTGAGTCCTCATATCATAGTGTCAGATATTTACAAACTCTTGCTATTAGCGCCCAGCATCATCAATGTGCCATTTGCCAGGGCGTGATGGACGAGCGCCCGATACGCAAGACGCTGAATCAATCGACGGACTTAGGCCGAACTTTATTTATAAGTTATAACCGACACTGACGATTGGTACAGTCGACAGCGCATAAACCTTTACGTGCGAGCACTCTACTCAGTTAAGTAACGTTTGACCTGCGGCTGACTGTACTAGTAGGTACAGTCAGCGTTCTGCGAGCCCTATAAGGTCTGACTCAATTAATAATCTACGCGGGCTACTAATGAAATGAATGATTTCACAAATGGATTTTTGTAACACTTTAATTAGTTTTTAATTATGACAACTTATAATTTTCTCTACCAGATCGAATCAGAAATGATGAGATCCGTAGACGAACGAAAGTAGTCGACATAGCCCAGCGGATTAGTAAGTTGAAGTGGCGGTGGGCGGGGCACATAGCACGCAGAACTGATGGCCGATGGGGTCGAAAAGTTCTCGAATGGAGACCACATATCGGCAAGCGCAGCGTAGGACGACCAGCCACAAGATGGACAGATGACCTCATCCAAGTGGCAGGAAGACGCTGGATGAAGGCCGCTTCCAACCGGACTTTTTGAAAATCCATGGAGGAGGCCTATATCCAGCAGTAGACTTCTTGTGGCTGAATGATGATGATGATAATCTAACGGTCTTATTTATAAAAAAGACGATTCCTCGAGAACTCTCCTCAGAGGCACTTTAAATAATCTGTGTTTACGTCTTCCCTTTACCGCAGTCTGTTTAAACATTTTTGATTAAAGTATTTTAAGAAATCGTGTTGTTGTAAATAAGACTTTTGTTGTTTTTTCGGTTTATTTTCCAATTCTTATAATTTTTAGTTTTGCAGTTTGTTTTGCTTCATAGAATTGTTGTCTGATGACATGTAATACATAAGAAATATGCCTTACGGAATAGACAACTTCTCTGTAGGACAGTGAGTTACCGAAGGCTGAGACATTAGTAGAGTACTTAGATAGATTATTGCTAGAGTATAGAATAATAATATTCTTAGGGACCTATTTTTATTTTGATATTAAACTTATTTAATTAAAAAATGAAAATACGTTTGTAAAAAAAAACCGTAAGCTATTCTTTCGTATACCTTAAGTATATTTAGGTTTTGATATAAAAATAGGCAAGATGTTTTAAATTATAACTTCTGACTCTTACGCCATGTTTCTCTATCAGAAACTGAATGAAAATTAAAAGGTCTCAAATAGTGTTTAAAATTTGTCAAAAATATACTAGTTTTATTTTATGGACGCACTAAGCCCTAACATGACTCATTCGTTTAGAATCCATGTCCTTAGCGTTTCTGGTAAATATTGTTAATTCTTTATTGCGCAAAAGAAAGCCAATCAGTGTATCTAGCTGAGGAGAATAAAACAATTCGTACTCAGTATACATCTTTCAACAACTGTAAACTTTATATTTTTGTTGCAAAATAGCCCTTCATCATCATTAGCCATTTGACGCCCACTGCAGGACATAGGCCTCCATAGTATGAAAACCATGAGGGGGTTTCCCGTAATCGCCACGCTTGGCAGGCGGGTTGGCAATCCCAGTATGAGGTTGGAATCTCAGGAAAACGCTGCTGCCCATCTCCTGGTAATTTATTTCCTTAGTCGCCTTCTACGACATCCACGGGAGGAAATGGAGTGACGCTATTCTTAATCCGGCGCCACAAGGGAAAATAGCTCTTAACGAAACTGATAAGGGGGCATGTATGTGTGTGCTCTGCACGTATTGACTTGTCTTTCATGTGGGCTGGGTATTGGGCAAGCCTACTCCATCTAAAAACGTATCCTAGGCACTGCAGCGTCCGAGTGAAGGTACCACTGGACGCTGAATAAATCATCTTATTTCGTAGATGCAAAGGCCAAAGTTTTTTATGTAAAGAAGAAGAAGAAGAAAAACATTTATTATACCAACAAGATACATCACAGAAACAAAATAAGCAGATAAGTAACATAGTATGCACAACAATAGAAAGAAAACTAAATACACAACAGACAAAACGACTAAATAAAACAGGACCATAGATGTAGCCTGTGGTGTATCTAAGTTGCCACAAAAGGCAGCTGACTCAGCGTTGTGCTGAGGAAGTGATCCCTCAGCGCTGATTTTCAGTCAGTGTCTACAGTAACCCATAATTGTACTACGGAGTGCGTGCCGTGGTGCAGTTAAAAGAATTAAATCAAATGCAATAACATACATACAATAAAGTAAAAAAATATCGTCATAAAATACTTACATATATTATTAGTTTTAAATTAATATGTGTGAAATATAGAGGAACGAACACCATAATAAACTAAATTTAATAAGTAAATATAAGTGAAGTAACAAGGAGAAGAGAGATAGGAGGATACACAACACACCAAAGTAAATACATGCCCGACATCACGCAATGGTGGCCTATGATTTAATTGATGCTATTACAAAAGGTTGATGCGCTGACGACAGCACAGTTGTCTTGTCGTTCGTTGACCGTACTCTACTTGTATAATATTAACTTTGCAAGTTTCATCGAAATCCATGAATCTTTCGAGGTGTTCAAGGCGTTCAATTGGACTTGCTAATGAACACGCATGGATGCCTTCTGAACTCCCCGCCTCGCTTGCGACCGTACATCAATCACTTCAGTTTCTGGGTTCTAACCAAAGTTGCGTTTACAGGATGATAGTGAAGTTTTAAGGAAAACGGAACAAAACTGTTTTTTAGCGGGTGGAACGTGCTCTACCACGAGCCAGGCAGATCATACGCCTGGGGACGGCGGCCTATCCAACTGTTGTTCTATTTAAATTTATGGTGTGTCGTGTGAAACACTTTGCTTGCCCGATGCTGGAATGTCGGAGTACGTAGTACGCACAGAAAAGGCATGTACTCGCCACATTTCATCGCCGTAATTTCCATAAATAGTTTAACAAAATATGTGTTGTAAATTACAAAATATAATTTACGTGTCTCAGAAATTGTGTATTTTAGAGGTAATTTAACCCTGTATAAAGGCCGCTTGTGCTCTACGTAATACCAGTATCATCGAACACAAGAATAATAATAACATCCACAGGAAAACAATCTCCACACATGAACCTCTGTGACATGGTAGCCAGAAAAAACATCACAAAGATGGCGAATCCAATTAATTTTGTAAACCAACCCATCACCCGGCGGGAATCGAACCTACGACCCCTGTATTACTGCTGGACCAAAGAGGCAGTTATTACTTATTAGTTACGATACAATAAGTGGGCAGCGGGGGATGGCGTGACGGCAAGTTGTGGTCGCTCGTCTTCGGCCGCGAGGCGCCGTCGCCGCCCGTCCTGCCTCGCCGCCCGTCCTGCCTCGCCGCCGGTCCTGCCTCGCCGCCGGTCCTGCCTCGCCGCCGGTCCTGCCTCGCCGCCGGTCCTGCCTCGCCGCCGGTCCTGCCTCGCCGCCGGTCCTGCCTCGCCGCCGGTCCTGCCTCACCGCCGGTCCTGCCTCGCCGCCAGGCGCCGTGCCCGGTACATCTTGGGGCGGTCGGCACGGTCGGCGCGGGGCGGCGACAATTCTCATACAAACGTAGTTTGCTTTAAATTTATAAAAAGTCACTATATTTTTCCGTGTTTTTCAAAACACTGCTGATTCCGTGAAGATAGGGAACTTAGATCAAGTTTTTGTAGTAAATACAATTTTTGAGTTTGATTTCTTAAAACACACCTCAAATTCAGTTAGAAAGACGGTACCACAGACTGTTTTAAATGTGTTGGAGGAGGGTCTTAGAAGAATCGTGTCTTTATCTATAAAAAGGTTAGCTGGAAGAAAATACTTTAGTATTAAGCTCGTCTATGGTCTTAATCTTTAATGTTATAGTAGCCAAAAGGGCTACTATAACATTGAAAATTATTTGGATGACATGATGTTTGGAATTAAAGCCGGTTCAATGCATGAATTCCAGGTTTTAGAATATTTATATAAACTCTGTTAATTTAAGGACTTGAAACGACTAAGTTTGGAGTTTTTTTGGCCATTTTTTCTCCAAAATGATCTAGATTATGAAATGGACACCTAGTTTAACTTGTAACGTTCATTAAGTCGCAATTTCTGTGCTACGTTAAGTAAAAAAAATGATTTTAATTTTGATTTTATGTACAAGTGTTTTTTTGTGCAATAAATAATTTTCAGTCAAACATCGTGAGTCTCGGTGTGTGTTCCGCGAACGCGCGACTTGTTTGGGCGTGCTGCGTGAGCCGCGCCACGCGTCGCGCCGCGCGGCCGCGCCCGTCCGTCCGGCGCGCCCTGCCGAACGCGCCGCGGGCCGCTCGCCGCCCCATTGCTTATCACGTCTGATTACCATGCCGGAGGTTGTGAGTTCGAGTCTTACTGGGGGCCGCCGTACTGGGTATATGTCCATGTTTGTGATGTCCTTGTTCGGTTACCATAGCACAAAGACAAAGATTGTGTTGCGGTGGAAGTTATTTATTTATTTCTGCTTCTGTGCCTAAAGCGGCGATTAAACTGCCTTTGAGGAGTGTTTTGGAGGAATTGTGTTTTTATAAATAAAATCGTTCGTTTGGTTTATAAATTTAGTAGGCACATATTTTTTTCCCGTGTTTATCAAAACACTGTCAAGGAAGTTGGCAAATATGTAAGAAACATATCAAGTTTTTTTTACGATGAGACGTTGGCCGGTGTTTTACATTTATGTTTTGGTGGAATGAAAAGGCTCATATTTTAAAAACCTATTTAGAGGCTAAAAATAAAAATAAACGGTTAGCCAGAGGTCGTGGGTTCAAGTCCCGGCATGGGTAGAATTTTTAGCCTCTAAATAGGATTTTAAAATTGTCTTCAGCACGGATTAGTGCAACAAGAAAAAAGAATATAAAGGCTCATATTATTAAAATTATTTATTGTGCCAAATATACACTAAGATATTGTTCAATTTATGAGCGCGTCGATTCTGAATTCTGAAAAGGTACCACTTTGCAGTTTTCCCAAAAATCTTTATTTTGACAACTATTCGCTAAACTAACTTGAGGATAATCGCTACAATAGAGAGCAATTACATACCGACCATACGAGTTAAACCAAGGATAACCTATGAATAAAAAGAAACATTTACCTATATTTATTTGAGCCATGTGTACCATATGTGAGCCATATATTTATAAGCCATGTTTATTTGTTAGGTTGAGCATGGTATTGTTTGTATTTGATATTCTCTTTTTTTTTTGTTGCACTAACCCGTGCTGAGGACAATTTTAAAAACCTATTTAGAGCCAAAAAATTCCACCCATGCCTAAATACGTTTTTGGCACGGTTAGCCAGAGGTCGCGGGTTCAAGTCCCGTCATGGGTGGAATTTTTAGCCTCTAAATAGGTTTTTAACGTTTTTAACATAGTATAAATAATTTATATTAGCTTGGGAACATAGTGAATGGCACTGTGGATGGCACCAACTGAGCTCAACAGACAAGCAGCTATCCTCGCTTACACGCAGAGGCAGACTACATAGATAAGTATATTTTGGCAGACTAGCAGTAAACATGCTAGCTGCCCCCTCCTTTATTCAATGAGCTACATTTAATACTAGCTTTTGCCCGCAACTTCGTCCGCATGGAGTGAGTAATTTCCGAGATGAAAAGTATCCTATGTCGTTCCCCGAGGCTCAAACTATCTCCATGCCAAATTTCATCTAAGTCCGTTCAGCCGTTATTGCGTGATTGAGTAACAAACATCCATTTTGTTTGTGTACCTTTGTGTTTACTTTGTGTTTGTATTAGCTCAGTTGGGAGAGCGCTGGCATGGTTAGCCAGAGGTCGCGGGTTCAAGTCCCGGCATGGGTGGAATGTTTAGCCTCTAAATAGGTTTTTAAACTTGTCCTCAGCATGGGTTAGTGCAACAAAAAGAATATAATCATGTAGGTACAGCGATATCATTCCGATGTAAAAACCTAACTGCAAAGTGGGTTACTCGGGGCTGCAAGTGATGTAAATTGCTTCGGCCAGATGTCGCTGCCTGTACGTAATACAGAGAAGTTTGTAAAGAGGCTCGAAATTTCGATTTGATCGCATGATGCCTACTATTGCTCTTAGAAACTTTTTTAATATTTTCATACTGATGGCTGCACTTGCCCATTAGCTCAGTTGGGAGAGCGCTGGCACGGTTAGCTAGAGGTCGCGGGTTCAAAACCCGGCATGGGTGGCAATTTTTATCTCCAAACTATTTTTAAAATTTGTGTTTCTGTGACAATTTAAATACATAAATGTCTTCTTTCTTTCAAACATCTTTACAAACTTTCACATTAATTCATAATTTTAAAGTAGGATTCTATGAATCCGTAAAATCTCATTGTATTGGTTACGAAATATTATTAGGGTTACAGCTAACTCGAACCAATAGTGTCAACTTCATTGGGAGGTGCTGGTACCTGTAATACAGTTTTTAGGGTTCCGTACCCGAAGGGTGCCAAACGGGACCCTATTACTAAGACTTCACTAAGTCACTTCACGTCCGTCTGTCTGTCTGTCACCAGGCTGTATGATGTATTTCAGTTGCCGCTATAACTACAAATACTAAAAATTGAATTAGATACCTACTGAACAAAATGTATGGAATATTATTATTATTACTTTATTGCACACAAGACTTTTAACAGGACATTACATAAGAAATTACATGTACAAAGGCGAGCTTATCTCTGAATAGCTGTTTTTTTTTATTTTAGAGTTGGTCCCATAGTAAAAGTTGTTCGTATTGATGAGTAGAAAGTACTCGGAGTCTGGCGTTGCTTTACAAATCAACACCTTGTATCATCATCATCATCATCAGCCATTTGACGCTCACTGCAGGACATACCTAGGCCTCCTTCGTGGTTTTCATAGCCATGAGGGATTTTGCCATAATCGCCACGCTTGGCAGGCACCTTGTATATATAATTTGAATCATCCCTTGCGAGTCAGTGTGTTTTTTCGGTCCGCCCTAGGTCTGGGGCACTGCTACGTAACTTTCCCACTGCATGGCCTACTCTGAACTCTCAAATACACAACTTTCGATGCATAGAAATAAACAGAGTATCAGTTCCTAGTTTTTACTGAGAGCCTCGAAAAGCAAGAAAGCCGAATTGGTTGCCAACCTCCAAAAGAAGACGAAGAACCGTCAAAAACGTACATAATTATTTTGAGTTTTTGTCGCTTCGGAAAAGGCGAAATGGGCTGGACAGTTACGTCATAGGAGGGCTGGGCCTAAGTCCGCCCCTGCTGCACGCGTATCTCTTTAGCCAGCCGTCCGGGAGCGGGCAGGCGAGACGGCCGGCGCCCGCCGCGGCGGCGGCGTGTGCCGCGCGGGCGCCGCCGGGGCGCATCCCGCGCCTGGACAGATGACAGCTCGCTGGAGGAATAACAATACTATTAGCCACGGTAAGATGCAGAGGGAGAATTTGCTTTGTGATGTGTTTAGCTCGTATGTATGTATGTATGTATGTCCGATTCTATGTTCCCTCGTAACTTCTTAACCAGTGGGCAAATTTTGATAAATAAGATCTTAATCGACTCGTCGTGTTTGCGCGAGTGTCGTTGTCATGCCAATAAAAACATTACTTATAAAAAATCAAGTCTCGCAACTCAGTTCTTTTACCGTAAAAAGTTGTAAGATCCATGTAGGTAATACCAAGTCGGTTCATTTATTCAGCCCGTTCTTAAGGATCCTTCTGTCTTTAACGTAATTAGCTAACCTAAAAACGTCTTATAGTCACCATATCAATATTAAAAATCTTTTATATTTTAAATAAATAGATTGACTTGGAAGCGCGAACTTCAATTTTCTGCATTCTCGATTACTCAACAAGAACCTTCTATGATTGAAAAAACAAAAGAGCATCAAACTTTTTTTTATTATGTTGACAAATAAGCAGGCTATGCCTGCCAGTAATTTCTTTTTCTCTATCCAAGGAGTTTATTCATGGAGTTTACTCATTGTACTTAATATTGATTTATCGTGTTCTGTGAGTTGTTTGCTGTCCTTACCTACTATTAATTTTACTGTATAATCTGCTCAATATATTTTTATTATTTGTGTGCAAGTGCAAATAAATGCTTCATCTATCTAATTCACTTACAGTAAGCATTACTTTTTCACATCATTCCCCTGCACTCTTATTGGGTTGCGGGTAAGTGACCGCAAGTCAGTCTCTTACACGACACGTTACTCTACGCGAGCACAGGCGTCGAATCTCTGAATGAAGCAGCATACAATGGAGCAGGCAGGCTCCATTCACAGCCGCCCGCCTTAAATACGGCGACTAGGGCGGTTTCGCGCCACTCCAGCCGCGGAGGCCGCCCAACGTCCCGCCCGCCCAGGCTACGCGGCCAACGTAACGAAATACGAATCTTATTTGATATGCCCTTTTGTTCTGAGTAAATTAGTATTGTAGTGTTAATAAGGTTTATGAGATGTTTATGTAGGTAGTGTTTAGATGTGTTCGAAAGTTTTAAAGACTTTAAATGACTATTTAAATAAAAGAACTTGCCTAAAAGTATTTGAAGTGTTAAGGATTGACGTTGATATTATTGTAAGTACCACTCTGAATCAATTAGCTAAAAGTGATAACTTTATAATGATCTCACCTCTATGTGTAGATGCTTAACGTAACTTTTTTTCTGTAGTAGGCAGTAAACGACAGACTAACTCAACTATAGGAGATTACCTAGCAAGCTCTCGAGAAATGCTTAACATGCCTATAGCCAATACAAAAGTAGTTAAAACTAGGATAAGCGCATAATTCGTTTCAAATTCCTAATATTTTTTCGAAATTATATGATCATCATCATCATAAACCCATTATGTCCCCACCGAGGGGCACGGGTCTCTTCCCTGAGGAAGGTATAGGCCATACTCCACCACGGAGGCCAAGTCCGGATTGGTGGAGGCTTGCAGACTAGTGGCTCGTCTACTGTCAGAAGTTATAAATAATTATTAAAAAATTCTAAGAATTCCGAACTTCAAAATCGAAAACAAAATATTTTTTGCACCATAATGTAAATAGTCTTAAATAACACTGAGTGTATAATACCGATTAAGGACCCTGTCGGGCGTGGCAATATGACTTAAAAACTAACATGCTTATAAAAATATGTAATTTTGAAAGACCCCGTGAAGGTTAACGTTAGTAAGAATTTTTATACTTAAGTAGTTTGTTGAGTTATTACTTTCATCTACGAAGTCTGTTTAACACAATTTACATTTGAGATTAAATGTAAATAAAGCTTATCTACATAAGAATAAACATTGGTTCTACGGTATGTTGCCAGTTTTTCGTATTTAAACTTTTGTTAAATAGCTGTTAACAGTAATCGGTTGGTACTTCGGAAAACAAAGAAAAGAAGTGAGAAGTGAGAGAAACAAAGATTTCCCTTTGTAGGCCACTGGCCACACAGAAGGGCCGTGAGGCGGGGGCGCGGAAAAGATGCGACGCGTTGCATAGAAATCACGACTTCGCTCCGTCTCTTCTGTGTGAGCTTCGCTCCATCCTCCTTCGGTACATTTTGTATGAAAGGATTAACCTCGCGCCTAGTCTTTTCCACGCCCCCGCTCCACGTCCCTTCTGTGTAGCCCGGGGCTTAGCAATCTGTACGGCTCGCAGGATTAAAAAATAGTGGGACGCCATCTTGGCTATACGCAACGAAATACCTTACCTTAGTTGAGCTATTCTCGTAGTAGCTGTAAAACCGAATAGATGGCGCTAGTGCTTGAATACTATTTTGTACCCGTATTATGTTCGCCAGAGCGATAGTTTGTAAACATCTGTTTAATGTTTTGGCTTATTGTAAAAAAACAGCGCCTTGTTTGCTGTAGAAAAGACTGGTTATTTGGACATTGACCATTGTATTATTCAATTCACGATCCAATCTTTGTTTGTCCACCGACCATTATATGACAAATTGTGGCCGCTTTGATTCCATCATCTGGTACCATGGTACCATAACGGACAGCCGTTAGCGAAAGTTTGTCCAAGCTCATGTAGGTAAGAATAAACTCTAAAGTGTTTATCGTGTGCGCTTCAAATTGGTCCATGGATGTTAATTAAAACCAAAATTTACCTACCACCGAGTGGGTACCGCGCGGCGGCCACGGCAATCGGGGACGGCCACCGAGTGGGTACCGCGCGGCGGCCACAGGCGAGAACACGATGGCGGGATGATCTCGAAAAGTTCTGGCTGGAGTGGTCGGGGGTGGCAAGTGACCGAGAAGCTTGGTCTGAAGTGAGGGAGGTATTTGCCCTGCAGTGGGACACCCATGTCATGGAGACAACAGAAAAGAAAAAAAGATTATATAGATAAAAACGTTTATTGTGAATCTTTCTTCCTTCATCCTCTGATGAATGTCCACATGTCCAGACCAACGCAAAATTTCTTTCTCAATTCTAGTCACTATATCCTCTATATATTCTTTTTGTTGCACTAACCCGTGCTGAGGACTATTATCCTCTTTCAGTCCACAACGTTCTCTAATCAAACTATTGCGCATCCTGTCATTCAAAGACTTCTTCACATACTTCTCAAGAACCTCATTTAAACTGCATTTATCCTACGTTCTTGCTTCTTTTGCCATACCCAAGTCTCGCTACCATGCATAAGTGTTGGCCACTCACGAGTGCACTCAGGAGTGCAAGGCACCGTTTTAACAATTTCCCGCGATATCGAGAATCAATCAATCAATATATCGAGCGAATGTGGGTGGAACGGCCGGTGAGGGACGCCCCAGGACATACTTCGGCCAAATAGGGGATTTATCGGCAAAGGGCAAGATAAAAAGTACCCGAAACCGGCGTGCGTGCAAGCAACGACTAATGAATGTTGAGGAAGTGAAAGTGATCTGTCAGGATCGTGGCAAGTGGCAGTCCCTGGTCTCTACCTACCCCTCTTGGATACAGGCGTGAGTTTATGTATATGTGTATGTACGTTTATTGTCATATAAAATGATTAAAATACACGCAGGTGTACAGACCACCACATTGGGCATTGCCTGTCCGGTGGGGGATATAATAATTAAATTTTTTTTTATAAATATTACAAATAAACTAGAGTTACCTACTAATAAATATTTTCAATTTCTATTGTCAAAAGTGGCTGCAGTCTGCACCTTTATTGGCAACTTGGCAAACGGGCGAAGTGTTATTGTACTAGGTATGCTTTTGTGGAATCCGTGAATCAGTGAAACTTTCTAAACACAACATTTGATATCTGGTTGATATTTGACTCTTTTCAAAATGTCCTGTCTGCAGTATCTATGCTACTTTTCCTTCCATGAGGCATACACGCGGGACACCCTGTATCGGTCGACTGCCACGGTGGATTAGCCGCTAAGGCGCTTAACTACCAAGATAGAGGTCGTGGGTTCGATTGCCTCCACGCCAAATGGCCTCAGTCTGGGTAAATTTCCATGTCTGTGATGTCCTTGCCTGGTTACCATAGCACAGGGTATCCTAGTTTGGGACCAGGTCAAGTGATTGTGTTGTGTGGAAGTTAGTAAATCATTATTTCATCATCATCATCATCATCATCAGCCATTTGACGCCCACTGCAGGACACAGGCCTCCTTCGTGGTTTTCATAACCATGAGGGGTTTTGCCATAATCGCCACGTTTGGCAGGCGGGTTGGCGATCGCAGTATGCGGTTGGAATCTCAGGAAGACGCTGCTGCCCGTCTCCTGGTAATTTATTTCCTTAGTCGCCTTCTACGACATCCACGGAAGGTAATGGAGTAACTCTATTCTTAATCCGGCGCCACGCGGAATTAATTACGTATTTATGTATGTCTAATCTTCAGTCAGTAATTTTAGACACTCAAGTACAAACTAAACCAACCTGTTTTATTATGAATATTACGTTCACTATTCAAGACATAGAGCCGATTATATAGGGGCACGCGTGGTGATTGAGCCCGTACTCTCTCCCTGAGAGAAGGCCTGTGCCCTACAGTGCAGCGGGACGTATATAGGCTGCTTGTGTATGTTATTATTTTTACTCGTAGATACGGTAAAAGCTCAAAGTGTGTGAAGAAAGTTTAATAATAGCACAAGAAGAGGTAGTGCAGACACGAGTCACTAAAATTGACCGAAAACTCTTGTAAATCCTAAGGTCTCTACTCTCTACTTAATCTGTTTTTGGGAATATGGATTTATAAAGTAGCTTCGAAACGATCCAATTTGCTTACCAAGTTTTGCGTAACACACAGACGTCTGCACCGGGAATATTTCCACTTTCCAGTATGCGGGCATGAAACACCAAAGAAAGAATGCGCCACAACAGCTGAGTGGACAACTTTCGCGTATCAATGGTTCCACGTGCCCGGCAGTATAGCCAATGTGCCCGTTCAGTCATTACTTATCCCGAGTTTGTTAAAAAAAAACCGGCCAAGTGCGAGTCGGGCTCGCGCACGAAGGGTTCCGTGCCATTATCTATACAACATTCGACAAAGATCGAGACAAGATAGATTAGGTACATTGAGAACAGCGCCATCTATAGAAAACATAAAGAAGAGTTTAACATTGACATTTAACGACATGACTTCGGCGCTGTGAAGGTTACATAGATGGCTGCTAGATGGCGAGCGCTGTCTTTAGACAACGTTTGTTGTATGGGGCCCCCCCTTTAAATATTTATTTTCTTCTGTTTTTAGTATTTGTTGTTATAGCAGTAACAGGAATAAATCACAAATACCCACACTATGGCGATGGCGAGAAAAAAAATTGCATTCCTACCGTATTTGGCGTAATAAATATGTCTATCTATGCCAAATTTTACCTTTCCAGTAGTTTACGTCTATATCCGTCCGATCCGACAGACAGACAGACAGACGGACGGAATGGTGAAACTATAAGGGTTTCTTGGTGACTACGGAACCCTAAAAAGCCCGACCACGTGCGGCCGACGGACCGTCACGGCGATGGAACTTTTTTGCGCTTGTATTGTAAAACCTAACTTTGTAAGTATTATTTAAGGATTATTTTTTATAGAAATCGTGCCGCCTGCACGCCGCTAGCTTGTTGTAACGCAGATAGACCTTAACGTTCCAGAGCAACGTAGTTTGTCGTTTATGACACTGAACCGCATATTCAAGCCATTCTCATCTCACCATCTCTACCACCGTGTACGTAAACTTCGCAGAACTAACGTGCTTCAATTGTTAGTAATGGCGATCACTTCTTGACCAGTATCGCAGTAAGGCCGGCCACAAAGTCGCCGTGCCACAATATTAAGTTTGGCCGCTATCTCAGGAGCCGCCCGTAATTTATAAGTCTATGTGTGTTTAGTCGGCACATTCCACGCGAAGGCTGCGAGTCGACGGTTCAAAGAGTAGGAATACGGGTACAGAAGTGACAATGCTACCACTGATGTCGAGGACGTTTACGCGATACATGGCTATTCCAGTGTGGGGGACGCTCCTATGAAAAAAAAATCCGCTTAATATTTCGCTAACAGATCTCCGAATTCAAACTGGATTTTCTGCACCTAAAATAGGTATATTTAAATGACGGTACCCCATAATATGCGGTTGACGAGAAAAAAAAAATCATCCCTAATTTAAATGTAGGGGAGCTACCACAAAATTATTTTTAATGATTTTATTACTTTTTGGTCGCCATAATTAACATGTATATCTAAGCCAAATTTTAGCTTTCTAGTACTGGCCGTCTGAGAGCTAAGGCCCGGACATACAGATGGACGGACGGAGATGGCGAAACTATACGGGTTCTGTGTGGACTACGGAACCCCAAAAACGGGACCTGTTGACAGATTGGGAGACTAAACTTTACCCATGAAATGAGCACAAATTGTACGGTGTAAACGTCAGAGTATGTAAATCACTCTATGATTTGTTCATTCTGTGCGTTACCGAAGTGAAATTAACGATGATGGGGCTATGGCTCCGTGCGAATCGGCGCGATGCGAATTCACAACGCTAAAAATTGCTCCACGATTCGGGTGACCATTCCTTCGACGACCGTCAGCCTTACTGAACGTATTTTGTAACCTAGGTCGTATTTTGTAAGAAGTGCTTACTTCTGTTATTACTAAAAAGATACAGGCAAAAGAAACAAAGAAGATTTTGGGTTCATTCATTTATTACTATTATGAACGCCGATGCGAACCAATTCGCAAGTTCTTGCAATGCGTCGCGCGAGCCCAAAACAATCGGTTTTCAATGCTCCAAAAGAACTTTTTCTTTTGCTTCCCTTAGCAACGAAAATGTTTTGCGCAAAGAAAACAAAATGTTTTGTGTAATGTTTCATGATAAAACACGAGCAGGAGACACGCCTTAAGAGTGACAGGGTTAGTGGTCGATTAAGGATCTACTGAACATTGGTAAGCCCCGCCCTCTGGCACTGTTTATAGTATGGGGTTAGACAGATCGCTAACGTGATGGAAAACATCGTGAGAATATTCGCGGATTAGTTGGCTCGACACGTATCGTCTTAGTAAATCCTGTCGTCGACAAAAATCCAAAACACTTACACAAACCCAATTAAAATATAAGGAGGGTTGGTGAAAATAACAAGACATGATGATTTTCTTTCGATCCACCACGATTGCCTCGTAGAGACATGAAGAACTAACCAGCTTACCCCAGCCACTAGGCCGGCGTCCGCTGCTCTGTGGGTGTGGATGTCGGCGCGGCGGGCGCGGGTGGCGCCGCACGCACACAGACGCGCGCACCTGACGCCGCCGGTGGCGCCACCGCGCCGCTGCCCCGCGCCTCACGCCACCGCGGCCTGTGTTGCTAGTGGGGAAATATCGCCGCGAAGCGGAGAAGTAAATAATCTTCATGGGGTAAAGTCTGTCCCAAAAAAGGAAATGATGACTGGTGAAAAAGTCCTTGTTGTAATGTAGATTCACCTTTGTATTATTTGCACACGTGAAAGATATTATATCCTGCTCTTGAAATGTAGAGATCAAGTGGTCCTAGTGTGAAATATATGATCCTTTGAGACGAAATAACAAAATTATTATTATTTAGTAAAACATTAAAATTACACGGAACTGGTGTAATGAAAAAGCTACCTTTTATACTTCTTGTGAAATATACGTATTCTACTTGCGAAATGTAGAGTTACAGTACCAGCCCTAGTATACAAAATATGGTTCTTCAAAACGGATCAATATTCTATAAAGAAAACCAATACATTGTCGTTACACTGAACTGACGTAATATTGAAGCTCCTGAAAAGGCAGCAACACATTATCGTCCGATCCCGATATGCATAGTGTCTCATTTGACTCTTTCATAAGAAAATACAAATACAATAAAAATATCTTATCTTATCTTTATTGAGAAATGCAATTTGCCACAGTGAATTTTGAAGCTCTTGCTCTTGCACTAGGAAAACCTGTACGTCAGGAGCAAGTGTCTTCGATGATCATACTGATATTCGTATTGTTTGTTCGGCCCGACATACAGGTCTAATACGACTCTTTTACATTCATACTGATACTCGTAATGTTTGTCCGGCCAGGCAGACAGGCCAAGAAACGCAGAAGAAAAAAAAACCGTCCGAAAAAGCAGTCAAAAAGGTTGTCGGCGCACGTCGCTCCGGTGGCGCGCGGCAGTCGAGAGCCAACACGCGGCGAGCGATGACGTCCTCGCTGAAAGTTCGCGCGCGCGGGGCCGGGGCCTCGTGACGACGACGATGTGATGTTCCGGAGACGAGCGCTGCGGCGGCGGCTGACGGGGGCCGGCGCGCCCTCGCCGCCCGACCTCACGCTGCGGCAGCTGGCCAAGGCGCTGGACGCTGGCCCCACGGGGACGGACTGCGTCCCAGCGCCGCAGCTCCAACTAGCCACGGTCCGCGCCTTCCGCTGGCAGGACCTGCAAGACCTCAACGAGCTCAGGAGACTTCCCCACTGCACGGAACAGCACTGCTGCAACCCGCACCACTGGAGCCGCCTCTGCGAGCCCGGTACGTGAGGCCGTTGACCTGATCAACAAGTGCACGCGACGTAAACACGCCCCGGTGTTACGATCTTTCAGTGAATTCAATCGTAAATCCTCTATAGCCAAGTGGTTTGTGTGTTTCAAGTGAACAGGCAAGTTCTTGTGTGTTGTTTAGCAGATGTGATTCTCTATTGGAATTTTGTCTGAGTGAAAGGAGATGTAGAAATGAAAGCATTGGTGTTGGTGCTATTTGAAGAATTTCATCGGATCGCGTCTAAGTTTATGCCGACTAAATATAGTAGATATTTCTTGAATCCCGGTGATATATATTTTTTGTATATTACTAACACATGGCTTGTTATCCGATACCAGTTTGTTATCTTGCTTGATTCATGTCCCATCATTTGATTCACTAACCGTTTGGTCGTGTAGAGTGTGTAATATTTCATGAACATTTTCCACTTGAAAATTTCTGTTTAGAATTTTTATGGACCGTCCTAACTATTTTGAGTTTATAGCTAACCTCAAACTCGTCACCTGTTTAGTATTAGCATGTTCGCATTAGACTCCAGCTGCAATTAGTGTATCAATCGGCGTACGTCGGTATTATCGCTGCCGTTATCTTCAGCGCGTTGCCAAGCGGCGCCGTCGCGCCCAAAGAGTATGAAGTGCAGATATCCAAATGTATCCGAGGCGCATCACAAAATGCGGCATTGATCCCAAAGAAATCATGCGGCCAAAAGTGACCGTGATACTTTGATTATCATGCACGGTTGTTCAGTGGAACGTCAAACGAAAAATCAAAGTAGAGAACACTTCGGTGTCTCGGTATTTAGTGGTCGATGAAAACGTCCGCAATGACGTCATATGCACAGACGCACGCGCCTCTTTCCACGTTCTAATGGCACATTAAATTCTAATCTTTGAACTTTAATTTGGCACTATAAAGCTCTACCTATTAGAGATATAATTATTTGTAAATCACAGTAAGCAACAAAGTCTAATAGGGTCGTTAACGGGTGCACAAAAATGCATCATTGTCGCCATGAACTTGGCATTCCCAATAATTGAAATCCAAAAGTTCCAAAATAATGTCTAGACATTGATGTCAAACCTTCACCTGGTTACCACCGCACAGATTTACGTCTAGTGTGGTAATCAACGCAAACCATGCTTGTAATGTCTTTCTTTTTAATAAAACATTTGTATTTTTTTATGCAAGAAAGAATTAAACTTTAGCAGATAACTTGAAAAGCAAGCTAAAGGCTCGGCATGGTTTGAGTTTGATCCAAATGAAACTTCCATTGTTCAGGACAGTCTCACAAGTGTGGCCCTCTCCTAGTATTTGTACGAGGTCTGATCACACTCGCTCCAATTTTTTTATAGTTGGCATATAGTACTGACCATATTAGGTTTCGAAACTATCTCAAAGCAAGAGCTGACATTTTTAGATTTTGAAAATGAACCTGCTTCCTTCTAGCTCTCAGAATAATGACATCCATGCAAAATTTTAAATCCAGCTCATTTGAAAGCCGTGTGTAAACGTTGACGCGAGCCGTGGGTGAGTTGAGTATCACCTAATCTGCGCGAGGGTCAGACGCGCGATAAGTAGACAAGGTCACGCCGGCGCCGGCGCGCCGTGGCGCCGTAGCACCCGTTAGCTTTTTAATTCGTCAGCGGCGCCTTTGTCCGTAAACATCATTAAGTGACGTTTCAGCCGCTGCAGTTGATGGTGGCGCCGGCTCATCTTTTGTTTTTGTCCTAATGGCTTCTACTTTCGCATCAAGCCATGACTATTTTTGTCTCATCTACGTGATCCTTTTTTCTGTGCATCTGCAGAATTATAGCATCAGTTATTGTCGTTGATAATGTCTACTTTTGCGTCAAATTCTTCAAAACCTTTGCTTGTCAGTGCATTTTGGATTTCTATTTGCAAGGTGGTCTGCTTAGAAAATATTACATGCTTAGTGAGTTTAGTTAGAAAACTATCTTGGAGGCTACTGATTTGGGCAGAAGTAATGTTAGATTTTGACAGTTCTCTGTTATGAGTCATTCATCATTATGTACATTGAGGTTCATTTGGTCATTGCCCGATATCGTCAATTCCAATAAGTTTTCTTACAATGTCTTCATGAACATCGGGAGTGATTTGTGTGGCGCCAGCGTTATCATCTCAATCTATAAGGAACTTGTCTGTTGACAATTAAGATTTCCCAACTAATGAGTGTGTGGTGGCGACTCTCAGCGCCCACTACCACCTACACCACGGGTAATATAATAAGGCACTCGCATCCACGGGTAGGCGTAGACAATGCCTGTTAGCATACTAATTAAGATGAAAGTCAAGAAAAAACATGAATATTAATTTTGGACTTATATTTTCATTGAAGACAAAAACACATTATGACATTGAATATGTCTTATTACCGCCAAAAAAGAAAACCGCCGTTTTTTTTGGCTTTCCGGAAAATCTCCGAGATATTTTTTAAAAAGGAACTTCTTTCTCAACCTATTAACCTATTGAAATATACATACATATTTTTGTCTTCTTCTTCTGATTGTCAACACGTCAAATTACATCTTGTTGGAATGCAAAACCCCCATGCGAATTCAGATCCCCCGTCGCAGTGATGACGTCGGCAGCGATTCCTCTCAAATTGTCGTCGGACCTCACCTGCGCGAGTTTTTTTGCTATATTCGTAGACGCCGCGCCGGTGGCTGGCCGCTGTTTTTCGTCAACTTTCGCGCAGCTTGTTCCCACGAGCGGCTGCCGCCACCGCCGCCGGCGCGACGAGGCTAAATATAGCCGGCGCCACACCGCCACTAGGATGTTTTATTGGATGCCCGTTTCATTTGTGTGCAGCATTATCGCCTTTATAATCCTATCAGCTGCCGGTGGTCTCGTAAATTATCATTGTTTGTCCTTTGCTATATAGATAGTTTGTACTTCTGGCCGTTTTCAATGAATGGTTTCTTTAATTTTTCTAATATGGCTTGAAAAAAATCTGTGGTTTTTTGGAAACCGTGATAATAGTTTTAACTTTATTTGTGATTCTTCATAACATCCCGTTTTTCTTTCATTAATAATATCAAAATCTTAAGTTTTCCTCATTAAGTACTTACCTGTGTATTTTTAATTTATTTCTACATTGGCATTTACATATACGCTATCAATAATGATTAGCGAGGTAAATATCCTTGATATTCGATCATCCATTACGTTAATTGCACTTTTATTGCACACGACATTCACGACGAGAAACCAAAGTATCTTCGTAACTGTCGCCAATAAACTTTTCACATTGCTTTTGTGTCGGCAACAGGTGTTTATGGCTTCGCACCTGTCTCATTAACATCATCATCTTCTTTGATGGTTCCGATAACTGCATATTTATCGTTTTCTACTTCATTGTGACTTGATGCTTCTTGTAATCAACCAAACTCACGGAAAGTTCAAAAATTGGATACAGTTATATGTCTAGATGATTTTCTACTGATTATACCCTGGTTAAATCTTTTCCAAAATATTCTAAGTAGATATTGTAATATTGCAATCTGATTTTATTTCTCAAAAAAGTCCTCACATCGAAGTAGGTATCTTTGGAATGCAGATATTGGGCTTTCTACTATCCGAAACAAATTATGGTGGAACAAGTAAACACTCGCTTACAAAAACTTGTATTACTATAATTTATGGATGATTCAGGGGGTGCCATGCCAGGACGGGGAATGCTTATCTTATCGGCGCAGATGCCGCGTCAGTCCCAAGCCAGGGGATCAAGTGATCAGAGATTGTATATATAGTAACTGGAGCGAAATTTAACCGATATCCAGCAAACAACTTAGCTCGAGATTTAACAATGCTGGAATTAAATCCTCTCCATGTTTACTATGTCACCCAAAAAACTGTACAAACTTAGCACAAAGTGAGAGCTCTTTCGATATAGGTACACCTATGTTGAAAGAGCATATGTATTTTTATTGAAAATTGGCTAGCAGACCCGATCATCTACTTGTGTGTGACAGAATTCCTGACACAGAAGTGCCAAAACTAAGGTTCTCACTGTCGAGGTTTAAGAAAAATATCTGGCTCCTACAAAAGCTGTCTGTGTTTTTGTTGTACGGTAGATAGAAGCGGCACCAAACATCCGGCAATCACACAGCAACCCACGGTGGAAGATAATGTACTGCAACCACCATTTTCGAGTGATTCGGTTGCCCACGCAGCATTTCTCGACCCATTACCGGGCGAGTCGAAAATTTTAATGATGTCGTCTAGTTATACCCCCGGAGTCCATCTGTCGGCGGCGCGGCCGATATTTATTTAACCATAATTGCTTGTCGGCGGATTGGCGCCGGCGCCGGCCGTGTCGCGCCGCTGCGGGGAGGCGGCGGGAGAGGGGCACGGCGTGCGCTCGCGCAGGTACGTACGCGACTACATAGCATAACTCCGACTCGATCGTGATCAGACTTTTTTATTTTTTTTCGCCAGCCTTTCTTCGAACAGGGGTATTTGCTGTTGCCCAAATTGCTGCACTGTTTCGTGTTTTTCGACGCATCTCGAGCTGTGCTTCCAAATCGTTAAAAGTTCGTTTTCCGAATCATGATGTTGTTCATCGGATGCGATGACTTAATCACTATATTTTTAGATCGTCTAGCTTCGTAAATTATTGTCCATTGATGCCTACTACAAGCACCTGTAGAGAGACCGGTTCGGCCACTGGTGGCTGGAGCCGGCGAAACGAGAAACACCGTCGTCTTTTAAATAACAGATCCGTCATGTCTCGATAGGGGGTTTTGTCTCTTGTCAGGACTGTTTTTGCCATTCATCCATTTTTTTCGTTGCTATTGTCCCATTCTGGCTAATAACTGGTACACAGTACCGCAGTCACGGCGGCAGTTAATTTTTAGCTGATTTTGTAACAGTCAAAATTCTGTATTTTTCTTCTTACTTGATGTCCGTAAATGGGAGTGCATCGTTCCGACGATAGTACAGTCCCATAGCACAAGCATTTTTACATTTCATTTGCAAAGTCAACCGTAAAGAAACTGAATGCGCAGTGCGCAGATGTACCTAAAGGTGCTTATATTGTCAGCTGTACCTATACGAAATTGCCCGTCCTTTCTTTCCAGAGGTCGCTGCCTGTACGTGATACGGAGAAGTTTGTAAAGAGGCTCGAAATTTCGCCGGTGCTTGCACTTGCCCATTAGCTCAGTTGGGAGACCGCTGGCGCGGTTAGCCAGAGGTCGCGGGTTCAAGTCCCGGCATGGGTGGAATTTTTAGCCTCTAAATAGGTTTTTAAAACTGTAATAAATAATTTTCATTTCTCTATCGAATACAGGGATGTAATGCAAGCGTCAACTCTATAAAAATTTTATGAATGTCAGTCTCGACAAAGCACTTGATGATTTGAAGCATTCCCAAAATTGTAATTTTATAATACTGACTCAATTTGAGTCACTCTTGTAACAACTGAAGAATGTCCGTCTGTTTGTCTGTCTACCACATCTTTTTTCGGAGGCCCAAAGGGTGTCTCAGCTAGCCAGGCTTATATTTCATTCGAGTTTTACTATCGAGACCCCGATTTGAATAACTGGTTTAAATTTTTTTCTTTTATTTCATAAGTCACAAAAATGAGCGCTAATTAACTTCCTCCGCCAATGCTGGATACAGGTATTTGTAATGGCTTGCGATGCTCACACATAACTTAACGGGTCTAATCGCGATTGATATTGGACAAAAGCAGAATGTTATGGCTGCGCGAAAGCAGGTGTTTTGTATCTAATAAGTCTAAATAACTGATCTAATTGGACATAATTTGCTGTTCACAAAGGCGCGCCCCGCGCTAAAGGGAATATATTTATTTCTGTCGAATGATTTACCTTGGTTTATTGCTTGAGGGGTTATCACGCTGTTCAAAGCTCGTGTCATTTCCTCCGACTCGACTTACGCATTCAATGAATGGAGCCTTTTGTAGAAAGACCTCTTCGTTTTTGCACGACGTGTCTCGACCTCAGTTTTGAGAAATCTCGTCTGCTTCACCACTTATTATCACCTCATTTGGTATTGAAACATAATAAACTTAAGGGAACTCGCAATCAGCACTTACTCAGACTTCCTGTACACTCGGTCGGAAACAGACAGCTCTTCGCTAGACGTCTAGACACTCAAGGAGGCCGACTATTTGCTACTTCGATGGGATCTTTTGTCTTGAGTGAAGTGGGTTTTATTCAATTACCTATTTCAGGAAACAAGTGTTTTACGTTGGTAGAATGTTTTCCAGTCTTGAGTCTTTAGCTAGGCATTTAGCATCGGCAGCCCTATAATATTTTACATTTGTTGGACCTTCAGACTTAGCCGTTCTTATATCATAGAAGAGTCTAATTTAAATTGATAGTGATAATAGTGTGGTTTTTGTACACTGATGTCAGATCTTATCGATTTCTTTTCCTTTCCGCCGATTGTGACAGTTGAAAATCAGATCCAAGTGGACCTGAATACGATATAGAAATCAAGTGTAAACCAGCCCTCACTTAATGTGTTGTGTTGTATAGATTTATAGAGATTTGTATAGATCGGTTACTTTTTAACTGCATTTGTGGAGCGCCAAGCAGGAAGTATCCGTTTAATATAGATACCTAGACCAAAACATGCACCCCTACGGGTGCAATCGAGCCCGTGGTCCGTCGCGCCGGTTGGGCGCCGCCGCTGGCGCCACCATCGCCATTCGGATGTAATTCGGGCGAGCTATTTCAGTCGCGCGGCGCGCGCGCAGCGTTTCGTTTTTTGTGCAATTCGGGGACGTTTTGTTTCACGCAGCGCGCCTTCACAGTGACAGTGCAGATGCTGCTTCTTTGTAGGGCATCAGGCTGAGGGAGGAATCGAATATGACAGTAATAATCTGACTGTTTGATGCAAGAAGTCTTCTTTAAAGGATGTTAGGCCTTCTACAAATAATTTGGTAGAAATAATTGGTACTTAGATGATTTTTTTACTTAACAGATAAATGCATAAAGTGTGCACTCAGACATTGTAGTGACTGGGACATATCTTTTTGTTTGACTGGGCGGGCTTACCTAGGCACCGTAATCACGGCTTACGAAAACTTTGTCTTTTAAAAGGTAGGGTAAATATTTATTCACTGCTTTAATTATTAAGGCCCAATAAGTCCAAGAACAGGTCATAACGAACCCAATCCATATTATTTATTGGATACTTCGTCAATGTATAAGTGGGTTGTCACTTATAACTGATTGGAATTCACTTGAGTGACTAATATTCAAAGAAAGAAAAAAAAAACCGAACTGAAATCATGGAAGTAATTAGCAATCTCTGCCTGGTGTCGATTCTGCGGCGCTTCCGTCCGCTAGCGTTAATCTTTGCCGCGCGTACCCTTGAAACTCATGCAGTAGTACTATGTAGTACAGACAGATAGACAACCGAGACGACTGTAGATTTCTGGCAATGACTGTACTTTCATGACTGAAGAAAAGAATAGATTTTCAAGTACCTATTTATTTTAAATGTTTCTGAGTACTTCCAAATGAATGAAAAATGTCGAACGAAATGAATTATATTTTTTTTTTATTTTAATAATTAATCATTTTCTTTTTGTCTATAAATCTACTTACCTACTAGTTTATTGTCAGAACTGTCCGCAAATAACTTAAAATGTCCTCCTCGGATGTAAAAAGAATTTTTTCACATTTTCAGCCTTGCGTGCTCCTGGCCGCAATTAATTATGCTAGGTACCTATTTCTTAAATGTTGGTGAGGGGTGTAATCTATAAAAATAAGGACGTAATTTTTTGTCTATGAATTCTATTATAATTTTTTCAACTTAGCACTAAATGATTTAAGAAGACATTATCCCTTTTCAGTGGAAGTCTGTGTTCACATTAATACAGATTATTCTATTTTGGGGACCACACCATTAATAATCGTTAATTTTCGCTTATTTTATATTTGTATATGACCGGCCATCATGGATGAACTATGCTACATTTTGTGCTTTGCATCTGGTATCCACTACAAGGGTATCCACTGATGGGTGTCAAATAGACTCTGGTTACATTTAACAGATGTGATTGACTGTCATCATTACGTAACAATAACCGATTGATGGATGGGTTCCAGTTCCCTCCTTGGACTAGCTCCTTTTGATACGTAGGTATAATGTAAAACCTGGTCACGAGGTTACTAAATAAGACGTCTAAATAATATGCAAAAGATAGTTTAAAAGCTAGCTATTTACTACTGGAGCAGTTAACCACTTACCTAGGCGGGCTGAGGAGTGAGCCACGTTCTGTATAGAGACCGGTCGGCGGTCAGCCGATCACAAGACTCGATCGGAGGACTGCGCCAGAGCTACGATTTACTGTCATAAGGCTGCTGTAAACGGTAGATTAGAGCGGTAGAGTACTAACTATTCTACTAACTATACCAATGTAAACAGCATTGGTAGAGTAGAGTACTGAAATTTGGTAGAGTAGAGTAACTAGCAACGTGGGCGAGCTACTCTACCACTTTCATTCCCCCACTCCAGCGTCCACTCTACTCTACCGAATACTAGACCCATGTAAACGGTTAGTGGAGTACCTAGTACAAACATGTTTCTTTCTTTATTTTAGGACGACCTTTTTGAGCAAATCCTCAAACATTTCTGGCGTCATCCTCATAGTTAATTTATGCTCTTTTACATCCTCTTCAGCCAACTCTTTCAAAAGTAATGCTGAAGCTTCTCGGGCATCTCTTCTCAAAATCCAGTCTCTCGTCCATATTATCTTTTTCCTATTTTCTTCATTGACAGCCTTTTGTACCTCCTTTAATAATATTATAAATCTGTTAAGTTTATCAGAGCGTTTCTTACAATTTCTCGATTAGTGACGTTCATTGTTCTAGTACTTCTTACCTAGTGACAACTCTACCGACAAAATGAAAATTTACATGTAAACAGTTACTCTACTTAAATTGGTAGAGTACTTGGAACTGGTAAAGTAGTATGCTAGTTGACTCTAATATTTACTCTACCCGTGTACAGCAGCCAATAGATCAGGGCTGAGTTTCATAAAACTACAATTCGTAGTTTATTATGACTCGTTGGTCTAGCCGTTAAGGCGCTTAGCTACCAAAATAGAGGTCGTGGGTTTGATTCCCACTAAGAGCCGCCGTACATTTTTGTAAATGGCCTCAGTCTGGGTGTATTTTCATGTTTGTGACGTCTTGGCCTGGTTGCCATAGCACAGGGTATCCTAGTTTGGGACTAGGTCTAGTGATTGTATTATGTGAAAGTTATTATTATTATTAATTTCAGGTACATTGCGTAGCAGAGTCTACTTGTTAATCTGTGGTTTAATCAACATTGCAATGTATATCGAATTGTCATAGTAAACCATGAATTGTAGTTCTGTGAAACAGGCCCCGGGCCTCAGATTAATTACGTAGGTAACTATGTCGTAGTATCCACACTACATCCACACGGTGGTTCCTCTGGTTGCCCAGATGTGAAACTCATTGTACGAGGTTGCAGGCATCCACAACTATAACAAATACTCTCCTCTACCGTATATCGCTCATCAGCTCAAATTCTATCGACCGCCGCGCGCCGTTACAATTTATACCCTGACCGTGTTTATATAAAACTCATTTTTAATTGGTAGGACCGTATAGTATAGTAATTGAAACAACGCGACGCGGCACAGCTTTCCGTAGCTTTAGCGAATTGAATCTTCACTGCAAAGTTTTAAAGTATATTTCGGTTTGGCGGTAGAGTAACTTGCTGTCACACCACATGGACTAATGAATACCAACAACTAGGTAACTAATGAATTTCAAAATTGAACTTACCGTTAATTGTTTTAAGAGTGCGTTCTCTTTTAGCGTTGAACTTAACATATGACGTAATGAGATCGAAAGACAGGAGTCACGCCACTAGTTCTTATTTAAATAAGACCTTCTTAAATCTGTACTCTATCTTATCCTGTTAGCGCCTAAATTGGCTTGTGATTGTCCAAGAGTAACCTTCGATTGTGTGTGTAGATAACACATGCAAGGATCCATTTGATATTATTTATAACCCGAGTGTGGTGCTACGCGTACGGGCGTTTAGGGTCATTACTTTGGCATTTCTACTGGAGTTTTTTCAGCACTCGTCCTAAGGGGAGTTCGAGGCAGACGGCCGAGTGATTCACTCGCAGACGCGTTTTGCTTTCATCTGTGGCTGTTACGATACATTTCTCATCCGCAATGTATCTACATTCTAAGCGGCAACACCTTGAAAACTTCGTGCGTTTCGCTTTTGTCTTGAAAGCGTTACTCTCTTGGGTCGAAAATAAGTTTCCGTGCTGTCGTTGCTCAAATATGAACTATTGAAGCCATATCTAGTAAATAAATTGTTTTAGTTCACACCCCGTAGACAGCGAGGAACGTTTGCACCTGGAGCTAATACTCTGGGTATCGATATCATTTGTAGAGACAGCACACAGATGAGATACCAAAAGTGATAATCAGTAAAGTATGAGCTCAAGTCTCTGTGTCTCTGCCTATAGGAATTAAGGCCGCGAAGCAATAACACCTTTCTATTTACAAACTGCCTTGGTACCTAATGGATGCCAGTTATCACATAAATACCATAAGCATTTAAAATACACCTCCATCGACGTTGTATTTCCTAAGCTCTTGACAGCTAATTAGGCAGTAGCACAACATTGGACTCTACGAAAGGCTAGGTACTATGGATGCTAAAAGCAAGCACATGCCAAATTACAGCAATGTGTCTTCAAACACAGAAAAGATCTCGTAAGAGTAACTAATGCTTCCATAACAGGCTTGTTCGTCTCAGTGACCAAGCAATGTATGCGTGCACTTCACTAAACCAGAGGTAAGAAGCCGGTTTGTTCTGGCGACCTGTGATTCTTCGGATGCAGTTGCTTGCATCAACAGTTTTAGTGGTTATACTAACCATGTCGAAACTCCGCAAAATTCTCGCAAACCGCTTCTGAGAATTCCGCGAGTGATCTGACGAGTGCAAATAAACGTTCCTGTGCTATTACCACATGGAGAGGTAACGTACAATGTTATACAATTCGACTTATCTCCAAACAGCTGTCAATCTTTTGCACTGCCACTCACTACACTTTTTGGATGACATCTTCTTCTGACATGTACTTTTGGAACAGTATTTTTATAGACTAGTGAAGCTTATACAACTTAGGTAATTTAAGTTTACCTAATAAAGAAACGCGATAAGACTCGTTATATATACCTAGTCTCATTTTGATTGAGTGGTCGTGGTCGTGTCTGTTTTTGCCTCACGTTGAACATTCTTAGCCATTTGTCTCTGAAACATTTTGAGAAAAATCTGCATTGTAGAGTGCCCGTAACCTAGGTAACGTTGAGTTTGACGAACTTGGGGAATGTACTTGGAACATTCTCTTCAAACATGAAGGTTTTATTCTATTTGTTGCACTAACCTGTGCTGAGTACAATTTTGAAAAACCTATTAAGAGGCTAAAAATTCCATCCATGCCGGGACTCGAACCCGCGACCTCTGGCTAACCGTGCCAGCGCTCTCCCAACTGAGCTTATGGGCAAGTGCAGGCATCGGCGAAATTTCGAGCCTGTTTACAAACTTCTCTGTATTACGTGCAGGCAGCGACATCTGGCTGAAGCAATTTACATCACTTGCAGCTCCGAGTACCCCACTTTGCAGTTTTTACATAAGATTGATATCATTGTACCTACATTATTATATTCTTTTTGTTGCACTAACCCGTGCTGAGAACAATTTTAAAAACCTATTTATGGAGGTTTTACACGACGCCGATACGCAAAGCACCTACTGCCGCAATTCCCAAAGCGTGTCTCATCTGCATTCGTTTGTCATTCGCGACATACCGCAAAGCCATTCAAGCCGACACCTTACAGAAAAGAAATTCGGCAGAGTTCAGAACCCCGACGAATGGTAATTGCGGATTTAAAATTCGACGGCTCTCCGAGAATGCGCGTTGGCGCCGGAGGAACATTTGTATGCTGTGTACCGTACCGTGTCCGAAATGTCCTCCGTTCTCTGCCCATCGATTTGTCCAGTGGTTTTCTTGGAATTATCGTTGTTTCATAGAAATAACAAAGTGCATTGAGATTCGGGATCACATTTCTGAATGCTAAGCACTAAGTAATTTATTTGCGATTTAAAAGACTAGACTAAAAGTAGGTGGTGACGTAGGTATATGTTCTAGTTCAACTGGAGATTTCTGCACTTAGCCTCATAGTCGGGCCATTGTACGTAGTAAGTGCAGAGGTATGTAAATACCCCAGACAATAGGGAATGTATTAGCAAAAGGGCAAGATAAAAAGTACCCGAAACCGGCGTGCGTGCATGCAACGACTAATGAATGTTGAAGCGAAAGTGATCTGTCAGGATCGTGTTAAGTGTCAGTCGTTGGTCTCTGCCTACCCCTCTGGGAAACAGGCGTGAGTTTATGTATGTATGTATGTGTTCGCTAGGGTTTCCTCACGATGTTTTTCTTCACAGTTAGCGACTGGTATTGCTACTATAACTTCACAAATGTACGTTACTTGGAAAACATAGTCATTGGTACATGCCGGATTCGAACCGGAGCCGGAGGTTTTTTGTCCGTTTTTTTCTCCAAATGATCTAGATTTTGAAACGGACACCTAGTTTTACTTGCAACGTTCAATAAGTCACAGTTTCTGTGTTACTTTGAATAAAATATTTTGACTTTGACTTTGAACCCACGACCTCCCGAATGAGAAGCTGGCGTTCTACCACCGCTCTTTACGTATATGTTTTTGTTAATAAATAGTAGTTTATGATACTGTTGCATAATAAGGGTTCATATAACACGAGTGTGTTTTAAAAAAATGAGCCGTAGGCGAGTATCACACGAGTGTTATAAGACCAAGTTATGTACCGTGTCATACACTACTTTATCTACTCTCATACTATAATACATAAAATAATATTGCAAATAAAACGCTGAATATCAACAAATTTATTTTTACTTGTAATAATTATTGACGTTCTGAATATTACAATTACGGAATTGAATTTGGACCGGACAGGAAGCGTTATTGGAGGTACTCGGAGAGGGTATGTTAATAATGTTGACCTCATTTCTGTTATTTTCAATAATGTTAACTAATTTATTTTACAAACAGAACCAAACTTTGTTTAAATATTGAAAAGTTTTTTAAATGTAAAATGTTGGCGCCAAGGCGCGAACATCGATTGCGCATGCGTGTTGCGTCGCCGCGGAGCGGACTCGTTCATTGAAAAGAGTTTTGTTTTCAGTTTTATGATCTTTGTATTATAGTATCAGAGTAGATAATAGTAGATTGTACAACAAGTGCATAAAACGCACCATTTTACTCGAGACGTTTATCCATCCGAGCGAGCTTGCGAGCGAGGATAGATATAAAGTCGAGTGTAAAATGGGTTTTATGGACGAGTTGTACACTCTACTTTTCACTTCGATTGACGACATTATTTATCGTTAATCAAAAAACAATTTTAAGTTGTAACACAAATATTACAATGAAAAAATAATTATGGTTCCCGCCAATTAACTTTTTTTTCTTTTTTTTTCTGTAGGGACGTGACACCTGACTTAAGGTCGTTACATACTGCTCAGTTATAAAAACATTTTCTTTTTATAACTATGATAAGTTGTTGTTATGGCTTAAATACTATACTGATCTACTAAATTGAAAAATAAACAAATTATAAAAAATAATAAATGAGACGAAATACAAATTATAAGTTTATTTCATGAAGTTTTATTGTGTACTTTGGCTGTTGGTATCTTTGCCTTGGTCTTAGAATACGAACGAAACGAAATAAAATAAAGAGGTTGTTGTATGAAGTTAAAGATGTTCGTGTGGCTGTTGCAGCGATTGCCTTGGTCTTCGACGAAGATTTTACTTTATGCTCTAGAGCATAAAAAGCGACTTTATGTCGCCTACGCACGACATAAAGACGAACTTTTAGAGCATGAGAAGTGAAAAAAATTTTATTTAGCATCCGCCGCTGTGCTGGGTTCATCACCTGTATAAAGCAGACAGCTCCTACTTCCTCCGTTTACAAAAACGAATGCCAAATCCTAACATACTCGTAGATGGTTTCAACACAATATGTAAAGTAGTATATAAGACGGTGGTAGCCTAGTGGATAGAACACTGGACTCGGAAGCGAGAGACCCAGGTTCGATTCCGAGTGCGGGCATGTACCTACCTGTGACTTTGTTTTCTAAGTTAATTTGTGAAGTTATAGTAGCAATACCACTCGCTAACTGCGAAGGAAAACATCGTGAGGAAACCTCAGTGTCTGAGCTATTCACATAACTCAGCGCTTGAAATCGCCAATCCGCGGTGGGCACGCGTGGTGATTAAGCCCGTAATCTCTCCCTGAGAGAAGCCCTGTGCCTTAACGTGGGACGTATAGGCTGCTTATGGTTTAAAAGACGTCTGCAATAACAATGTTTTTTTTTTGTATTTAAAAGATTCAGCTGCTATAACTTTGAAACGAACCCCTACATCACAAGAAAATTACTCCAAAACTCATTCCGATAAATTGTGTACGAGGATGTCAATCTTGAACCCAGGCTCATGATGCAATTACGAGGTTAAAATATAGGTCTCGTTTTACCTGGGGCCAGGTTTGAGGCCCTGCGGCTATAATTACAGACGTTAGGGATCCCGTCTCTACCTGGGCTCTCGATATTTGTTTTCGATGTCGCTTTTGTTTTATATTCGTGGGGTATAATGTGTAACTCAGTGAGCGCGCTTCGGATATTGAAATTCTTGTTTGAACTTGGTTTGTTGGCTGATTCTTTTTCGTTTTGTCTTTTGAGTCTCGGATATCGTATGCAACGAATGGAATTCCAAGGTATCGTTTTCACATGGACCGTTTTACAGAAAAGCGGTGGTAGCCCAGTGGGCAGAACAATGGACTCTGAAGCGGGAGACCCAGGTTCGATTGCCAGTGCGGGCATATACCTATGACTGTTTACTTTCAAAGTTACGAACATCTGTGAATTCTTAGTAGCAATACCACACGCTAATCGTGAAGGAATACATCCCGAGGAAACCCGCGGCTTGGTTGGCGCCGCACGTATTGACTTGTCTTTCCAGTGGGGCCAGGCTGACTAACCTTTTAGGATGGTATAGGTATAGGTGCTGGGCAAGCCTACTCCATCTAAAAAACAATGTTCCATGCACTGCAGCGTCCGAGTGGTTCCTTCACCCATCTAGTGTGGGTGAAGGTGCCGCTGGACGCTGCATAAATCATTTCATTACGTAGATGCAAAGGCCAAAGATATTTTTTTATAGTTACAACGAGGAAATTTGTCGAATGTTTTATACTACTTTTGACTTAGACAGTCCTTATTTTTCTGCCTCGATGGTCCGACTCAGGTCATGGGTTCGATTCCCTTTGGAGGCCACCGTACCTGATTTGTACAATAACCTCAATCGGGGTGTATTTCCATGTTTGTGATGTCCTTGCCTGGTTATCATAGCACAGGGTATCACACTTCGGGATAGGGAATGCAATCGTCCAAGATAATTTCAATCCAGGTATTTGCGGAACTGAACCGTCCTAGTCCCGCTGCCGCTGGATCGTGGTATTTACGGGATCCAGCAGTGTGGACATACTCCTCTGAAGTAAATCGTAATAAAGAACTAATAGACCTCGTTCTCATGATTTTAGTTTTAACCCAAATTAAACAAGCTTTTTGGTACATTATAAATGGTTCATTAATACTTCTACACATAAAGATTAAGACACAAATTGACAGAACGACATAAACATCAGAAACATAAATTGACAATTGATATAATCACGTAATTTAAATATCAGAAACATAAATTTTAATTTCACAATCATCAAATTGACAACCAAGCGCCCCGCGCGCAGACTAAGGGCCAGTTTTTGAACTGAGAATTTCGCTAAGTAAATAGTTAACTGTAGTGCTGTCTTCAAATTTCTCAGAAGAGAGAGTGACAGAACGTTAATTAAGTATTTACTTAGTGAAATTCTCAATTCAGAAACTGGCCCTAACACGTGTGATCTACGCTTTTTGTAATCCCGCAAGTCCATCGGGATCCCGTAAAATTTTCGACCGATATTAGCCACTCAAAATGTATGCGGGATTCCGGTATTTCGGGATCCCGGTATCCGGGGATTGCATTCCCTAGTTTAGGTCCCGACAAGTGATTGTCTGTGTATTCTTAGTTGATCAATTTAATATGTTAAGCTCATGGTGTATTTATCTTTTGTTACAGAAACACCGCCGCCACCGTACAGTAAATACGCGATGGATGACCTCAAACCTAAGGGTGAGTGTCCTCAATAAATGCTTTACAGAATTTGCACCAACACATATGTCAACATTCGCTTGTTAATTATAGGAGAGTGCATGTTTCTGTATCTCAAACTGCCAAATTACTCTTATTACATACAAACCCAGTCGTACAACTTTTCAAAAGCTCATTCAAACCTTGTCTATTGTCAAACCATGAGCGTGGCCCGCTTCTTTAATGCGTCATCCGATCGCCGCTAGAGTAGTTTAGTGCAGTAAGCTTTGTATTGGTTGGACACGTAACATTACGCGTAACTGTTCAATCTTGCCATTTTTTATGCAGTCTATATACGTTCCACTGCAGGGCACAGGCCTTCTCTTAAAAAAGAGCGGATTGGCAATTTCAAGCGCTTATGTATGTAAACACCAGGTTTCCTCACGATGTTTTCCTTCACAGTCAGCGAGTGGTATTAATACCAAAACTTCACAAATGTACGCAACTTAGGAAACAAAGTCATTGGTACGTACATGCCGGGATTCGAACCCACGATAGATATATGTAAGTATAAATATTTCTATTCTGAAGGTGTAGACTTCGAAGTACCAAGTTTGCAGTAATTTAGCGTTTATTAGCTAAACAATGTTACTGAAATAAATCGTCGTTTATAAGCAAAATTGGAGACCAACTGTTTACAGACGAGCATCTCCCTAAAGAGACAAATTACTCTGACTCGACTGCCTCGTATTTCTAGCGGTTAACTCGCTTGACTACTAATACAGAGGTCGTGAGTTCGGTTCCCGCTGGAGGTCACCGTAATTGATTAATGCAAATGGCTTCAGTCTAGGCGTATTTCCATGTATGTGATGTCCTTGCCTGTTTATCATAGCACAGGGTTTCTATTCTATTCTGGGACCAGGACAAGTAATTGTGTTGTGTGAACGTTGTTATTATTTACTCCACCTTGTATTCCGGCTAGTATTTAATTTAATTTCATATATTTATTCAGAAACAATTGGCATTGTATTTGAAATATAACTTATAAATTAATTACCTAAGATAATATATTAGTAGTCTGCCAGCATACGAAATTGTTTAACTTAGATCAATCAAACTAAGTGGGTCTTTGGAGCTCAGCGTCTGCGATTTGAATGTTAGCTAAACACCAAAGTGGTCGATTTCATGAGCTGTTCGTCGATTCATGTAGCGCTAAACTCTCGTCTCGGCACAAGAACTGTAGCGTCACGAAGAAGGCACGGGAAGCGGCCCCGCTCCGAACATGCCGCGCTGGTGGAATCCGGCGCGCGCGCAGGCCCCTTCCTGGAACTAGGGCCCTTAGGGATGGGCAGACACCGTTGCTTTTATCGATAATACGAAAACCTCTCACCCTTAATGACTGAGGGGCAGGGAGAGGCACCGACTCGTTAAACAGTTTTATCGATTGACGAAGAAAAATTGGATTAATTTTGTGTTCTTTAGGCGAAGCGAAAGAGTCAGTCAGGATCACGGCAAGTGGCAGACCCTTACATAATCAGCCTATATACGTCCCACTGTAGGGCACAGGCCTTCTCTCAGGGAGAGAGTATGGGCTTAATCACCACGCGTTCCCACCGCGGATTAGCGATTTCAAGCGCTGATGTATGTGAATAGCTCAGACACTCAGGTTTCCTCACGATGTTTTCCCTCACCGTTAGCGAGTGGTGTTGCTACGATAACTTCACAAATATACATAACTTAGAAAACACAGTCATAGACTCTCTCGCTTCCGAGTCCAATGTTCTACCCGCTAGGCTACCACCGCTGTTGGCAAAAGAGATAAGCTCTGAAGAAGGGAAGAGTCCCTGGAAACTACGAATAGAACGAAACTAAAGCAGTGTGTCAGAATATCGTCGCTCTATTTCCTTCCGTGGATGTCGTAGAAGGCGACTAAGGAAATCTATTAGCAGGAGACGGGCAGCAGCGTCTTCCTGAAATTCTAACCGCATACTGCGATCGAAAATCCGCCTGCCAAGCGTGGCGATTATGGCGAAACCCCTCATGGTTATAAACCACGAAGGAGGCCTATGTCCTGCAGTGGGCATCAAATGGCTGATGCTGATGATGATGAAAGCAGATCGTATACTTACCTAGTAGACACGATTTGAGAATAGGCCCCGAAGACAACGCTCTTGGATTGGTATTACGCGTGTTGTTTATCACTAGCAAAATAGTACTGTTTATCAATTGTACAAAAATCACTCTGTTTAAATAACATTTCTGCTTTACAGAATAGATACTGGCGTTGCGATAAGTGTACGTTGCGTTCGCAAACACTGTTATCTATTCATAATTAAATAGTGACATATCGGGTGCGCGGGCGCTGACAAACTGCCATTCGGTTAATATAAACAATAACACCCATAATGATAGTACGGGGAGCATACATACACACATAAACTCACGCCTGTATCCCAGAGGGGTAGGCAGAGACCAGGGACTGCCGCTTGCCACGATCGTGACAGATCACTTTCGCTTCCTCAACATTCGTTAGTCGTTACATGCACGCACGCCGGTTTCGGGTACGTTTTTTATCTTTTTATCTGACTTGGACATATTTGCATGAAATTTCGTACGAATTGAGTACAGCAAAAATATTGAGTTATTTATCTCAGCGTTTTCTAAAATGCAACCCTTAACAGGGTAAAATAAGGGTGAAAGTTTTAAATAAACGCACGGGCCAAACCTTTAGGCCTAGAATATTTACTTTTCTTATGACGTAGGCATCCACTAAGGAAGGATTTTTCAAAATTCAACCCCCCAGGGGTGAAATTAGGGATAAACAAGTCACATGGTTAAACCCGTAAATACGCAGGTGTAGATTTAAGGCAGGACTGTTTCTCTCATGGCCAATTTTACGTGGCATGCTCACGTGTTAGCTCACCCAGCAGCCTGGTAATAGTGGCACCTTCTGATAAAATGACAAAATATATGGTAGGTATAAAAAGAAATATTATGAATATGTACGAGTAATTATATTTTTTTTATACAATACTAGCGGCGCGCCCGGCTTGGTAGATATTTTTTAATACCGTACCTATAAAGAAACGTTATAAAAGTTCTAAAGTAAACGTGCGCGAGCCAAGCCGTGGGTAAGAGTTTGTTTCAAATATTCAAATAAAGTCAAAGAATTTTGAATTCAATAAAAACGACTTAATAAAAGTTATAAAACACATTAAACATTTAACTATTTAATCTACATTTTTGTGGAGAAGTAATCAACAAAGAAACTCCACGCTCACGGTCTTACTTATAAAAAGTTGATTCCGCGAAAACACTCTTAAGATGGAGTTAAAGCCTGTTTATAACAGGAACGTCTACCCATAAACCGGCTCTAACTTAGTCTTTGGAGTGTTCAGTAAAGTAAAAAAAAAGTAAAAAAATTTTTGTTGCACTAAAAGTATATTGTTTATTAGATAAGATAAAGATATTTATTGAGAAACAAACATCGGTATACATGTAAAGTTATGACTAATTAACAAGTTGACTTAGATGTTAATTTAATTTAGCTTTTATTTAAAAGTTTATAAAAGTTTATTTAAGTTAGCTTTTTCATACTTCCGTATGCCTATCATTAAGTCTCATTCACCTCTTGCGGTTTGACTGGTAGAAAATGCTCGTAGCATTAAGTCCGCCGCATTGCCATTGTAGTATTATTTTTTTACACATTATTTTGTTTAATAAACTGTGCATCACTTGGGGTTTAGATTAGGTAAGTACATTGTTTCCAGGGGTCCTTAAACTAGGCTAGGCCTTAATCTTAAGGAGTTAGTTAAATTAGTAATTGTTTTTGAAATAAAATTTTGTAAACTTAAATATGGAGTGGCATATTAAAAACAGCAGGTTTAATTTTTAAACTTAAAACTAAAAGAAAGTAAAATAAAAATTAAATTGAGTTAAATTAGTGCGAGTTGAGAGATGTTTTAGTGGGATCGACTTTTAATGAAACCGTCAGTCAACAACATTTTTTTCTTCTAAGATAAGATAGGATTAGGTATCTATCGATGGATTAACTAGAGGAATCGGCTATTAATCAGACTAATCCACCGAAGACCTCAAAAATCAATCGATAAGCCGTGACTCGGGGAGCCCTACGCGCAGTGTACGCGCAAGCTGGTCCCGCGCGCATTCCTCTGCCGGCCGCCATCTTTAAACTACATTATTAATGTTTACGGCGGCTCCGTAAACACATCACACAGACATCGGGTTTTTTAGAGATCCTCACCGAGAGCCGTGGAGCTGGGGTCCGCTTTGACGGAATTAAGCGATAACACGGCTAGTTCTATTTCTCTTAATGGTATCTTTTAGACTGGTCAGTTGCCCCCATTAGGTGGCTGCCTAGTTCTGAAACGCTGAAAAGTTCTCTAGTTCTCAGCATCCAGGCATCGATATCAGATTGAAGTTTTATAGGTATTCAGGTCATTGTTGGAGTCAATTCTCCTTTAACAGACTTCAATAGAGGAAGAGGTTGTTAGTTCTGCTTTGTATATGTTTAGCAATAATTCCCTACCATGTTGTCCGATTTCATTGATCTTTTTTTGTCAGAGGTCATATAAATTTATCCGTGTGGCGCCGGATTAAGAATGGCGTCACTCGGCGAATGGTTATGAAAACTATGAGGGAGGCCTATTACTAATACTATCAGGGCCACTCCGTGTAAAATTATCAAGCTTAGTATGTTTTACGAAGGCGTTTTTTTGTCTTTATCCACTTGTTGATTTCTTCTCCTGATGGATCCATTAAATGAAATGAAATGGAGCAACATTATCATGAATGCAATACGTAATAAAAGTATTAAGCATGTTTTCTCAGCAAATTTGTCGAGAAAGCCAAAGGTACGGAACCCGCAGTGAAAAGGGCCATTAGCCTGCTCGGAGTCCCGGTGTTTTTTCCCAAACTTCCTCCGCAGCACCGGGGGGTGGAGGCAATATATTTGTTTTTAATAAACGCCTCGCCGAATGCGACAGGACGAGTCAATCGCTTGATGGGCCCCGCACAATGCCGGGTAATGTCATTCAGTGACTGGTGACGTCACTGGAGTGGCCCGCGGTGGCCCGGTGTGATTGATGATCAGCGAAGTCGTACCTGAAACGTTCAAACGCTCCGCCGAGATCCATTAGTAATCTTTGAGAGCGTTGATAGAGATCTTGCTGAGTTTATCGTAACGTATTAGGTGAAAGGGATTATATGTCAGGGTTGGGGGAGCCCTTCATATTTCGTTCATAAAAAATAGATACACGACTACCAGTTTAGATAACCTAAGTTATCCAGAATGACATAAGGATTATTTTTATGGTGAAATAAATAAACGTTGTCCGTTTCTTTCATAGACCTCCTAGGATGTCTACAAAGAAAGGTACTGAAAAAATGAAACTCCTATCTGGTTAAAGAGTCGTGATCAAAAAGCCGCAGTAAGGCACTTCAGCCTTTGTAAGTTAATGAACAAGATAATGCTGTTATTTTGCAGCAATCCAGCATAAAATTGGTTAACAGAGAAACTACAACTGCAAAAAGGGAAATCCTAGGGTGTTAAAGGGAATCCCGAACTGTGGTATGAATTTGCACCCTCCTACGGGCATTGATTGTATTGCCATGTACTTCGGGATTTCCTGTGACGAACGTGGCGGATAGGCTTTTCAAATAATGGAAAAAGATCTAATAGCATGGATAAATAATTGGGATATAGTCACACATTGCAAATTGTGATTAATGGCGCTATAATCTGAGACAAACAGCTATAGTTACATCACTGAAACAACATCATCAATAATGGTGGATGAAGATAGCCAACAGTTTTATTGGTATTGGTGGACAAGTTCTAACAGGATGCCATCGTTAGCACCAAATCTTAATCAAAAGACATCCAACCAATAAATACTAAAGATAGAGTCCATTAAAGTCAGCTACATTATCAGTGTTGGGCCTTCTGAGAATGGGTTCTAAGAAGAATGATCTAACTTCAAAGCTGTTGACAGTGATTCACTTTAAACATAAGATTTAAGTATTTTATTGGCGGGAGTTCACCTGACGAATAAAATTGTTATGAAACATCTATGAATTCGGTGTTTAGTATTTTTATATGCAATTTAGATGGACCAAATGGTTAAATTGAATTCCTATTCATCAATTTTTAGTGCTACATTTCAAGTAAGATTTAGTTCGTTATGGAGAAAAATCTCCATGCTGTCTTTTCAAATTTTGTCTTCTTAATTAATAGAGTTTAGTTTCTTATTCTTAAACCTAGAACTCGTGCATTGAACTGATTTTACGTTTCTACCTATAGTTTTAATATTACTGATCATTCCCATAATATTCTCATCATCTTTTAACTGTTGCCTGTGTTTTACATAACTTACAGCTTTATATTTAATTTTCAGTTCTACCCTATTTCTTTTTCTAACGCTGCGAACAATCGTCGCTTGCCCTCAAGGTCTAAACGCAGCACTGTGTCCTGAATGGGCCCGAATCGGACCCAATTAACCCTTCCGTCGTTTTTTGTCGAAGCCCACGTGTTTCTGGGAAGCCATTCATGGATGCTTTTAGCGCGTATCTCCGTGAGGCTGCTCCATTAGCTTTATCACGCGTTATCGTGCGCCGGCGCCGGCGCCGCGACACTAGCCGCCGCGATTATGTGTGTAATGTGTGTCCTGATAGGTGAACCGGTCTCGGTGTGGGTAGAGTATGTATTGCCGGTTGAGAACGGCCGAGAAAAGGTCAAACTTTGAGCAAATACTGATTACGCTCATTGTACGAGTGTCTCTCTCTTTTGAAGAAGCCGTGTGTTTCATGAGTTGCTGCACCATCTATACAAGTATATATTCGCGAGCAACACCTACCTTCGCGATATTACGTAACAACGTTAGCTCCTTTTCGTGGGCGTCACTACCGTTAAGTTTTGCTATTGTAAGTGTCACTTTACTAATGTTAGTGACTGAGTCAGTCAAAGCTATTCAGCTTGACAAAGGTCGAAACTCGATTAACTTGCTCCATAAAGAAGGATTTAGTTGTGAAGAATATGGCATCCGCATAATCCTGGCGTTATTCCACTAAATCGACTTCCAGCGAGTGAATTTTAAATCAATAAAATGATATTATGGCTGCGGCAAGCCTCTGTGGTGCGGTTTAAGTGTGCCCATAAGTGGGGGCGATCAATTTCTTACGTTTTTTAGGATTTGTGCGTCCAAAAGGTCACTAACGTGACCCAGGGCCGTATAATCCATAAGGCGGAGTAGGCCACTGCCTATGGGCCCCGCATTGGCTAGGGGCCGCGAGCCAGAGATTTTTTCTTCTTGTTTCAGCAATTGAAAATTAAATTTGATTGTTTTTTATCAAGTACGTACAATCAAATTAAATTATTGCCATCTTTTTAATACATTTTGATATATTTTTTATTATCCGAAACTCAGTACAGCTCAAATAAAACCATATCTAGTGATAATTTAGACTCATGTTCGAGATTTTTTTTTTTGATGCTATAACTTTTAACAAGCCATAAAAATAATGACCGATGGCCCTAGATGGGACATTGAAAATCAATATATATTTTCAGATTTTAAATATTAACCATTAGAGACTAAAATGTAATTTAAAACACCTGATTTAGGGCAATGTCGGAGAACCCAGACTTAATTTCGTTGCTTCGCAAATCGTAGTGTCAGTTGAAATCTTCATGGGCTTTGTGTTATTAGGACAGATTGCCTAACAAATAATAAACAAATAAGGGAGGTGAAATATGTATCATAGATAAAACGTGTTTTTATAAGGTTTTTTGTTTCAAATTAAAAAAAAAATATATTCAAAGTAGCACAGAAACTGCTACGTAGGTAATGAATGTTACAAGTTAAACTAGGTGTCCATTTCAAAATCTAGATCGTTTTGGAGAAAAAAATGGAACAAAAAACGTAGTCTTTTCAAAGTCCTTAATTAACAGAGTTTACATAATTATTCCAAAACCCAGAACTCATGGATTGAACTTTGATTAAACTGGCTTTAATTCCAGACGTCATTTTCATCTAAATAATCTTTAATGTAATAGTAGCCCCTTTGTCACAAAGTATGCTTTACACATTTTTTGAGTACCGCGTTTCTGGCAATGTTATTGTAGATCTTCAGGGATCTTATTGTAGAAACGTGTACAATGCCCGCCTAAATCTTGGGAACGAACTTGTGTTGGCAACCTACAGTTTTAAATACTGATATTCTTCCTGACGTACATAATATTTTCATAGATATACTGACTAGCAACTGTTAAAATGTTAGTTTCTTTCAAGAAATCTCTTAACTAATCTCTATTGCCTAGCTTATAAATAAATCTGATCGCTCTCTTCTGCAAGATGGTCACAATGTCTGCTGCCCGATCCCACAGTAGTATACCATAGGACATAATACTATGGAAGTAACTAAAATAAACAAGCCTAGCAGTTGCGACATCAGTTAGTTCCCGGATTCTTTTGACTGCGTATGCTGCAAGACTAAGCTTGTTTGCTAATTTTCCTATATGAGGACCCCATTGAACCTTTGCATCAATTGTGATACCCAGAAATAAAGTTTCTTCTACAAGGCATACTTTTTCATTCCCCAATATAACATTGCTGTCAACCATTTTGACATTTAGTTAAGTGAACTTCATACATTTTGTCTTTTTGAATTTAACAATAAGTTATTACAAGTTATTAAACCAATTTAGTAACTGAGAGAGAGCATTATTTTTATCGTCAAGGTCATTTCCTTGTCTTTTAATTTTAAAAGTAAGTGACGTGTCATCTGAAAACAATACTATCTCTGACATGTTTTGAACCATGAACGGCAAATCATTTACATATACGAGGAAAAGGAACGGCCCAAAAATAGATCCGTTTTTGTTCTATAATAGAAACAGTAATATACACAAATATTAAACTTCGTGTGATTATAGTGCAGTCACTATTAAACCAAGTTTTAAACAGTACATTAACGTTAATGGATATTTAGACGACGACTATGTTTAGTGTTCAATACATTTAGTTTGAGTAACAATTTTTAAGTTGAAAAATGTGTTAATTTAGTTAAAACTTTTTGAAAAGAATAAATGTGGAGTTCCTTTGTTAGCTACTTCTTCACATAATGTATTAATTGTGAAACTAACAACTTTGATGTCCATTAAGTAAACATTTTGTTTTTATAAAAACATAAGATAACATAAACTGTATCCCTGTATCTCTAGATGGGTAAAGGTTCCTGCTTAGATCGCTTTCGCTTCATCAACATTCATTAGTCGTTGCATGCATGCACGCCGGTTTCGGGTACTTTTTATCTTGCCCTTTGCTAATACATCCTCTATTTGGTCGAAGTATGTCCGCCTGGGAAGTCCCTTACTGGCCCTTCCACCCACATTCACTCGATATATTTTGTTTCGTCAATCTTTCTTCCTCATTTCTAGTCACTACATCCTTTTGTTTTTATAATGAATAAAATATTTGAATTTTGAATTAGTAAAAACCGGCCAAGCGGAGCCGAACTGATAGTAATCGTATAATTATAGAAGCCAAAATTCATTTTTTAAAAAAAAAGCTCTGTTCCGCAGCGGTTAAGCTCGCACTTGGCAATTAATGGATGCACGGTCTTTACAATGTACGTCATCGCGTGATTGATCGGATTTTGTTGTAAGTTAAGAAATGGACAATGGATCCTTAAACTTCACTCAATAGAGAGTGAACACGCAAATAAGCCGTTTCAACCACTTGAAGGGTATATTTTCGGACTCGTGCTGGAAATCAATAGGTGTTAGAGCTTTGTTACTTTCTAGTTTCTATTAACCGTAATTACAATGATCACGGCTGCCCGTTTTTGTCACCCTTTGGCTAATACTTACCGCCGGTTTCTGAATTGAGAATTGGACTAAGAACATACTTAAGGCTGTTCTTACGTGGAACGTTACGTTGTTACGTTCTTACTGTCTCGCTCGCATAATTTAAAATTTTTAGTCTCTTCTTCTTCTTCTTCAACCTAGCTGCCAATAGCCACTATGCTTAATGTTCTGGTAGTCACTTAAATTGCGGATATTCAAGGCACATTGTTCTTGTCCTGTACTAAGGGTTTCATTGAGAAAATTTGATTCCAACACTTATAAAATCAAAAAAATCAAAAAAATTTTTATTCAAAGTAGCACAGAAACTGCGACTTAATGAACGTTACAAGTTAAACTAGGTGTCTATTTCAAAATCTAGATCATTTTGGAGAAAAAATGGACAAAAAAACTCCAAACTTAGTCTTTTCAAGTCCTTAATTTACAGGATTTATATAAATGTTCTAAAACTCATGCATTGAACTGGCTTTAATTCCAGACATCATTGTCATCTAAATAATCTTTAATGTTATAGTAGCTTTTTTGGCACAAAGTGTGCTTCACACATTTTTTGAACCGCGTTTCTGGCAAGCTTATTATATCCTCGGGGATCTTATTGTAGAAACGTATACAATGCCCCATAAAGGATGTATTAACCTTTGCCAGCCTAAATTTTGGGAACGAAAGTTTATGTCTATTTCTAGTATTTACATTGTGTTGGCTACCTACAGTTTTAAAGTCACTGATATTTTTCCTAACGTACATAATATTTTCATAGATATACTGACTAGCAACTGTTAGGATGTTAGTTTCTTTAAAGAAATCTCTTAACGAATCTCTATTGCCTAGCTTATATATGAATCTGATCGCTCTTTTCTGCAGGACGAAGATGGTCTCAATGTCTGCTGCCCGACCCCACAGTAGTATACCATAGGACATAATACTATGGAAGTAACTAAAATAAACAAGCCTAGCAGTTGCGACATCAGTTAGTTCCCGGATTCTTTTAACTGCGTATGCTGCAGAACTAAGCCTATTTGCCAATTTTCCTATATGAGGACCCCATTGAAGCTTTGTATCAATTGTGATACCCAGAAATACAGTTTCTTCTACAAGGTCTAGTTTATCATTCCCCAATATAACATTGCTGTCAACCATTTTGACATTTGGTAGTGTGAATTTTATACATTTTGTCTTTTTTGAATTTAATAATAAGTTATTAGAAGTAAACCAATATAGTACCTTAGAGAGAGCATTATTTGTATCCGCAAGGTCATTTTCTTGTCTCTTAATCTTAAAAATAAGTGACGTGTCATCTGCAAACAATACTATCTCTGACATTTTTTGAACCATGAACGGCAAATCATTTACATATACGAGGAAAAGGAACGGCCCCAAAATAGATCCCTGTGGCACTCCCATCTTAACCTCCGACCCTGATGATTTAGTCCTATTTATGTCAGCTTTTTGAACCCTCCCTTCTAAATATGATCTCATAAGTTTTAAGCTCCTCCCATTCACTCCGTAGTGTTTTAATTTTAAGAGAAGTGTTTTATGGTCTACGCAGTCAAATGCCTTCGACAAGTCACAGAAAACACCTATAGCATCCTTCCGATCCTCCCATGCACTAAATATATGTTTAACTAATGCGACACCAGCATCCGTCGTAGACCGCCCTTGCGTGAAACCGAATTGCTCACTATGAAAAAGTTGATAATTATTAAAGTGTGTAAGTAGCTGACCTAGAACTATTTTCTCGAATATTTTACTCAAAACGGGTAGAACCGAGACTGGTCTGAAATTTGTGGGATCTTGCCTGTCACCACTTTTAAATAAAGGAACGAGCCTACTATATTTCATTAGGTCAGGGAATGTACCCTCATCTAAACATTTGTTAAAGATTCTGGCCAAATGGGGTGCTAGGACATCGATTACTGAGCTAACTATTATTACTGACATACCCCACAGGTCTTCAGTTTTTTTAAGATTTAGCTTTTTAAACGCTTTATTCACGGTATGAGCTTCAATATAATCAAACGAAAAATCGTGATCGCAGGGAGGGACATTATCTTTCAAAATACTTTCTGCAAGATCAGGAGATGAATCTAAAGGAGCCGTAGTTATAATTGGAACATTTGTAAAGAATGGTTCAAAAGCCGCGGCAACGTCTTCATTTGACGTTATTAATTTATTATCTATCTTAAGCGAAAATTCGCGGTCCGCTGATTTGGATTTACCGGTTTCCTTATTTATTATATTCCAAATGGTTTTAGATTTATTAGACGATTTAAGAATTTTGGCTTTTATATGCTCGCACTTAGCTTTGTGGCAGACGGCCCTAAATAATTTTGAATATAATTTAACATACTGTAGAAAACTAGGGTCATATGTGTATGTCTTTTTCTCATATAGTGAATAAAGTGTGTCCCTACTTTTCCGGATGCCGGCAGTGGCCCATTCACTAAATTGTACCTTATTTCCTTTCGATGATAGCTTTTTCAATTTAAAAACTTTTTCAAAACTATCTGAAACGACCTTAAAGAAATCTCCATAATGGGCATTAGCATTGATGGTTTTATTTTTTTTGGTATGTAAAGTACTTTGTAAATCAGTTTTAAATAATTCTAATTTTTTTGTTGTCATGGGCCTGTAAAGTATATCTTGTTCTGATTTTTTTAAATCAGATTCAAAGTGTACAATTTGACCACTGTGGTCTGACTTTAAGCAATTTATTGTAGAATAGTGCGAAAATTCACAGTCACAGTATACATTATCAAGACAGGTTGCTGTGATTTCGGTAATCCTAATGGGCTCTAAGAAAATATTAACTAAATTAAAAGACTTGAAAATAAGTTTTAATTTAGTATTTAAAGTGGAATCTACCAGCAAGTCGATATTAAAATCTCCACAGACTATAAGGTTCTTGCTACTACTTGAAGCTACATTTAAGACATCCTCTAGTACTGATTCAAATAAACTGTAGTCACTGGTGGGGGGCCTGTATACGCTTACTACAATGTGCTTAGCCAGTTCAACACATGATAGCTCAATAACTTTTTCAACAGAAAGTCTGCAAATATCTTTCCGTTCTTTATATTTTAAACTACTATTTACTATTATTAAGGATCCCCCGTGCAATGCAGACTTTCTATTGAAGCAACTGGCTATTTCATAATTATGTATAGCAAAATTCATTTGAGACTCTAGTAGCCAGTGCTCTGTGACACAAAGTACATTCACTTTATGTTGTTCTAAGAACAACTCTAATTCTAGTAGTTTACCAGAAAAGCCACCCTGTAAATTTTGGTTAGCTAAGACAAGTTTGTTTAAGGGGGACTTTTCTGTTGTCTGCGCTGACAGTTTAAATCAGCAGTCAAGCTTAACCTACTTATGCTAGGTTTTTTTACAGCCTCAGAATACAGAGGTTTGCAAGTAGAATTTTTTCTACAGTTTGTATCCACGACTGGTCCCCGTTTTATTGTCTTAACAATAATAGGGTCATAAATATTGAATGCCAACAATTTGGCAATCTGTCGCTTTGAAGAAAGGGGCACATGCATTGTGTCCCTAGTCAATATAAAGTTTCGAATAAATTTATTCGTATCAAAATACAATACTTGGTCTCGATGGCCAAAGGTCATATTATACAATAGCCGGTTTAACTTATCTATCCGGGCATTTTGTGTTTCTGATAGAGTCTTAGAATAAGGAAAAGCACAGATTACAATTTTCCTTGCTTGAAGAGCAACTATAGAATCATAATAATTTGTCAAATCATCACGCTGTATTCCTTTGCTGTCCCCTATTAATAACACAACAGTGGTATTACTATCATACTCCTTACTAAGCATACAGTTGACTATCTGCATGTAAGATGCATAGGGCATACAAACATTCTCAACATGTTGCTTTAAATTATTTTGTAGTATACTGCCTAACCCTACACCTATTTTATCTGAATAGATAATGGTTTTGTACTGGGCGTGATTGTCAGGAACTCTGCAGGTGGTGGGTTTAGACTGCGGCTGTCCATCCAGTACGGAATCAGGGGTCGGTGTGGCACTGCACCGCTCATTGACTGGAACTGAGTTGCTGGTTGGTCTATTTGTGGGTTGTACTCCAGGTCTTGCATCACAGGTCGACGGCGTACTGGTCTCCGCTGTCACATTTGCTGGTGCAAGCTGTCTGCTTAGCTCGCCTCCATGCTGTTGTGCCGGATCCAGCGGTAAAGGGGCCGGTGTGTTGGGCACATGGCACGGTGTAAGCAAGCCTAGCTTCTGACTGCCCTTTTCACTGCTCCGTGGCTGCATGGTGCTCAGCTGTAGAGGGGCTGGGTCTCCAATCACGGCAGATGGTGGTTGTAGGGACAGCAAGCTTGATTTGCCTTCTGAGTCTTCCAAGTCCTGGATAAAGTTGGACTCAACACGTTCCAGATTGCTCTTGCTTAGTGCAATCAACCCATTCATCGATGAAATGCAGTCATTGTACTGAGTTTGTATAGCTGAGTACTTGCAGGTGATGTCCAGTAACTGAAACTGCAGGTCTTCCACTTGTATTTGTAGTTCAGCCATCGCTAGCTCGTGGTCCACATTGTTAGTGAATAGTTCCTTCTGACATTCGGCCATTTCCATTTCTAACTGTAGTTTCTGACGGTGAATTGGTATACTTTCTATACTCCTCCGGCTTCGTTTAATCAGTTTCTGTACCCTTTGTATATATTTTTTTGTTTTAATATATTTCTTGATTTTCCTTACGCTGTTCATTTTTATACTGCTGCTACTGCTGGCTGTAGTTATTTTGACTTTATTAAAAACAACCTATAACTTTATTAAAAACAACCTATAGGAAAACAAAAATATATATAAACTATTTGTCAAAATCTCCGACCACATCAAAAGTGTACTCATTTTATTACAATAATTAAAAATCTTAAACTGTGCTAACGAGACAGCAAGCTTCACGGAAGAACGACCTTAAGTAGGTAGCTTTCCGTTTCATTCTGTAGCTTTTTTATAAGAATTACATTACATTACGATGCATTACATAAACTCACGCCTGTATCCCGGAAAGGTAGGCAGATATCAGGATTTGCCATTTGCCACGATGTTGACAAACCTTTTTTACCTCATCAAAATTCGTTGGACATAATAATAATAATAATAACTTCCATACAACACAATCACTTATCTTAGTCCCAAACTAGGATACCCTGTGCTATGGTAACCAGGCAAGGACATCACAAACATGGAAATACACCCAGACTGAAGCCATTTGTACAAATGTACGGCGACCCCCAGTGGGTATCGAACCCACGACCTCCGGCATGGTAATCAGACGTGATATCGCTAGACCGTCATTGCATGCTCGCACGCCAATTTCAGTTACTCTTTAGGGTTCCAAGCGAAAAATGGAACCCTTATAGGATCACTTTTTTGTCCGTCCGTCCGTCCGTCCGTCTGTCTGTCTGTCAAGACCCTTTGTGGTGGGAACTCGTGGAGGTATCTAGTTGAAATTAAAACTAGGTGCTCAGTTCCTTAAAACTGTGAAAAAAATTAAACTTCTAAGTTAACGTAAAAAAAGTTACGGCCGTTTCGACACTCTCAAGGGTTTCAAAATGTATAGGGTACTTTTCGTTGACCTAGAACTAATGGCAACTTTGGCAAGTAATATCGTCTTATACTACAAATATAGGGAAAAATCTGAAAACTATACGTTTGTAATGAAATCGGGAAAAGCTCGGAAAAACTGCGAGACTACTACGGAGCCCTCGGTTGGCGAGTCCGACTCGCACTTGTGCGGTTTTTTATCTTGCCCTTCGCTAATACATTCGAATTAGTAATTCCTCTGTTCTAAATTCTTCGATCATCATCATCATCATCAGCCGTTTGACGCCCACTGCAGGACACAGGCCTCCCTCGTGGTTTTCATAACCATGAGGGGTTTTGCCATAATCGCCACGCTTGGCAGGCGGGTTGGCGATCGCAGTATGCGGTTGGAATCTCAGGAATACGCTGCTGCCCGTCTCCTGGTAATTTAATTCCTTAGTCGCCTTCTACGACATCCACGGGAGGAAATGGGGTGACGCTATTCTTAATCCGGCGCCACACGGATCATAAGCACAAATGGACGCCTCCCAATGGTGTCTCCATCGGTAACGAGTACACTTCCCGTGGCGGGAATCATTCTGGTGCTCAAATATTTCGAATTCGAAATCACCTCCATTGAAGGGCAGCCATTCATCGGACCGCACTAGGGTTGACAACATTTTTTCTGCCGATTGCCGAAGTATTTTGTGGGCAGGGTAAATAGGGCAGCCGAAACAAAACAAATGTTTTTATTCAGAGTAGCACGGTGTCAATTTCGAACTCTAGATAATTTTGGAGAAAAATGTGTTTGTTTGTTTAACGTGTTGACAAAATAATTGGAATAAGGATTTTGTTGGTATGCCATACAGGGAAGTTTTTAATTTTATAATGTGCAATTCTCGAAACTGGTCAATTAAAGTTTATTATTTAAAAAAGTTTTTGGTCAATGAGTCATATTAATATTTTTTCCTCAGATTAATATTTTTCGAAATATAACGTAACCTCGTGCATTTCTTAACCATAATTTAACTGTGCACTTCAACTACGCAGGAATAAAATATAGTTCAGCACGATATTATGCATACGGTTGGCAACCCTAGCTCGCACACGCGACAGACACTCACACACACTGAGACAGTATCGGTGGATGGCACCTAGTTGAAGACAACGGTCGGCTAACTGCCCAACGCATTGGTTCAACGAACACTGCCGGGGTATCTAGCGCTGCTTGCTGCTGTTTCAGTATTTGGTGTGTGAACGGGATTTGATGAAAAAAAAGGTCAATTTTCCTAAAATGTCATCTCAAATATATGATATCGTTCAATGAGTGTTTCCAAATATGTATCCGGGATTATTAAGCAGCCTATATACGTCCCACTCTGTAATGTGTGACCCTCGGAGCATTGAATGTGTACCACACTCATATTTCGGTTGATTGAGTGGTACCTATTGCTACTAAGGCTGGCTTACGCCAACTCTATCTGACAGTACTACGAGTATCTATCTGTTGTGGTAAGATCTAACCAGTTAATAAGTACAAAAACGTCTTGCACCATGACATTTACAGAACTAGCTATTGAGCTATTGATTCGTTTATCCCTGGATAAGAATTTTTTTCAATATGATTTTTATTGTGGTTTATTATTCTGAAATGAGCTATTTAATTTTTTATACTGGGACAAGTATTTTTATTTAAATAAATAAATTATTTCAGGCAATATAGATAGCCATATACTGTTACTAACAATGGCGATTTGAAAAGTAGGTATGTTAGTAACAATGTGCTTTATTATTCAGACCCTTTTTAAAAGAGCGGATAGATGTAAAACTGAGATCCCCACATAGGCAAGCCTTTATCGCGGGGACCGGATAAAGTTGTGGCCATTTATCTATTTACTTACGTATCTATCTATCGTTACTTTCTTATCTATCTATCTATCAATGTATCTTTACCTTATTATCCAGCGATTTGCGCAAGTCGACCTCAGAATGCTTGCTCTCAAGCACTCAAACTCTACCGCTAGAGTCACGGCAAAGCATTCACACGGAGCCCCGAATAGCGCGGAGCGCATTGACACTGGCCCTTGGTACTTACTTTCGACTTGTTTTAGGCGGCTTGGTAACCGATGGGAAGTGGGAAGACCCCGGGGATTGTGTGGGAATAGATGCAATTGCTTCAGCGTTGATTAGGAAGAAATTAAGGTACTTATGGAGCTAAAATATTCGTGAGTCTTTAATGCGGACGGTTCTGTGAGTGTAGAAAAGTATATTGCGTTATCATATTACGAGAAAGAAAAATTTTGAGAATAAATAGATCCTTTTATTTACAGTAATGCCAGATTATTTACTTATTCAGGGTTTCCTCTAAAATGCGCAATTTTTTTAAGACGTCAATTAGTGTTTGTAATTTACAACAACTTTTCTACGAGTTTTCCCTCAGTTTGATATTTTTCAAAATATCAGGAAGCCATATAATGTGTAGGTCACTTCACGTGTGAAAGAGACCAACGCTAAAGAGGCGTACGCCAAATAATAATCTAAATCAAGGACTGGTACGCTAATTAAGTACCTACACGCACTACACAGACAAATGTTTGCTGGAAGATAATGCTGTTAGCATTAAGTACGTCTTCATGCGTCTCATAATTTTATCTTCAATATATGTTTCATAATAAAAATTACTCAAGTTAAGGAGGGTTTAGTCGTTGATTTAGGTTTAAGTCCATTTTAATGCCTCTTCTAATTCAAAAACAGAGAACCAGCTTAATAGGTACTTCGTCCAAAACGTGAGAATAACTTAAATCTTTTGACACACTCGGAGCCCAATTTGTACTCAAGTGTCACTTTTATTTTTATGTTCACATCTCCAAATTCTACGGAGATGAATCATACCACGTTGTGAGACGTCGAAATGGAGTATAGTTCTCTTGTATAGTTTTGGTCTCATGTATTTGGAGATTTCAGTCGTCTAAATATCTGACATATAGTAACTTATTTTACAAAAATTGTATGTGGTCTAATTTAAGCTACTGCCCGCGATTTCGTTCAAAAAAGTGGCCTACGTGCCTTATGCATTCTCTTTTTTGAACGAAATCGCGGGCAATAGCTTGAATTGAGTTAGATGCAGTTCTCAAAACAAGAATGCATAAGGCACGTAGGCCACTTTTTAGGCGAAATCGCGGGATATAACTTGAATGGAGTTAGAAGTAGTTTTCAAAACAAGAAAGCATAAGGCACGTAGGCCACTTTTTTGGACGAAATCGAGGCCAATTTTTTGGACGAAATATAAGCTATTGCCCGCGATTTCGTTCAAAAAAGTGGCATAAGTGTCTGCATTCTTGGTTTGTCAAAACAAGAATGCATAATATATATACATATATATATATATATATATATATATAATATTGCACCATTAATAACTGCTTCATCAACATTCAGTAGTCGTTGCGTGCATGCAACGACTCCCGAATGTTGATGAAGCGAAAGAGATCTATCAGGATCCTGGCCAATGGCAGACCCTGGTCTCTGTCTACCCCCTCGGCATGAAGGCGTGGGCTTATGTTATATTTCTACAGTAGATAAAGCATGTAGCCCACAGTACTTGGCCCCCATAAAATAATGTTTTGATACTGAGGTAAAATCTTTCCACGTGTCAGTCGTGTTAGTATTCAAAACAGAGGAGGGACGGAATCATAACATATTGTTACTCCGACAATATTATTGTAAAGAACCTGGAATTCATCTCGCCTCTGAGTTGGGATCTTGTAAGAATTTCAAGGCGCGGAATAAAGCTCCATTTTCACCGCTACACGAACACTTTTAACACAACCGACATGTAGGTAGGTATTTAGCATAAGTAAACAAATTATGGCGTCAACTAATAAAATCAAAACAGTCTGGCAAGTAATTAGCAAAGAGACAGGCAAAACGAGACAAAGGGACCAGATATTTGCTTCAAAGGTAGAAGGGAATTTAGTCAATTCAAAGGAAAACATAGCAGAAATATTTGAAAATTTCTTTAAAAACATACCCCTCAAAATAACGGCTAGCTTAAACTCTTCCCCTCAATCAGCCGAAACTTTACTTCTGGAAAGTATAAATACATGCAAAGCTGACTTCCAATTCACCCATATAAGTCCCTTTGCTATTGTCAAAATATTTAAAGAGTTAAACTTAAAAAAAACCGAAGATTTGTGGGGATTATCGGTTAAATATATATCCACGGTTATCCATATTCTAGCACCTTACCTTGCTACAATTTTTAATAAATGCATTGATCAGGGAACCTTTCCTAATCTATTAAAGTTAAGTAAAATAGTACCCTTGTTTAAATCTGGCGATAGTAAAGATCCCAATAATTTCAGACCAATAGCAATACTGCCGGTCCTAAGTAAAGTTTTTGAGAAAGTAATTTTGCATCAATTGCAGACTCATTTTAGTATAAATAAGCTACTTCATAAGAAACAGTTTGGATTTACGAAGGGCCGCTCATCGACGGACGCAGGCATAGCATTAATAAAGCACATCTTTGATGCGTGGGAGGAGGCGCAGGATGCCATCGGGGTGTTCTGTGACCTGTCCAAGGCGTTCGATTGCGTCGACCACGAAACGCTCCTCATAAAATTACACCGATATGGTTTAAGTAATAAATCGTTAGCTCTTCTTCGATCTTACTTAACAGACAGAACCCTAAAAGTAGATTGGAGGGATTGTCAACTTTAAGCAAAAACACACAGGATACCTACATTAATTCAAATATCAGCCGCTAGCACGGGTAGTAGTCTAACCATCTTCAGGTTCTCAGAGAAAACCGCTTTGCTCCTAATCAATTCAAAAACTAGTCCGGACACTTCGATAAATTACAATAATATAGTGTAGCCACATGCGCTAACACACGCGAAAGCCACGAGTCTGTGCGTGTGTGCGCTGGAGTACCTTGCCCAGACACGATATGATGTCATGCACACGAATGGGCCCCTGTAGGTTGGCTTTGGTTTCTAAATGCTAGGCTTATAAGTCTGTCGAAGCTAACATGACTTACATAATGTCACGCCGTAATCCCGGAGGGATAGGCAGAGATTTGCCACACGACCGCGACGAACCTTCTTCATTAGTTGTTGCATGCAGGCACGCCAGTCGGTAACATGTCTCTGCCGACCCCTACGGGAAACAGGAGTGAGTTTATGTATGTATGTTATCTCAACAACGATCTAAATGACTGCTTCGTTGATCTAGCGGTATCAAGTCTGATTACCATGCCGGAGGTCGTGGGTTCGATTGCCACTGGTGGCCGCTGTACATTTGAACAAAATTAAATGGCGTCAGTCTGGGTGTATTTCTGTGTTTGTGATGTCCTTGCCTGGTTACCATAGCACAGGGTATCCTAGTTTGGTACCATGACAGGTGATTGTGTTGTGTGGAAGTTATTACTTGTTTATTTTTATGTATCTAATTCTTTGAGCCTGAGATGCAGAAGCTAAAGTGAGTGTTCCCTTGTCTTCCAGAGCACGGAGTGAGTACGGAGGACGCCCGGCGGACAGACCACGAGCGGCTCGCCACCGGCTCCCTCACCACAGACGGTGAAGGTATGTCTCTTATCGTTTCCTTAGAATTTACATAAGCAGCATACGTCCCACTGCAGGTCATCGGCCTTCTCTCAGGGAGAGAGTATGGGCTTAATCAGCACGCCTGCCGCATAGCATAGCTCAGACACCCAGGTTTCCTCACGATGTTTTTCCTTCACCGTTAGCGAGTGGTATTGCTACTATAACTTCACAAACGTACATAACTTAGAAAGAAAAGTCATAGGTACATGCCCGCACTGGGAATCGAACCTGGGTCTCCCGCTTCCGAGTCCAATGTTCTACCCACTAGGCTACCACCGCATTCAGTTCCACCGCTCTCCTTAGAGTTCTACTAAATAGTATGCACTCCGTTTACTAAATAGTATGCACCAAATCTTCTTTTTCTCCACTTTAACTCGACCCGAAAGCAGCAGATAACATTGTACACCGACATTCGTGAAACTGAATGTATAATGCTTGACGTTGAAATTTAATTTTGGTATCTGATTTCTGAATCTGTCATATTGTCTTTTGTTTTCTAGTCACGAAATATTAGCACAAGCCACGTTTTATATCATAACTAGGAGTGCCCGTGACTTCGCTCGCGTGGTAGGCTTCTGTCCATCCTGAGGGTCCGTTCTTAATACATAGGTACTCGTGAAAAATTTTTTGAAATGAAATAAGTAGTTTCGTAAGTAGTACGAACTTTTCCTCTTTATAATAATAAAACCTACGATTCTATGAAGAAGTCTTCGTATTTCTGCATAGCAGACAGACAAATCTCTTCAATACCTAACTACAAAACAAACATGCTCTCAAGATTTGGGTTTTCTACTCACACTGCAAATCTAGATACAGCGTTACAATTTTTTCCTTATTGAAATATTTTGTAATACCCATGGTCTTATGGTCCGTGGTCCTTATACTCCTCATAAATATTACATGAATCTTTGACGCTAGCATAGCGTTAATCATGGCGCTGTTTGCTAAATACTCTCTTAGGAGTCAGCAAGGAAAGAAGAAGCTAAGCCCGAGCACCCGGGGCTGCAAGTGGTGTAAATTACTTCAGCCACGTAATACAGAGAAGTTTGTAAAGAGGTTCGAAATTTCGCCAATGCCTGCACTTGCCTCTTAGCTCAGTTGGGGGAGCGCTGGCACGGTTAGCCAGAGGTCGCGGGTTCAAATCCCGGTTTGGGTGAAATTTTCAGCCTCCAAATAGTTTTTAAAATTTCATTGTCCTCAGCACGGATTAGTGTGACAAAAAATTAACAATTAAAATTAACGACACAATTTTCTTCGCACATTTTTCTTTCTTTCGAAATCATCCTCATCCAGAGGCTACCGGCAATGTGAATTATTTTGTAATGACCAGGATCAACAATCAGGTTGCCTTTAAAGCAAATAAAACTTCCTTCCTCGAGTGGCGTCACCTCTCTGCGCCACTACAAATACGTATATCACCGGTAGATTATGAGCATCCTTTGTTTCGAAAGGTTCCCAGTGCATTAGCGTATCTCGGACGATAAGGATGCTGCTCACTTGGTAGATATGACGTCACACGGGGTCAGCCGCTGTGAAATGTCTTCCAGATAACCTTTGATGTGATATCAAGGTTAATATTTTAACGTCCCGGTCTGCCAAATGTTTGTTTTTGTTTAGTACAATTGACGGAAAAAGGGATCGAAATAAGAATTGTCGCACTGATGGTCGCATGAAATTGGTACAGATGCCAGCAAATATCTTGAGCAAAAAGGTGTGCAAACGGTTAAAGAAAGTGCAGTGCGGGGTGCAGGGACATCGCGTGAAACAAACGAACGTTTGCTTATCTTATGATTATGTTGACTCCTTAGAGTGCATTTTAGATGATGGTCAACGGTACTTCAGTACCTTTCCCAAGACAGGATGGTCAGTGACGCCTCTTCTTGGAATCTTCTAACGACACTAAACTTAATGACCAGTTAAGAAATTTTATGGCACTTTGTAAAACAAGGAATGTAAAAGTTCTCTCAAAGTATGACGTTTACACCTTAGGTACTTACATATATCGCTCATTTGGCAGAATATTGACGCAAATGTGCTTTTTCCAATTTTACAGGAGAGACTTTTTTTTTTGTTTTTTCGGAGTTTGTAAGTGTAAGTGTAAGGTTCCCATATTAAATGGACCTCAAATTAAAACTATTCGATTGAATTGAAGGAAAGTGTATCAACCTTTTTTTTAAGTTACTATATTTATTCTCAAAATTTCAATTTAAAAAGGGTGATACCTACATTTGCGTCATTATGTTACCAGGGTCTAGCAGATTTTCTTCTATGATTTTCTTGTAAAAACTATGATCTTATGACGGAATAAAAAAAAATAATTCCAGAATCTTAATCAGTCTGTATTGAGTAATAATTTTTAAAGTCTTTCAAAGTCTTTCAAATCAAAAACAATTAACATTTGCGCTCAGTTTTACTTAATAATAGGTAACAATTTTCTTAAATTCTTATAAAAACCAAATAATATATCAAAAACTTCTATAATTATCAAAAAATAATAGAGGTTATTCACCAGACTTTTATACCTCTCATCTGAAAAAAAAAACCTGCCGTTTCCTTTTTTTTCTCAAAAGTCTTGCTATGATGTATATCGAATAGGGCATCCAATCCCGCAGCATTTTTGTGATCTCGGTATTTGCGGGATTGATATTTCTCAATCCCGCGGGATCTCGGTATTGGCGGGATCCCGCAAGTGTGTATGTGGTACATTAAATTGTATATTAGTAAATATAGTGTAAGTATTGAAGGATACAAAAGAAATAAAAATCAACATAGCTTTATTAGTTTTAATTATCAAATCAAGCAAGAAGTACGATTATAATGACATATTTTTTTTTTGGAAATGTTTTCGTAAGATACATAATGTATCTAATGTATCATCTGCCAGGCTGCTGCGAATATGTGAAGCTAAATATCCGGCAGCTGAAAAAGCCCTCTCGGCTTTTTCAGCTGCCGGATATTTAGCTTCACATTATACGTATACGTTTTATGCACTGCACTTGTCATTTTCGATTCGATAGTTCGTAAATAATGTTAGTAATGTTCGTTAGTAATGTTAGTAAACGCAAAAAACAATTAACTATGTTAGAAAACGAATTTTGTTTAACGAACGAATAATTACTTGTCACTTCAAGTAAACAAATAAAACAAACATGGAAGCCGGCCGCCCCCGACCGCCACGGGCGCGGGGGGCGCGACACGGCCGCGGCGATTCACTCTTTTCGCTCGCTTGTCAGTAGTCGCGCGGCAACGCGCGTAGGAGGGTGTTTCTTTGCTGCAGATCAGTCCCGCAAATCCCGCGGGATCCCGCGCATGTAATCCCGCATTGTGCGGGACTGAAAAATGATGCGGGATCTCGGAATAACGAGATCTCGGAATACCGGGATTGGATGCCCTAATATCGAAGGCTCTAATGAATCCCTGAGATGGCGTACAAATACATTGAATAAATATATCTGAAAAAGAAGAGCACCAAAATATTAATCAATTTGCCAAGTTATTACTCAATTTACCAAATTATGACTCGGAACAATTGCGTCATTAAGTATAAGTTGCGTCATTAAGATAATTTAGCTAAAGTCACAATGACGTAAAAGTTATATCCATAACAATTACGCCATTATTGTACCAAAAAAGTAAACAAGATATTGTCATATTTACCTTTACGCCGGTGTAGCACAACTGACCAATGAGCCGTTGTTTCGTTCAGAAGTAGATATGTCAAAATGCCACAATGACAATGGCGCCGTCACGCGAAAATTAACAGAAGTACATGACTGTAATTTTTTCCTTAAGTGCAAACAGTTATTTCGAATGTTTTGGCATACTTAACTCAATTTGGCAAAAAAATACATTTGCGTCAATATTCTGCCAAATGAGCGATATGTGAAACAACATAACATCTTTGCCTGGAGCATAATATTCTAACCATCTATCTAGGTATACACCCCCTTTAGGAATTTGAAGTAATAAATCGTTAATAAATAACTAGTTATTTTTAGGGTTCAGTACCCAAACGGTAGGGGACCCTATTAATAAGACTCCGCTGTCCGTCTGTCCGTCCGTCCGTATGTCACTAGTCTGTATCTCATGAACTGTCATAGTTAGACAGTTGATAATTACACAGATGATGTATTTCTGTTGCCGCTATAACAAATACTACTAAAAACAGAATAAAATAAGTATTTAAGGGAGGCTCTTATACAAAGAACGTGATTTTTTTTGCCGTTTTTTGCTCAGTATTAACAACGGCAACAGGTAGACGCTTGAAATATTTAAATGTTGTAAATATAATGGTACGGAACCCTTCGTGGGCGAGTCCGACTCGCACTTGGCCGGTTTTTACTTATGCCCAGTCGAGTATGTACACATACACACATAAACTCACGCCTGTATCTCAGAGGGGTAGGCAGAGACCAGGGACTGCCACTTGCCACGATCCTGACGGATCACTTTCGCTTCCTCAACATTCATTAATCGTTGCATGCGCACACGCCGGTTTGGGGTATGTAAGATAAGATAATATAACAGTACTCTTTATTGTACACCGGAAAAAACATTTACAAAATATTCACAAATGTATTTAGTACAATTGACAGCCTTATTGCTAAAAGTACTTAACCTATCCTTGTGTACCTTAACTGTATCAAAGCAACGATTTCCTGAAGGATCTGCACTGATATAAAGGGACTTTTATTAAAATTAAAGCGCTCTTTGATAGAATAAAAACGGTATTATGATTCTTAAAATACTTATTACAAGGCCTTTACAAAGAAAAGTAACCTAATACATAATTTGCTAAGCTCAATGAATGGTAAAAGCAGCAATATACTACAACACGGAATTAGGCTATCTCCAGAGCAATTTCACAGAAGTTTTTTCTTAACTATAAATATATTGAGTTTGATGTGTTAAGTTATCTATCATACCTGTGTGTTATTTGGGTGAATACCCCTTTGCGTTTACGTGTATGAGAAGTAGATAAATCAATAGGGATCACTCAGTCAGCACATATTCTTCCACTGCCTATGTCCAGTGGACACAGGGAGGCACCCCATCTCTATATGTCTTCGGATATCCTCGCCCAGCGGCTGCCAGCAATGTGCCTCAGATCGTCGGTCCAGCGAGTTGACGGGCATCCTACCTTTCTTAATATAGTGCACGTCAATTAGGTACTGCGGGCACTGACTGAAAACCAGCGCCGAGGGCTCACACCCTCAGCACAATGCTGAGTCAGATGCCCTTTGTGGCAATTGACGACTCTGACGCTCTGACTTTGCCTTGCCCTATGTTATATTTATGTGACTTGTTTTTCGTTTGTATTTATGTTGCTTGTTATGGCTTTTCTTTCTTGTGATGTGTTAATTTGTAACAATAAATGTCTTTCTTTCTTCTTCTTTCTTCTGATCGTATTCTCCACTCAAGAGTATTGGGGTTAAAGCAAGTGGCAAGTCTCCAGGTCAACGACCTTGCGACTATTATAAAGATGCTCTATGGTAGACAAGCATAATAAAAATGTCACCTATTACCTACAGAGTATTGGGTTTCGTTCTTTTCAAATCGGCACCGATTTGCATAATCTATTGGATGGACTGCACACGTTAGTCATTGTGAATATGGAATTGGCTTTTGGTGCTGTGAGAAAATTGAGTTTCTATTTAATTAAGTTGATGGTATAAAACCCCACCTTGTTTGCCATTCACTAAGTTACGGTACTGTGAAGGATGACATCGTGAGAAAGCCTGGAGAAACTTGGTGATAGGAGAAGTTAAGCTTAGGAGGAGGCCTGTACGAGGAGACACCCTAGTGTCAAAGAAACGTAAGAAAGTAAAGAAAAAAAAACAAATACCTAGTATTAATACGTAATAAACCTTTTCCTAAGGTCGCAGTATTAAGTCCCTAATGTGGATTCGAGTCAGTAAGTTGTGCAGTATTAGTCCCTCCATCACCAAAAAGTTAAACATAGAGCGTATCTTCATGCCTCGCAGACAAGGATTGCTTGCAGACCTTTCACTCTGAAGCCTAAAGCCAGCAGCCACACAGAAGGGACGTCGGGCGGGGGCGCAGAAAAGACGTGAAGCGTTGTATAGAAATCGCACCTTCGCTCCGTCTTTTCTGTGTGCGCCGTTCCGTCCCGTCAGTACAATTTGTATGAAAGTGAATTGGATTAACGACGCGTCTCTTCCACACCCTCGTCCCACGTCGCTTCTGTGTAGCCGCTGGCTAATAACTCGAAGCCTGTAACCTAAATTTGGGTAACTCGACACACATGGCAGGCCACCTCAATTGTGTCTAACACATAACACATGTCCTAGACATACAACCCAATCTAGCTTCCTCACTCATTCGCAAACTCTGTATATACTCCACATAAATGAGCGAGACGCGCAACACTGAATCGGAAACGGTCTCGTAGTTTGTTGGGATGACATCGGATGCATTCGGTCAACTGAACTCAGAGAGCCATATGAGCTGGATATAAAGTAAACAATAAGTGCAAGTTGGAGACTCGGAGAGTGAAGAGAAGCCATAAGTTTAAAAGGTGTGAGATGATTAAGATATGGCATGTCCCAAAGAAAATATGGTATGATACTCCCATCAAAGTCACACTTTGCGCGAGTCTACTGTAACCCACTTCGCGGTGTGAACTCCCACCGGCTGTCTGGTGCTAGCGGCGGTGGTGGTGGCGGTAACCTTGACGATCGATCCCAGGCGCCCGCCCCGCCGGCGCCAGCCTGCATGCCACCAGGGAAACACCCACCTTGTCTACGGGCCTTTTTGTCGTTCTAGGGCGCTCCTTTAAGCCAGTAACCTTAATTGCTTTGCGTTTGGGCTGATGGGCTAGGAAACTGGGTGATGCCTGTTTCATTTTGGGTACTGGGTACTTTTGCCAGTTGCGAAGACCAGGAATCTGGTACCTTCCGTAGATTTTATCATTACTGTCTTTGTATTTCAATATCCCTAAAAGCTGTTGATCTGAAGAGTCTAGTCATCAAGTAAGCCAAATAGTCCATCAGATTGTTGACTTTAAAGTCTTCTTATAATCTACTATCACAAATCGATTAGTTCATTACACCAAAAAAAATTATTTACAAGTTTATCAACGTTCTTGTCATTACTTGGTTTCCATAATTATCTTCCACAATTACCTCAGACGTTCAAAACACATTTCCCCGTTTATTTCCCCTCCTGCGTGTTGGAAGTTGGCTAGCTGTCATAAGTATCGAAGACGATTAGCCAAACCACAACCGATCCGTGCCGTGACATACCCGCAGCAGCCGCCCGATGACAGCTCGTCAGTCTGCCGAGTAATGGCGCTCGTCACTCGGCTCAAGTCATGATGTCACGGCCCAAAATTATTACACTTTCTTTTGTTTATCAGCCATTGTGTCGTGCAGGTATCGCGTTTCACGAGCGACGGCTTGTTTTGGTACGGGATGTAATATTTGTAGTGGATCGTGTAAACCATTAATCGCTGGACGCTTTCCTGTTGGCAGTTAGTTGCTTCTAACTTACACGTCACTTTGGCAATTGTTAGATGTTTAATTTCAGAGATGCATTTACAGATCTATTAACTGAACTGAACAGCAAACAAAAATACTTATATTGAAATACTAGATGACCCCGTGAACTTCGTATCACCTATATCAATCATTTTTTTATTCTCACCGTTTAAACCTTCCCTGGATTTCCACAAATATTAAAAACAAAATTTAGCCAAATCGGTCCAGTCGTTCTCGAGTTTTGGCGAGATAACGAACAGCAATTAATTTTTATATATAAGAAAAAGAAGAAGAGAAGAAGAAAATAAAATGAGACGTTAACGATTTTTTTTAAAGAAATTACTTTTAGTAATAAGCCCCCCAATTATACTGTACTATATTATTGTTAAATCCTCATTTGTAGGCCTCATCTCTTCCACTTCTTCAGTCTTATCCAATGTTTTCTAGCCGTCTTTGCATTATCGTTGTCCCACCGGGCTGGTGGTCTGGACACCGACCGTCGATCCATTCTTGGCCATCATTCAGTAGCTACCTAAGTCTACCAATCATCCTCTCCCCTAACCCGCCTCCAGTTTAGATTTACAATTCGTGATTACGGCTTTCTCTCTAACCTAACCCAAACTAACCAAACACCTTCTCATATCTTCAGAGAAGCCGAGCTGGGAAGCGGAGTGGTGCCGGCTGGCATACTGGGAGCTGGCTCGGCGCGTGGGACGCCAGGTGGGCGTCCGACTCAAGGCGGTGGACGTGTTTGGCAGCGGCTGCGGCGCGAACAGCCGTCACGGGATGTGCCTGGACGCTCTAGAGCCACGACCTGGCGCGGCCGAAGTCGAACAGGTAATAAAACTTTATAGTCGGAGACTGAAATATTTCTATCTAAATTCAAACGAGGAACTGAAATAAAGTAATATGGTTTGTATCCAAAAATCTCTTTACAGTTGTCCCCAAACGTAACTTTGTGCCGTGAACTTTACTAAATTCCTCTAAGCCGAGAAGACCAAACTCATCAAGTAATCATCTCCATACAGTTATAGAGGCGGCCTTCTAGTCTACCCGTGGCCATGTCGGGTGTATAGGTAATCTGACCTCTTTTTTCTTATGAAAGGTGTATTTTTAAGGAAACAAAAAAATAAAGTGAAAAAAATAATACCGTAACCACAACTTGGGATATTGTTTACTGGTTCATCATTGACCACTGTTCAATTCTCGGTTTAAATTCCATTGCTACTGTGACCCAGCCACTATATTTCAGTCAGGTGCCCTGCGAATCCCAATTAATCAATTAAGCATACAAAAAGGATTGCAAATAATGCTCATCCTTGTCTTGTTGATTGAGCATCCTTGACTTGTTACTTCAAAACACCCATAAAGAGAGCATTGCCGTAGCCATTTCAAATTCTTCGAAACAGTGAGGCACTGTTCGACATGGCGTTATGAATCTGCGCCAACAAACTCAGCGCACTTAGCGAATGCTCTATTTAATATCTAAGTAAGAAGCGACGATATTGATTTAGTGACCAGCGTCAGATAACCTCCAGCTGCGGGCGCGATAATTTCCAAGATAGATAGTTATTCACCAAACCTCTAAACATCAGAAGAATTGACTCACAACTTCGCCTCAGATACATTTTTGAGAGACCTCGAGTTGTAGCCTATGAGTATTGATTCAAGTTCCACCAGATTTGTCTCTGGGTGACCGCAAATTGCGACTTGCGCCTGCGCGGGTGGCTCTCTTTATTGTTTTGTTACTCGCGCTAGTTGAATTCAATTGGATTTCATTTCCGCATTTAAATACGTCACGAGACTCGATCTTATGACTCCAGTTGGATAATTCTTATGCTAAGTTCATTGATTGTTACGTGATTTTTTGTGAATTTGTAATAGGGGTTAAAGTATGAAATTGCCGTTTTATTGCAATAGGTTCTTTGAATTGACATAGAATCTTCATGGTTTGAGGTTTTCGAATGAAACTTTTTTCAAATGGTTTCTTTTTTTAAAAAATGTGAAACATTTGAATATCGACTTTCAATTGTTTTTGTTATTCAATTTAGACAAGAAAGATGGATACTGCGAAAATTCGAGTGATTTTTGAATACGAGTTCCGACGCGGAACTAACGCGGCAGATCCGCAATATCAAAGCTGCGTTTGGAGATGGGTCTACTAATGAACGCACCGTGCGATTTTGGTTTAAACGCTTTCGTGATGGAAATTTCGACTTAAAGAACGAGCCACGAGGAAGACCGCCCACACATGTGAATAACGATGAATTAAGAGAGATAGTGGAAGCCGACGCTAGTCAAACTACCCAGGAATTAGCGGCATGGTTTAACGTTACCTTACCCACAATATTGACTCACTTGCGTCAAATCAATAAAATAAAAAAATACGAAAAATGGGTGCCTCATGATTTGACTGATCTGCTCCACGACAACGCGAGACCTCACACAACACGAGAAACCATTTTGACCCTTCAGGAACTGCAGTTAGAAACCATTCGTCATCCTCCGTATTCACCAGACCTTGCTCCAACGGACTACCATTTTTTTCGTGATTTGGATAATTATCTACGTGACAAGAAGTTTTCTTCCCAGGAGGCAGTACAAAATGCTTTCACACAGTTTGTGCAGTCTAGATCGTCGGAGTTCTATCGCAAAGGCATTAATGACCTTCCCATTAGATGGCAGCAATGTATAGATAATAATGGCAACTATTTTGATTATTTTATTTTTGAAATAATTAAAAGACCTTTATTAGTTGTATGAACTATAATGAAAAGTTATGTAAAGTTATAAATAAAAACCCCCTTTTGATTAAATAAATTTGTTAAAAATTTAAAAAATAAACAATTTAGATTTTCAGTACAAATCGGCAATTTCATACTTTAACCCCTAATATTAAAAATACCACTCGCTAGTTGTAAGGAAAAAAATTCACACCTCAATGCTTATTATTTTTCTTATACAAATTTTCGGCTTCTTAACAACCAACTGAAATACTGAAAAATTGCTGTCTAAATTGCAGTGGCTGCCTAGGAAAATGTGATAGAAAATTAAGTAGCTCCCAAAGTTCACCATAAACTGCAGTACCTATTTGAACATGAGGCCTCCCCAACACGACTGTCCTCTACCTTTTATTCCCATCAACAATTCGCGTTTTTTTTCTCGTTCCAGGTAAAGAAGACCCGTGCAAAGATAGGGCTCGGCGTGACGCTCTCGCTGGAGGCCGACGGCGTGTGGCTGTACAACCGGAGCGCCGAGCCCGTCTTCGTGAGCTCGCCTGCACTGGACGCGGCTGCAGCCAAAGCCTTGCTGGTCTGGCGCGTGGCCCCCGGCCACTGCCTCTGCATCTTCGACCCTGCCGCCCCGCCCCCGCCGCGGTCCCACCCGCACATTGGTCCCGTGGACCCCAGATCTGTCCGCATCTCCTTCGCCAAGGGCTGGGGCCCGAAGTACTCGCGGCGTGACGTCACTGCCTGCCCGTGCTGGCTGGAGGTGCTGCTAGCGCCACCTAGCTGACGGTGACTCTGAGTGGCTCGGTGTTCTCTAGTGCGGTTCCGGTGCGGTGGCGGGGAAAGGAGGCTGCTGCGGGCCACTTTGAAAAGTGGCCATTGTTAAATAAAAAAAAATATATATTTGACAGTGACAGCATTTCTTAAGTTGAACTTTTGCACTAGGGGCCAGATTTTTAACATTCCTTTTTCCGCCACATATCCGCTGTTCTGAACAAATCTGAACAGTGCGAGAGAGGAATTGCGTAGTGATTTTACAGACATTTTGATGGTTATGGACTGCGACGCAGATGGAAAAAAAATTGAATGAGAAAATGTTTATTGTTGGACATACATACTTACATTTTTGTACAGTGACTGAGGAAACAAGTCAAATTACCAAATTGGTAAAATATGTCCTTTTATTTAGAATCGAATCGAGTTTTCAAAATAACTGCGAGACAATTGTAAAGAGGCCTTGTATACTTATAAAAAAGTAGACTTAACTGTACATACTCGTGTACCTATGTGATTGGCAAGATTCTATGAATGTAATTTAGAGTTAAATTTTATAGAGTGGGAAAACAAAAGAAAGTTAGTAAATATAAAAGTATCAGTTTCATTCAAAGAATCATTTGACCATTCATTCCATTTTAATTTATTTACTCGCACAGATTGGGTAATCTGAAGCCAATTTTGTTGTGGAGTAACATTGAACTTAAGTTCAAAATTGATATTGGTATTCTAGTAGCAACAGCTTCAGTCTGTTTGTTCAAAGAATAGTCTCTTATTTTGTTTTCCCACTTGTCTTGATGAAATGATGCCATCCAAATAAAGAGGCCTTCAACTAATTCTGTGTAAATAATATTTTAAAGTCATTATTGTCTTTGACAGACTTTTGTATAAAAACTCGGCTTTTAAAAATCACGAGACTGTAAATACAAAATATACATTATAAATATTTGTAATTAAACTATTTATAACTATGCCTTACCTAATGTTACTTGTATTTAAGGTAGGTAAGTCGTATTTTTGTACAAAAACGTTATCAATTATTTCCAAATTGTGTGAATACGACGACGATGAACTTTTGTACTCGTGAAGTGTGTAACTGTTAAACCTTTGTGAAGCTGGCTGTGTGAAACGCATTTTATTGAAATGTATCTCAGTTTCCTTTTTCTATGCGCTGTTTATTGTTTCCATATTCACATTTTCCATTTGAGTACCAACTTATACAAGGCGTAACATTTCCTTGTATAGGACTACGTCCTACGTCCAAAAATGGGGGATTGCATTCGTCAATACGAACAAGATTTACTATGGAGAAAACTTCGTAATCTCAAAAACAATAGCACTTATTCTATACTTAAGTTACCACCTTCGGGTTTACAATGCATGGAACAGCTGATATTTTTTTCACAATTTTAAAGTTTTCATCATTTCTCGAACCAAAACTTTCGTAAGCACTACACATTATTAACTTAACTCCGGATTCACTTACTTGATTTTTAACCGAGTTTAAAAAAGGTGGAGGTTATCAATTCGAAGCGTATATTCTTTTTTTTGGCTGTGTTCTCGCATAACTCCGTGAAATATTAACCGATTTCGACAAGTCTTTTTTTTGTTCGAATAGATATAACGTCCTTTTAGTCCTATTTTATTTTGGTGAAGATCTGATGAAGACTTTCAGAGATGGAGAACGGAACTCTTCAATGAACAGCAGTAAATAAGGCCTAATGGAGCCATCCTTCATCCATCCTCGAGAAATGATGGAAACTTTAAAATCCGTATGTTTCATAAAATCGTGTAAAAGTAGTCCCAAAGTAATTTGGTGATGTTCTGGTGAAGACTTTCGGAGGTGAAAATTGAGAACTTCAAATTTTAAAGCAACGAATTAAGTAGGGTAAATTATGGTTATGGGACTTGTTTATTTTTCTCCCGCTCGCCCATTCAAAATTGAAAAACAAAAGAAATTAAATAAAAAATAAAAACCGACTTTAAAACACTACAAAACCCTTAACCCGCTGAGTAGACACGTAGCTCGCGTCGTCGTATCAGAGCGTGACCTGGTCGGACTCTTGCGACTAAAAATCAAGTAAGTAAATCCGGAGTTTTCATCATATTAAAAGTTGTTAGAATTGTCGTAAAATGTACCGTTTTTGGATGTATGTAGAGTTTTTGTTACACCCTGTATAATTTTTAAGTGTTATTTGAAACATAAAACAGTGAAGTGTGATTTCCCACACTGTAATGAGCCTTATAGATCGAAAACCTCCAAACAGTAAATTCACTTATTACAGTTTAACATAGTGCCTTGAGTAGAATTCAAGTGAATAGGGTAATCAGTCAATTCGCCTGGGCTCGTTGGTAATATTACCTACATGTTGAAAAATTAGTAATAGTAATAAAAATATATAATGACCTCGAATTTAAGATATATGTAACGCCAATATTAAGCAAGTCGGCAAAGTAAGTAAACTGACAATAAGAAATTACATTCTAGTCTTAAAAATCTTACTTTGCTACGTAGAGACAACTGAGAAACTATAACTAACAAACCGTAGTTAAATCAAAATTTTGGCCAGTTTAAACTTTTTAGAAACATATTGAAAATTGTGCAATAATGAACAATAGTTTTGAATTAAATTATTTATAGTATAAATAGTGAACGTTCGTGGAAGATTTCTATTTGTGCCTAAATAACACAATTTGGCAGGTATATCGTTGCTCTACATGGTTATTTATTGCGACATTACGCTCCAAGCTGTCACAAAATGCAATATTTTCTTTGCATTGTATAATGTCTGCCAGTCATGTTTAGGACTTATTTATAAACAACAACGTGCTGTTAGTCATTTATTCTTAGACTGATGTAAAGCGCCTTAACCACTATTTATTAACATTAAAAAAACAAAATTTTAGTTTTACCATTTTGTTCACACATCACTGATACTTGTTATATAAATTAAAGTCGTTTTTAAAGTAAAAGCTGCCCACAGAAGCGGAATAATTACCATTAAAGTAATTTTGTAATAACCTATTTTCATTGGATATCGAATTTGTAATTCTTTCAAACTTGTAATTTTCATTATACCTAATTTTTGAAGGCGCTGTTTGCGCACTTATGGTTTGTCAGTAAGAATGCTCTAGAATTTTTGACAGTATGAAGTCTTTGCACTGTGGGCAGTTGTAGTTCTTCCTTAGGCGCTCCGTCTGACTGGATGAGATTAGGTTAACGTTACGAATAAAAGAGGAGAATATTTTTAAAACTTTTGCAGTTTCATTTTAAATACTTACCACTAGCACATGCAGGGAGGTTAAATTCACTTGACTTAAAATATGTTTAAACAGTCATTTGCGGAAACGCCCCGGGGGTAGTCCCGTCGGACATTTCTGTAATTATAATATGTTACGTATCACAATCTTAGGAAACGTTTCGCGTGGGTTATTCAAGTAACTACTGACTCAAAAAATTATTCTAACTTCTTCAAAGTTGTGTTCGGCACTATGAAACACGCAGCCCCAGCCACTGGAAAGGAAAGTTCGTTCGTTAAAGTTCAAGTTCGTTCATTAGCCGACTATGTTGGAGCCCAAAAGGAGGTTAATGTGTTTGGCTCGTATGTATGATTGTAAGTATGTCCGATTCCATGTTCCCTCATATCTCCTAAAATAATAGTTAGATTTTAACACATAATATCTCAATCGATTCGTCGTGTTTGCGCGAGTGGCATAAGCTCTATAAAATCAGCATAAATTCAACAGAAAATTTAAAAAATCACTAAAAAGCCAAAAAAAAAATACAACAAAAAATAACCAATAACCCGTGTGGCGCCGGATTAAGAATCCGTGTGGTGCCGGATTAAGAATAGCGTCACTTCATTTCCTTCCGTGGATGTCGTAGAAGGCGACTAAGGAAATCAATTACCAGGAGATGGGCATCTTCCTGAGATTCCAACCGTATTCTGCGATCGCCAACCTGCCTGCCAAGCGTGGCGATTATGGCAAAACCCTTCATGGTTAAAAACCATGAGGGAGGCCTATGTCCTGCAGTGGGCGTCAAATGGCTGATGATGATGATGAACCAATAACCCGACTGCTGAGCATTAACTACTAAGCAGGCTGGACCCAAATTCAACAATGTAACTCCTTGCGAGGTATCTGGATTGATACCGCCTGCTTAGTGCTGCGCAAAGCTCAGCAGTCGGGTTGGTGGTTATATTGGTTGGTTATTTTATAAATGTTTTGCTCGGTACAAACGTTTAAACAAAATCAAGCCTATCTGTATCAGTTTCTGTGAGATGCGGGCAATGGAGTGCAATAGGGATAGAGTTTGATATTTCCCTGTCTACTGAAGTCCATTAGTTAACTACTCGTGTGCAAATGTGAATAAATGTTTTATCTATCTATCTATCTATCTATCTACTTGTGATATATTAGTTAACGAAATAGATCACAGGGATGCTACATGACATAGAGTCCTGGTTTATGGTCAACTCAACCTGGATAGTGGACACACGCTCATGCCAATATCAATTATTATAATTTATTTAATTCTTTATTGTACTAATTACATTGTAAATGTACAAGGCCGATCAGCGTCCTTGGTACTCACTCATCAAGACGGTGGAGATGACGATGAAGGGCGGCAGGCAGCCGAAGTCGATGAGCGCCGGGAACGCCACGGTGCCCAGAATCGTGCCTATGCGTCCACACATCAGGAAGGTCGCTAGTGCCATCACTCTGCAACGGAGGGAATGCTTAGAAGAAGAACTGCATTGCACTGGTGATGACGGTAGGTACAACTGTGAAGTCGATTTTTAACCGACTTCAAAAAAGGAGGAGGTTATCAATTCGACGCGTATGTTTTTTTTATTCTTTTCCTGCTGCCCCCTTCACCACGCCGCGCTCGCCTCTTCGCGTCAGTACGGTTAACACATCATCTTCGTTGGCGAAACGCTCCTTAACGTGCTCCAGGGAAACACTAGCGCCACCGTGAATTTTTTTAATTTATTTTTCACGTTATTAATTTTTACATATTTTTTAAAATTAATTTCAGTAATATGGCCGCTAATTGCACTGTACTATATTACTGTTCAATTCTCATACGTAATTCCTGGTGTACATACAATAAAGAATACTATAGATAGATAGTATCTACATATCGAATTTGCAAAAAGTGTCTGTATAATCTGTCAATCATGTTATTAGTGATATTTACTACCCATGGCCGTGAAAATAAGGCAAGAAACTTGGGACTAGACAGCATTAACGCCACAAACGGCCCTTTTTTGGCATAAATGCTACCTAGTCCTAGGTTCGTGATCCTAGATTCTTTGTCGTGGGTCCTAAACATCACTGTTAACATGATTGAGAAGTTATAGATACACTTTTTGCAAATACGATCTGTATTTTGATTGTTGGCGCTAGTTGGCCTACTGGATCCCCTTTAATAATTTGTTTTATTTATTTTGCACATCGTACCAGAGCGCTGATGTTACGTCATCGAGGCAGGCGCACAGATTTTGTGACTGTGTTTTACGTAGCAAGGCTATAAGACTAGTCCTGCCGGCCTATATTGTTATATTGGGGAATGATAAACTAGACCTTTTAGAAGAAACTGTATTTCTGGGTATCACAATTGATGCAAAGCTTCAATGGGGTCCTCATATAGGAAAATTGGCAAATAGGCTCAGTTCTGCAGCATACGCAGTTAAAAGAATCCGGGAACTAACTGATGTCGCAACTGCTAGGCTTGTTTATTTTAGTTACTTCCATAGTATTATGTCCTATGGTATACTACTGTGGGGTCGGGCAGCAGACATTGAGACCATCTTCGTCCTGCAGAAGAGAGCGATCAGATTCATATATAAGCTAGGCAATAGAGATTCGTTAAGAGATTTCTTTAAAGAAACTAACATCCTAACAGTTGCTAGTCAGTATATCTATGAAAATATTATGTATGTTAGGAAAAATATCAGTGACTTTAAAACTGTAGGTAGCCAACACAATGTAAATACTAGAAATAGACATAAACTTTCGTTCCCAAAATTTAGGCTGGCAAAGGTTAATACATCCTTTATGGGGCATTGTATACGTTTCTACAATAAGATCCCTGAGGATATAATAAGCTTGCCAGAAACGCCGTTCAAAAAATGTGTGAAGCGCACTTTGTGCCAAAAAAGCTACTATAACATTAAAATTTTTTTAGATGACAATGATGTCTGGAATTAAAGCCAGTTCAATGCATGAGTTTTAGAACATTTATATAAATCCTGTAAATTAAGGACTTGAAAAGACTAAGTTTGGAGTTTTTTTGTCCATTTTTTCTCCAAATTGATCTAGATTTTGAAATGGACACCTAGTTTAACTTGTAACGTTCATTAAGTCGCAGTTTCTGTGCTACTTTGAATAAAAAAATTTGATTTGATTTGATTTGATATATCTTTCACGAAAGCCAGCACTGCTTTGATAACCCTGCTGGCTTTTTAAAGGTGTTCCAGTAACGTTATCGTGTAGGGTTGGTTTTCCACGCTATCATAGTGAATGGTTACGTCGGTGGATGTTTCAAAAATGTTTTGCCCAAATATTGGTTTTGCCATACAATTCTTCAAAAAGAATCCATACCGCAGTGACGTCGGGAAGAGATCCACCATGATGCTGGCCAGAGAGGCACTGCATAGCGCTGTAAAGGCAAGCGCCACCGTGACCAGTGCCAGCACCGTTAACGGCCCTGCCCCGAAGAACGGCAGCGCCAGCACGACCATCCCGCCCAGCACCTCGCATGTGCCGGCCACCATCTTCTTGCCGCATTTGTTTACTAGAAGAAAAACAAATTGTAGAGCAGCTCCGACACGCATAACCGCTGGTATAAAAGATCCATTTAGATGAGCGGTGTCCCTGCGAAATTTTCGTGGTTCATTTTCCGGTATTAAGGGTCCCACGGTCAAGAGTATCAGAGAGCGAAGAAACTCGTATTGCGAGATCGCGACAGAGTTTTAACAAAACTGCAGCTACAACTAATGCCACACAGCTGCTTACTACTATTACTAAAGATGATAATTTGTAGATCACTCCATCAATAAAGACAGTTAAATGTAAGTTTGGATAGAAAGACGAAAACAGAATGGAATATAGAGCAAGATAGAGAGAATAAGAAGGAGGCAAAGGAATAGAAAAGGACGTGAGGGGACAAAAAAAAAAAACAGGAAAGCCATAAAAGTGAACCAAGGAGAAAGGCTTAGCCCTGATCAGCAGCACTCACCTATAACACCTCCGATCCCGAAAGTCAGCACCGAGCCCGCTCCAACTATGGCACTGGATAAATAAGTCATCATGCTAATGGGTAGGGGTTGACACAGCGCTACCTCTTCAGGCAGTAGAGCGACGGACGGCGCGGGCGCGATGGCCGAGCACAAGTTCCCGGCCTCGACCGAGCCGATCATTGCAGCTAGCTGAGGGTACCACAGCCGAAGCGTGTTGGATCTAGAAGAAGACAACAAAAGAAAATCGACCAAGACCAAGGAAATCAGTGAAGGAGACTACCAATCTCATCATATCGTATTATTCTGTAACTTAAAAATCTTTGGATGAATGCAGATAGAAGCTGGAACTTGACTTAGGTTGCATCAATGAAACTCTCTCACGTCGATATTGCAGGGTATATAGAGGGTATAACATAATCTTCAACATATGATCACTTTGTGAAAGTGGGTTCGACTCGTCAAACCGGACAACTGAATTGCGAAAAATGTATCAGCCATTCGAAGTTCCGCACTAAAGTTACCATTATATTTCACGCAATATAAGTTTTTATGTACTATTTTTTTATTGGTTAACTCACATACCTCAGCACTTGAAATTACAAATCAGCGGTGGGCACGCATAGTTATTAAGCCCATACTATGTCTCTCTCAGAGAGAAGGCCTGTGCCCAGTTGCAGTTACGCAGTGGAACGTACATAGGCTACAAAAAAAAAACAAACTCACGTGGAGGCGTAGTCACTCCAGACCTCCACATCACCAAAAGCAAAGGAAACGCCTAAATTTGTAAAAAATGCCTCACGTAGCTGATATCACGATGGGCAAAATTGAGGAGAAGAGGCGCTCTACCATAAAAAAAAATCATGGCGTCCGTAAAATCAGAAAAAGGACTCTAGTTTCTAACATCGAAGATCTATTTTGTTTGGCATATAAAATTTTGAATGGCGAAAAAGCCGAAGGCCAGTCTTCAATAGTGGAGAACTGGAGAAGCACTGAGGGAACAAGAAGAACTGATGGGCTTCCCTTTACACTGTTAGAAAGACACTTGGTTGTTTAACCTATATGCATGAAAGCAGTCGTCCCGAATGACGTACCCAATGAGCCCTGTACGTCTGGTGCACCCGAGGCATCAATAAGCAAGGTCCTCACGATGATTGGCAAATCCACTACCTCATTTACCATCAATATGCTAAGAAGAGAGAATGGATTCTCCTACATACCCAAACATGCCCCCGCCATGTATCAAGCACAGCAGCATAAGCCAGAGCCCATGAGGTCGTTGGAACAGTGGTGCTAGCTGATGGAAGCCCCCACGCAATGCCGCCATGCCCTGCGCCAGCTGGCCCGTCTTTTCTTCCACTAGTAGTTGGATCTGGAAGTTTTGCGTATGTGAGTGACTGGTTTGGGCAGTGTTTGCCTTGGCCAAGAGAGATGCGTATTGATCAGCGCCTAGCATGGGTATGGGCGGTCAAAAAAGTTGTCCTTTTGTTGGGTGCTAATCGTGGTTTCGCTTTCAGAAAAGGAAGTCCGTTGGAAAAAAGTATTTTTTAAACGTAAATGGAAGGGCGAAATTATGTTGGCATTCGTGGATGATCCAAAAACAAAGTTCCCTGTGATGAGTGCGAAACTTATGGAAAGGTTAAGTATATTAGTAAGTTTTAGCTTAGGAGCCTCTTCCAGAGGTAGGTAGGTCTCTGCTACTGTTCGTAATTTATCGAGATCACGTATTTTTCTGAAAATCCCTTACAGGATAGGTGTCCTCCGGTTGGCCAGTGTTGAGCGCGTAGATTCTCCTGAAGACGGCCAAGGCTTCATCGTTACGTCCACGCGACATGAGGAACTTGGGGCTCTCTGGGAGACAGAGGCAGGCCAGCCCCGTGCATATCGGCACCAGCGCCGTGGCCATCAGGAACAAGTTCCATGTGTGGATCACTGCGGCAAAGATACACTGTCAGTTAAAATGGCAGGTTATTTTTCTCTGGAAGAGAGAGAGAGAGAGAGAGAGAGAGAAAAGGATGGGGTCATTTGAAGAGACATTAAGCATATGAGGAAATATTTCTTTGCTAGGAGATAGAAAACGGGTATTGTTCTTTGGCCACAGAATCTTCAGTTACCTAACTAATACCATCAATAAAAGGAGGGAGGCTTGGTGCCACTAAGATCATATTGTTTAATGAATAAGAAATGTTTGTCACTGTTTCTTTTATTTATTTATGTTAGTAAGAGTAACAATGACATCTAGTAAATAATATGTTCTTGGTGGATATCAAAGTAGGTCTGTAATTTTCGAGAATTGATTAGAGTGCCCAGTATCGAAGATCTATTTTGCCTGGTAAAAAGAAGACACCCTGCAATAGTGGAGGTACACAAAAATATCACAGAAAGAAGAAAGGATTCGTACCAAACCGATCCCCGAAAATTTGGAAATGCCAGTCGTTAGACAGTATGCCCCAAGCCAGCAGCGGAAGCGTAGTGTTAGCAGCAGTATAGAACAGGTTGGTGAGCAGCATTGCGCGGGCTCTAAGCTCTGTTCTGTGGAGCTCCGCGACATACGAGAGGAGCACTGCGAAAGGGCCGTTGAATCTGAAAGGGATTTTTTGGGTGTTCAAGAGCATTTCTCCAATTAGAGGGGGGGGCAGTCCTACCATCAGTGTTCATATTTTAGTTTCGTTGATCATTACCGGCAAGACATTTTAGACTCTATGGAATGGCCAGGTGTTCACTTGGCGCAATTTCCCGAACGCAGCCCAACCTGGATTTTTCTTGTGGCCAAGGGCGCTACTACGTAAGTCTTCCACTTTATGGAGTTGTCTGATTTAATCTACTCCGAACTGTCAAATTCATACATATTTTGACGCTTTAGAGTCGTTAAAATGGTCAACCCGATAGAGTGATAGATGGGCTGGTTCTGTAATTAGTTGCTGTCCAATGGAATTCTGCCTCTAAGTAGACATATTCCTAGACAGCTCCAGAAGCCATCTCACGAACAAAGATCGACTCCGATAGGTTCTTATATTTAAACATGACCTTTGCTTAATAAACAAATAGATTAGGAATAGAAATATAAATCATAATAATTTATAATAAACAAAGTTCTTAAATGATACTCCATCAAATTAAATAATATTAAAAAAACGTGAATTATATGGCAGTACTTGGCCATATGGGTGTGCCACTGCAGCCCAAAAATTCCGTATCTCAGCGTTCCAAATACCCTTTGATAAAGTAAATATTTTACTGATTTTAGCAATGGCTAAGAATAGAGCCCCAAACTCTTAAGCGGTATTACATATTAAATATGCTCATGTATTTTTTATGGTGTATTTCTTGTAGAATTTTATTTTAATATTTAGGCAGTACCTAATTCATTTCAAAATTCAAAATTCTTTTTTTAAATTTAAAGTAGCACAGAAACTGCGATTTAATGATCGTTACAAGTTAAACTAGGTGTCCATTTCAAAATCTAGATCATTTTGGAGAGAAAATGGACAAAAACAATTCAAACTTAGTCTTTTCAAGCGGGGCCGCTGAAAAGTTCATTTATGAAAAGTTCAGAGGTAGGAGGTAATATCGTTAAATAACCCTGGAGGAGTAATGCCATTATTTACAATGTCATTACTATTGTGTGATGCGTGGATAAATGTGAGAACACCTGTCAAGGTAAGATTTGGTGCTTCTACAGTAAATAGCAACGGCTACAGCTAAAACCCACAATAGTGATTCATAACAATAAATTGGGCTACTCACAAGAAACCGCACAGGAATCGTGTAGCCAGTAGCATGGCAAAGTTTTGGCTGAGCGCAGCCGTCACCTCCAGCAAGCCTGATGCCAGGAAGCCGTACACCATGATGCGTTTGCGCCCCAGAGTGTCCGACAGGAAGCCCCAGATCATCGCCGATGATATCATACCTAAGGACGAAGATGGGCAATAACGGTCAACAATTTATTGTTTGAAGCCAAACCTAATCCTCATATCTGTGGACTTGACATGTAAGTTCCACCCACCCATTTTGGTCTACAGAGTCTTCCACGAATGTGGAAGTTCTACCACATGCCAATGATTCTGGAGAGCTTATTTTGGCCAAAAAACAAAAAGATTAGTTACCTGAGGCACGTGCCTTGACAAGATAAGTAGCGAATTATTTAAGTGATTATGAGTGTTGATAAGTATGTAAGATGAGGGGAGGAGGCGGATTAGAAACATAGAGAATACCAGCCATTTGACGCCCACTGCAGAACATGCGAAGGGGGCCTCTTCGCAGTTTTCATAACCATGAAGGGTTTTGCCATAATCGCCACGCTTGGCAGGCGGGTTGGCGATCGCAGCATGCGGTTGGAATCTCAGGAAGACGCTGCTGCCCGTCTCCTGGTAATTGATTACCTTAGTCGCCTTCTACGACATCCACGGAAGGAAATGGAGTGACGTTATTCTTAATCCGGCGCCAGACGGAACGAGATGGATGTAGCCAGAGCTAAAGGGCTGTTTCGTTTGGCAAAAAAAGGAGACAAATAGACAAGACATGAGCACAGACAAGACAACACACCCTACTCTACCAAAAATTTGCGCTTTAAAGCTTAATATTTCTCAAACGGAACCCTAAATAAAAAAAATGGTTCACCCACAATATTTTCACTATGGTGTAGGCGAGAATATACAATATGGTGTAGGCGAGAAAAAAAATTCCACGCCTAACTTAGGTGTAGGGGAGGTACTCTAAAAAAAATTTTTATTCTACCGTTTTGTCGGCGTTATAAATATGTACATCTAAACCAAATTTCAGCTCTCTAGTGCTTACCGTCTCTGTGCTAAGCCCCGGACGGACAGACAGATAGACGGACGGACACGGCGAAACTATAAGGGTTCCTTGTCCACTACGGATCCCTAAAAATGCAGCTGTTGAAGCGCAATGCACATAAGGGCCCTCGCCCACGGCGACTTTTTGTAGCGATGCAGTAGCGATGCTGTCGCGCGTTCGCATCGCTACAGTCGCGATGCGGGCGCTAGTTGTGTGCCCTCGCCCACCGTAAACATGATTCAGTCGCGATGCAAACGCGATACCGTCGCGCTTCTGTCGCGATGCAAATGCGATTTAAATGCCTGCGATCGCTACAGTTGCAAGATGGACTCCGTTGGACCGATGGACAACAGCACTCTCGATCTCTCTGTGTTGCACTACTCATGCGCCACCCTTCCTCTGTTCTCCTCCCGATGTCTTCCGGTACGCTTGCGCGTTTGCATCGATACAGTCGCGATGCTGTAGCGCGTTAGTAGCGCGTTGGCATCGCTTCTGCAGCGCGTTGCATATGCGTTTACGAAACGCGCGACAGCATCACTACAAAAAGTCGCCGTGTGCGAGGGGCCTGAGTAAAAAGTTATTATCTTTCGAATAGCCTTCTGCTAACAGTAGTGGTAGCCTAGTGGGTAGAAACAGCGGTGGTAGCCTATTGGGTAGAACATTAGACTCGGAAGCGAGAGACCCAAGTTCGATTCCCAGTGCGGGCATGTACCTATGACTTTGTTTTCTAAGTTATGTGCATTGTTGAAGTTATAGTAGCAATACCACTCTCTAACCGTGAAGGAAAACATCGTGAGGAAACCTATTCACATACCTCAGCGCTTGAAATCGCCAATCCGCGGTGGGCACGCGGTTGTTTAAGCCCATACTCTCGCCCTGAGATATGTAACAGTAGTGGTATTGATTAATTTAGTAACATACACGATGCTTATGTCTTTAGTAAAACTTTGTAAAAGTTGCTTAGGTAACAGTCGGTGATAAAATGTATGTCAGACATTAATGAAGCTATTTAAGTGTTTCTCCAATATTGGTTTACACCAAACGTGATAATTTGAGTAAACATCAAATGTTGGTGTAAAGCCTCACTATCTATATAGACAATTTGCGATCGTTCGCGCATTGTTTTCTGCAATCACGTCATAAAAGGTCATTGATTAGTCATGTGATGGCACGTGCAGACAGAAAATTACCTGTAACTGTCATATTTATACACATGAGCAAAGCGTTTGATTTTGTGTGCCTTATGAGGCTGCTTAAAAAGCTCCACAAATATGGCATATGAGGCCCCGCAAATAGCTGGACTTCGTCATATTTAAATAATAGGACCCAACATGTAGACACTGTAGGATATTGCACAAAAGCTAAATCTGTAAAAAAATATAAGTCATCATTAGTTAAAAATTGCTATGGAGTGCCACAAGGTGGAATATTGCCCCCCTTAATTTTTTTGACATACATTAATGACCTGTCTATTTATTTATCCAACGAAAGTATTCTATTTGCTGATTACACAACACTTATTACAGGTAGTAGGCAAAAATGTATCGACAACTTGTCACTTGGCTCTCTGCAAATAATTTAAAGGTTAACATTAATAAGACTAAATACAACATACAATTTTGTAGTTATAGGGGGAAAAAAGAAAACTTAACTATTGAACACAAGGGTGAAAGTCTAGAAGAAGTAACAGCGACAAAGTTTTTGGGGTTAATCGTTGACAATTTCGATTTCAAAATCGATTACAAAAATTAACAAATTTGTATACGCGCTAAGAAAGTTAGTTAAACGATGTCACTACAAGCAGCTAAAGAGGCATATAATGGCTATGTAGACTCGATCTTGCGTTATGGAATCGTGCTATGGGGCAACTCCTCCGATGTTGACAAGGCATTCAAAGTGCAAAAACGCTGTATTCGGGCATTATTTGGTCTACGCCAAACGGACTCATGTCGTCCGTATTTTAAGGAAAATGAAATACTACCATTACCGTGTTTGTATATACTGGAAATTTGCACATTTGTAAAAAAAAAATATTTATTCCAAAATATCGGCAAACGTGCTATACGAACTCAATATCAATATAAATTGCATAGACCACCTGTAAAATTAACGCTTACAACCAAAAACTGTTTTATAATGTGTATTGACATATTTAATAAACTACCAGATATATAAAGTCGAAGAAATCCACCTACTGTCTCGTGGTTTTTACTCAATAAAAGAATATCTAGAATTTAAGATTTAGGTTAGTTGTAAACAAAAATGTAAATAATGCAAATTTAAAAATTATTATACCTAGCATTAGTTATAAGAAAATGTGCTTACTCCTGAAAAGGAAGAATTTCGACATGTAGGTACTTATTTATATAAAGCACATTAATGTGAACCCAAATTCAAGCAATAAAGTTTCATTTCATTTCGTTTCTACTCGGGCCTCGGCAAACATTATCAAGGCGCTGCAAAAGTGCGGCAACCACCAGTGAACCCCGTACCACAGACTATTTATGCTATATTTGAGGAGTGTTTTAAGAAATCGTTTTTTTTTTTTAAATTTATGTTATAGGCTATGTTCTTTGGCGAATTGTCTCATTTCTGATGTGATCCATCAAAGAGATTCCAAGTATAGCCCGTTCCATAGCGCGCCGAGCGGCTTTGAAATGGACTTGTCCTACCGTCAGTGTCCACGTTACAGCTCCGTAGGTCAATAGCTTGTTGGACTGACAATCTGAATGAAATTGCTGGCTGTGGCTGGATGAGGATGGCCGAGGACCGAAAGAAGTGGTGTGCTTTGGACATAGGCCTCCCCAATGTCCAGTAGTGGCAAGAGCGGGATGATTAATTGAACCGTCTAATTATTGCACCAATTAAAGTGTTCAACATTATTTGTGTCTGAGGTGTTCATATACTTCAGCGCTTGAAATTGCCAAGCCACGGTGGGCACGCGTGGTAATTAAGCCCATACTCTCTCTCTCTCTCTCTCTGAGAGAAGCCCTCTTCTCTGCAGTAGTAGGTAAGAGTATAAGCTACAAACTAACATAACAAAGAATTACGTACGTATATTATTATTAGTTATGGGCTTAGTGGTACTGCTATTAAAAATTGAATGCAATTTATTATACATTAAAACTAATACGGAATGCCACACGATCTATACTAATAATAAATCTGTAAGGGTCGGTCATGGAGTAAGTTAGTTTGTTTTCAGAGATATTGTGTTTATAGGCTCAATATATGATACTGAAACTAATTTCACGATTTTTAGAATTTTTTTCTGTATGTCTGTATGTATGTATGTATGTTCCTCCATAACTCTTAAACCAATTATCCGAATTTGATGAAATTTGGTATAAAAACATATAGACATCTGGGACACAGGATAGGCTATTTAAATTCTAGCTCCAGTTATGATAAGACGTGGCCCCCATACAAATGCTGCTTCGTAAAAATCGAAATGTACGCGAACGGAGTCGCGGGCACAGCTAGTAAATAAATAAATGTCGCCAGCTTCATGGTAATGTTAATTACACAATAGTAGGTTGTTTACCCTGGGAGCGAACATCTATTTTTAAAGCGAGAGTTTTTCTTTCAATCCAGAGCGGAGCGACGGATTCTAAAGTAGAATCCAGATTCAAAGTACCTACACTACTCGAGCTTAAAATAGTGTTGCTCCCGAGGTGGACTTTTTATCACCCTCGATGAAAAAATAAGTAAGTTCAACTTATGGGTAAGAATAGAATAGCACGTTTGTGCCACGTTTTTAGCGTCGGATACAATGTTCTCTGGAGTTAATAGAATACTTTCTTTCTCACCACTTGAAGACAACTTATTATTTAAAAACTTAGTAAACAATTAATTATGAACAGGATGGAGGAATCCATTTCGGGCGTCTTTTATTTTTTTACAATTTTTTTTTATTTGATTTGCGCCCGCTTCTTTATCATACAGCCAGTTACTTGTTCATACAATGTTCGAGATTGATCTCTTTGGTGATTGGGACTTTTACTAGAAATATCCACATCCCAAATTCAAATCACTTTTCATCCACAGCGATCTATTGGTCCTTGTTTACGAGGACCGAACTAGCTCTTTTTGAATAGAAGTGATAAAAAATATTTTTTTACTAAATATGTTCATAGTCGGGTTTTTTCGCTGCCTATTTTCTACAACAAACTCGAGCCGGAGACAACTGAGAACGTTTTACTCTATATTGACATTCAAATAACAAAATGTAAATTCTTTGTGTTGAAATACATTTCAGATTTCTTCTGTCGGAAATAATTGTACCCTACGATATATAACTGAATGTAAATAAAAAAATACATTCAAACGTTAACATACGGCTGGAATGGTGTGCGTGTTTTTATGACACATTTTTTAGTTTGGTGGGATCAAACTGGCACATCTTAGGGACATATTAGTACAGTGCTCTGAGATTACTTTCTTGAGTCTCCAGACGATTTCTGACAAAACAGCGACATAACAGCGCACTTAAGACTGAAGCGAACTCAGAGATAACAGCGCTTTTCTTACTACGTGCCCTTAGTTTTTAATTACAACCGGTCCCTGAGATTTCGCCTTAACATCGTCATTGGTATACTCTTTTGCATTATCAGTGAAGTGTACAAAAGGATTTCTCCGTCAGTCAGCGTTAAACTCAATAAACAGCCTCCTGTGTAACACGGAGGCCTGGTTTATTGCGAGAGAATATTTTAGTGATCATCGCACGATGACAATAATGTTGAGAGGCAGTTGGCAATGAAATGAAAGCAAGGGCTCCGCATTAAAACAAAATAAATATCTGTGTTACTGGTAATTACGTACCAAAAAGTGTGTTTCCTTTCATCCAAACACGTAACATGACATAAACTCACGCCTCTATCCCGGAGGGGTAGGCAGAGACCAGGGTCTGCCACTTGCCACGACCATGACAGAATTCTTTCACTTCGTCAACGTCCTTTCATCCAGTTCGAGATTTTCTAAATGAATCCGACTCATTCTTGGCTGGTTTTTGATCGCCACGCCACAACATACTACAAGAGTTTGCACTTAATCATACCATGTTTGACGCTTGTACGAGTATGTAAGTTTTACTGTTTTTAAGATAGAGAATAAAAAAAAAACAAAGCCAGCCAAGTTCGACTCGGACTCGGAAGAAGGGTTCTGTTCTATCACACAATGTATTGTGTATTTTATTTTGAATGGAAATAAAATACACAATGGACTTTCAGCATTCTTATGTCACCGAGCGTAAGTTGTATATAACAGCGCTACTCCCGATATTATGAATACATTGTGCATTGCTCAGTGCTAATTGTATCTTATGTTCCTTAGTCTCCAATAAATATCTTGTATTTCTATTGAAATTTCAAATTCGTTTTCAAAGAAGGCTTAAAAATTTAGAGAAGGTTTTTTGAAAATAAATGTTCCATATACAGAAAAATCATTACTTTCAAACTCAATATTCCCTCAGCCTGTAATTTTCCAGGCACTTTATGAAAATATCGTAATAATGCAGAGAACTCTCAATAAGGGCGTTGTTAAATTAACATCCACTGTGGAAGAACTATAATATTTTAAGTGTTTAAACCGGCCCTTAAAATTCAATTCAATTCAATAGTTTATTGCCGTAAACTATAGTTACACAGACAGTACGCACTGTGTAAGTTTACTAATAAAGGAAGCAGAAGACGAGGACCAATGTGATGGACGGAGACTATAAGTGAAGCTACGGGAGGATCCTACAAGCGACCATACATCTGGCGTATAATCGGGCTGAATTAAGTGCGTTGGTGACTAAAAGTGCCCCATAGTCGCGTTCCTCAGTCATGACCAAAAAGAAGATAATTTTACTGCATAACCTCCTCTGTCTTGACCTTGAAATAACAATTGAAAATCATTGTTATTTTCAAGCTCAGGACTGGGGAGGTTAACTTAACGCTTACCGGCATAAGTGATAGCCGTGATGGTGCCCATATCGAGCAGGCTGAGCTGCATGTCGCACTTGGCCCGAGTGAAGATGAAGGAGACGGAGGACGTGACTGAGATGGCGCTCCAGAAGGCGGGGAGCGTGCACAGCATCAGCGCCACGTGGAACTTGCCGTAGCCGGTCGCCGCGATGGCCGTCTCGAAGTCCGACGGCTCGGGAAGCGGTTCTGGCGGCGAAACGGATTAAAGGATCAAAACATAGCGACGGGCAAGATAAAATATACCCGAAACCGGCGTGCATGCAGCGACTAATTACATTTGAAAGAGGTCTGCTGTTGTTGAAGTTTTCTGGCTACTCTATCATCTATTTTTAGTCTGCCAAAGTGCTATGCTTTTTAAAGTTAAATAATTCCTCCACTCACTTTCGACTCCGTCATCAGATCAGCTCAATGATAATCTTCTTCTATGATAATCTTCTTCTTAATGCTAATGAATTACTGTATTGTCATCTGACGGAATTCCTAGATTTCTTATATAATGCTATTTTTTAATGTCTCGCGATGCTACGTATCGTTACATTTTGACGACCGGATCAGTTTGTCAGTTACAACTGAACCTAATAAAAAATAATTAAACTAGAAACTTGGTGCGACTTAGTAAGCAAGTTCTCGCTTTTGGTTTAAATAAGATGTTGAAAAACTGTGACTTGTAGAGTACTCGTCTGGAGCGCAAAATTCGCGATAGAATCTAGTGGAATGGGTGATGGTATATTATGATAATTCGCGATTTGAAAGTAAGATTGTTACAAAACTACGACTGACAGTTTCAGTTTCTTATGTTACGGGATGAAATAAGAGTATATTCTAACTAAGCCACACACTTTAAAATCTGTTCAAGGAATTCAGGAATACGGTGAAAGAAATGGACAAATATACATGAACTCCTAAAACATTACACACCTTTCTGAGTTCATCGGACTTTGATGAAAAATATTATCATATCATAAAAAGGTAAAATCAGCAATGGAGTAAATATTTCAGTGTCCATCACTGAAAAATGTATGCACAATCCGATGTCCCAGCTAATATATACTAAAAAAAAAAAAATCGTAAAAATTCTATTTAAAGACCAGTGGTAAAACGTTCAGTGACAATCATGTGGAAAACAAGATGTACAGAAGGGCAGACTTGTTTAATCTAAACTTATCTGCTGTGATTATTAGCACCTAAGGTTAACGTATACACGTTTTATTTTACACAGTAGTCAAACACTCCATTCAAACACTAAATAGATAGACGTAATTAAAAGAACTGGGCATAGCCAACGATTTTGTATGCATGTAATCAGAATAAAAGTAGCATTACTCTAACGCCTCAGCTATTTGATGCAGGACATAGGCCTCCTTCGTGGTTTTCATAACCATGAGGGGTTTTACCATAATCGTCATGCTTGGCAGGCGGATTGGCGATCGCAGTATGCAATTAGAATCTCAGGAAGACGTTGCTGCCCGTCTCCTGGTAATTTATTTCCTTAGTCGCCTTCTACGATATCCACGGAAGGAAATGGAGTGACGCTATTTTTAATCACACGGAACACGGTAATTTATTAGAATTCCTTACTTTTATGATAATATAGGGCACTACATTGGCAGTCATATTCGTTGTTTTTGTAATAATATTCTTGACGACAGTGAAAATCAATGATACAGAGGGTTTAAGGCAGGCTAGAAACATTCATGAGGTGATATTGGAAAACAGTGGAGAAAATAAGCTAACAAACGAGCAAGTTTTTGAGAGAGTCAAGCAGCAAGAATCAAGCAAGAAAAGATCGATGCTGGGTATAATCGGAAAAAGAAAAGGGAAGACACCGGCTTACTTGTTGTGTCACGATAATTTCATGAAGAACATCATAGAAGGAAAGATATGAAGAAAGAGAGGTAGAGGGAGCCCACGGAGAGTATTGACCGCTATTACACGTTGAATCAAAGAGTAATTGATTCGTGATTGGAACACATGGAGGATACTGCACCAACAAAAAGCCAACTCTTGAGTACAATAAGTATGAAAATGATATTTGATTCTTCTGATGGTATCGTGTGTGTCGCCGGGGACCGTGTATGTAAAATTGACCACCGGGCGTACATTTGCGGATTGTTGGCAGCAGTCCAGTCCTTAACGATAACTCGCGCCCGCGACGCGTCTTATTTTGATTCAAATATTTCATAGTAGTGGCAGGAAATAAACCTGCCGTCTAATCAACGTCTGGCAAATTTTAACGAGTTGGAGAATATGGTATATTGCAAACGGTTGAAGAGTTATTGGTCAACGAAATTAATTAGGAAAGTATTATGTCAACTTCTCGTCAGTCATTGTTGTCGTTGTTGCTCATTCAAGGTCAACATGTCACTAAAGCACTGGCTATGGCACTAACTCTCAATTTCGAATTTCGATTTCAATTTCAAAGTAAATGCAGAAGAGGGCTCTAAAATATACCTTTTTGATAAATTTAGATGATTCGCTTATGCCCGTTGACAATTGTCACTCCCAAATGTGCAAATATTTTGTTCATACAACATGAAGTATATTCTTGATATACCTACAGTCCTACACTCTTCCTGACATTAACAAAGTCGGTAAGTGAAATACTGGGGGCCGCCGTACACTTGTACAAATGACCTCAGTCTGGGTGTATTTCCATGTTTGTGATGTCCTTGCCTGATTATATGATTATAGCACAGGGTATCCTAGTTTGGGACCAGGACAAAGGATTATGTTATGTGGAAGTAATAATAACAACTAATAATGCACTGTCAAAATCACTAAAGCGCATCTATGGGGGAGTTTTCTTACCCTGAGCCATCTTCTCCAGGTTGTTGGAAGACAAGCCAGTCACCCGAAACAGATGGTTATGTGATATCTCTTCGTTGGAAGCTGGGGCCTCAGCGTCACACCTTGTCGTCACCATGTTTACTTCTCACACTTCCTCGTTCAATAAAATATCTGTTTTTGTGTGAATCTTTCGTCAATCCCAGATACTCCCGATGTCTTCTGAGACTTCCTGAATCTTCAGCTCTCCTCTTTTTTACGTCTCTTAACAAACATTCAAAGTGTACGTGATTTTCATTTGAAAACTACACTTATTAAACACTAGATCTCGTAACTCTTTCTGGGATAACAAGAATACCGTGTTTGTTCAATGTATCTAAGCTTTACTTCTTAAAAACTCACAAAACCGAACGTCCAAAACAATAGTCCTTTGTGTGCTAGGAGTTTCTGCTAGCATTCTTACTGAGGATTCGGAGTCTAGTGATAAGGTTGTAGGCAACACAGTTTTATAAACCAGCAGCGGAGTCGGAGTTTGCTCAGGTATTAAGATAAGTTGACAAGCGCAAACAAGTGTTTCTGTATTCCTCCGCGGTTTCTGTGTACTAATATTATCGTTTGCTTCTGATTATGGCATATTGCTGACTAATTTAAATTAGGTACAAATTTTATCGTATTGTTAGATACGACCTCTATGCAACTACCTAACTGAGCTGACTAATTTAAGTAAATTATCTACACAGTTTGTGCTTTAGTTAGATATGACCTCTACATAACTACCTCACTGAAATCAGTAAGTATCTACATTGAAGTACATCTATATTGTACATTGAAGGGCTAGTACGTGCCGATTCACTCACGATTGTAAAAACATAAAGGGAAACATCGTGAGGAAATCAAAGTGTCTGACATGTCTTATTTCGATAAGATTTTAGATAACTGGTTTAGCTCGAATTAACTAATGGGCGCTACATTTATTACGTAAGACAAAATAACCTTTTTAACCCCATACGTGCCAAAGTAAGACTTTTTCACCCGCGCCCGCCCACAGTCTCCTCATTGTCCACTTTTCTCCTCTAAATTGTCGCCCACCGAATAAAGACTTTATTATAGTAAAGCGCAACACAATTAGCCAAAGAAGGTCACTAGTTTTGAACTAAGGAAATCACTATTAGTCCTATCTGACTATCGCCGCGCATTATTATTTGTTTAATCAACCAACGTGTAAATGTAAATTTGTTTAATCAACCAACGTGCAAATTGCAACGTGGATGTAGATGACTGGTGTGTGTTCTTTCATAAATGTAACCCGTTTCACCGATCGTTGTCTACCTAAAACCCAGGTATAAGAGAGGTCTCGGAGCCAGAGCGCCACCTGTAAAAAAAAACTCTTTATTCTTCCCTCAGTGCTATCTCCAATTCTAGATAATATCTATACGTTTAAAAAAAAATTATAAGTCTCATTAATTATAAAACCTACTTTCCGTTAAAAACGCCCCGTTTAATTCACGAAAAAACAAAAGGCTCAGTATGTTGGTTTAGTGCAAACAGTATGTTTTGTGTAAAAAAAAATTAAATACTAATTACATATTATAAAATTATAAGCTACATAACAAACCACACTCAGCATATATTTAATGCGTCATAACCTTATGTTCTATGGTGCAGCAATTAGAATCCAACATCTATTGAAAAAAAATATACTAGTTTTCTGTAAAATACTAATTGCACATCAAACTCTGACTACAAAAAGAAACTGCACGTCAATTTGATGTGCAACTAGTATTTTGTTGCTCAGAGTTTTTGTACTCAGTGTTTTTGCACTCAGAGTAATGTACATTCAGTATTTTTGATAAGCAAAAAGTATTTTTCACTTCTCATGCTCTAAAAGTTCGTCTTTATGTCGTGCGTAGGCGACATAAAGTCGCTTTTTATGCTCTAGAGCATAAAGTAAAATCTTCGTCGAAGACCAAGGCAATCGCTGCAACAGCCACACGAACATCTTTAACTTCATACAACAACCTCTTTATTTTATTTCGTTTCGTTCGTATTCTAAGACCAAGGCAAAGATACCAACAGCCAAAGTACACAATAAAACTTCATGAAATAAACTTATAATTTGTATTTCGTCTCATTTATTATTTTTTATATTTGTTTATTTTTCAATTTAGTAGATCAGTATAGTATTTAAGCCATAACAACAACTTATCATAGTTATAAAAAGAAAATGTTTTTATAACTGAGCAGTATGTAACGACCTTAAGTCAGGTGTCACGTCCCTACAGAAAAAAAAAGAAAAAAAAGTTAATTGGCGGGAACCATAATTATTTTTTCATTGTAATATTTGTGTTACAACTTAAAATTGTTTTTTGATTAACGATAAATAATGTCGTCAATCGAAGTGAAAAGTAGAGTGTACAACTCGTCCATAAAACCCATTTTACACTCGACTTTATATCTATCCTCGCTCGCAAGCTCGCTCGGATGGATAAACGTCTCGAGTAAAATGGTGCGTTTTATGCACTTGTTGTACAATCTACTATTTTAATACAGTTGCTCAAAAAGTGGCGTATTACAGGGACGTATAGCGTTCGGGATGTGGGCTATTACATACTCGTGCTTTTTTTTTACCTTTTCCGAACTCGTGCGTTCTCTTTCCCAACTGTCAAAATAATGTCTATTAAAAAGAAAAACCAACCATGAAGATTTTACTAAAAAAATTCATAGAAGTTTTTATCATTTATGCAAATACGTATATTTCTAAAAAGAAGCTACTAATTTGTTTCAATATCAGATTTAATGACTTGATTGAATGATTTTGGTTAGGTTTCATTTCATTTATTCATCTCATTAAATTTCATTTTCATTTTATATCAATAAAAAACTTCTACTGAAGACTTGGCTGTATGGGCATAGTTCTCTTTGCCTACCAGAATGGGTGAAGAAAAAAAAAACGCTGCTTATTATATTCTACGGTTGGCGCCATTTTTCAGAAATTTTCTTTGCGAGTTTAGTTGTTTGTTGCACAAAATGAGTAATTTCGACCCTAGTTTTTTTTAAATAACACCACCGGAACGCAGTATAATTGCACAAAATGCTTCGGAGAACATTTTACCGGAAAAGTCAAAAAGTCGCTACATATCTACATACGACGAATTAATTGCGTGGAGAGAAGAGAAAAAAGCAAATAGTTTTTAATTTTTTCGCAACTGTATTAAAAATAGTTGTTCAGTACACGTGCGGAACCGTCATTGCAACTTGTTCCGACTGTCAACCCTCACCTTCGGCTGCGCCTCGGCTCGGATAGACATTTGTCGGAACTCTTTGCAATGACAGCCTTTCCACACTTGTAATGAAATATACTATTTTCTGGTGTGAACTGGTCAAATAACGGTTTTGATGTGTGTTTTTAAATTCCTGGTTGTAGCTCAGTCGTACAGAAATGGTAAGACATTGAGATGAAATTTCGAGCCTCTTTACAAACTCTTTGTCGCTGCCTGTACGTAATACAGAGATTTTATTTAACTTAAGGTTATTGTTGTTTGACATGGCATTCATTTCTTAAATGATTATGATTAAATGAATTTCATTAATCGTGTAATTTTGTTGAAATTGACATGTACGTCTTTTTGAAAATCCATGGAGGAGGCCTATGTCCAGCAGTGGACTTCTTGTGGCTGAATGATGATGTTGATGATGATGACATGTACGTAATGTAATTATTGATATGTCTTCTACTTACCGACATTTGTATGCCAGAGTCTGGGGTAGGCACGTGTGAACCACTGAATTGTATTTATTTAAGAACTTGTTGTACTATGTTTGCCTGCAAATCATTTATTTTTTATTTTAACAAAAGCTTACCTTAGTTATTTTCTTAGCAATATCCTATCTATCTTAGGAAATAAATTACCAGGAGACGGGCAACAGCGTCTTCCTGAGATTCTAACTGCACACTGCGATTGCCAACCCGCCTGCCAAGCGTGGCGATTATGGCAAAACCCCTCATGGTTATGAAAACCACGAGGGAGGCCTGTACCCTGCAGTGGGCGTCAAGTGGCTGATGATGATGATGATGATCCTATCTGCCTCAGTGGGACTTTGTACAACTAGAAACCCGCAAACGGGAGCCCACAATACAGGATTTACTTAGTGTGGGGCCCATCAGTCATTGTATACTGCCAAACACCTTTTTTGAAATATTTTTTTTTTCTTTTGCTGTTACTATTAAGTATGATTCAGTATGTTTCTTCCTTCTCCAAGGTATTAGTCAGGTCTATCCAAAGATTTTTTGGAAGAGATCACTTTTAGTGAAAAGGCCGCCGTCTGTAAGTACACAGATACTTCTTTAACCTAAAAAGATTAAAGAAATATCTTGTACTTTCCTTTTTACGTAGAATACAGCGTTCTCTATCTGTCTGTCGATGTATATTTTTGTGATACCTATAATCATGTGGGGTATAGATTCTGTCAAAGCCATGGCGAAAGAAACCAGGTTAAGTCATTTCCTTTGAAAGGTGTTTGTAATCTATTGCTGATGGAAAATTACGCACAAACACATCAAATGTTTCTGACACTCTGTGAGTCACTCTGGGATTTCCTTGTTTGTGATGTCCTTGCCTGGTTGCCATAGGACATGGTATCCTAGTTTGGGACCAGGACAAGTTATTGTGTTGGATGTTAAATATTATGATTGTTACGCCACGCATTTCATTATGCCAATCGGCGCAACAGATAAACGGATAATGACACCCACGCTATCGTCTACACGACCTTCGTTGCACTGAAGAAGACGCTCTGGTAACCTCTTCTATGTATGCTGTTAGCGAAAGCCGAGAATTACCAGAAACAACTACCTGTGCTTAAGAAGAATGAACTGCAGGACGACGAAAGTATATTAGTGTGTTAACCTCCTCAATTATAGTGACGAATACTGTTGGTAAATAGGTATTTTGTATTGTATTGTATTTATTACTCGACATTGCTGATAGCACCTATCCGGTAAGTGAACTGCATCGCATTGGTTCGAACAAATTTTTTGACAAATGTCAATATAGTTTGGCCCATGAAAAAGTGTTCCTCAACTTCAGCAGAAGTTGCGTTTGTTGTATTGCATAGACCAGTGGTTTCACCTGCGCAAGTTCTTGGGTTTTTGTTTATTTATTTATTTATTTATTTATTTATTTATTTACGAATACATGGAAAACCAACAGCTTTAAACTATCTTAGTAACTTCTAAGTAATAACTGTAAGCTAATTACAGGTTTTCACTTATATACCACTCATTAATACCAGTTTTGAAAAATCTTACGTTACCCACCACCGAAAATTTAACAGGTTTAACTAAATAATTAGGGTTCCGTACCCAAACGGTAAGGGACCCCATTACTAAGACTCCGCGGTTCGTCCGTCCGTCCGTCCATCTGTCATCAGGCTGTATCTCATGAACTGTGTTAGTTAAACAGTTGAAATTTTCACAGATGATGTATTTCTGTTGCCGCTATAACAACAAATGTGATTTTTTCACCGTTTTTTGTTCGATATTAATAACGGCAACGGGTAGACGCTTGAAATATTCAAATATTGTATAGATAATGGTACGAAACCCTTCGTGCGCGAGTCCGATCGACCTTTTTAAGTTACCTGCAATTGTGAAATTCTAGTAGGAATACCAATAATAATTGGGTACGTTGAAGGAAAACATTGTCTGTGTAACATACTCGTACCTCTTTTGAAATCGTCTATCAGCGTTGAGCATCTGTGGTTACGTCCATAGCTACAGTACCAGTGTGTCAATGTTGTGTCGTTCGTTTGTTACCGACCTTAATGAAAAAGTCTCTTGGCCGAAGCGATAGGTGCATTCAGCAACAAAATATTTTTGTGAATAAAAACTATTCGAAAATATGGTAGTACGTACCAAAAGGTACTGTGTGTGACGTCGTACAAAAAAGGTACGGTCCAAAGGCAAATAGTACGGTTTTTGTACCAAAAGGTACGATCTGGCAATGCTGATCCGTAGTCTCTCTACGTCTGGGAGAAGGCCTGTACAACCCGCAAGAGTTAACTTGAGACTCGAGCGGAGTACGTGCTCCCCTCCCGACCCCGCGCTTCTTACCGCTCTCTCACTAAAAAGATTATTAGATTTTTTTAATTTTACTTAAGAGCAATCCAAGGAACTATAAAAAAAAAATCGACAAATGATGATGAAATGAAAGAGACCCGTGCGCTTACTTAAGTCTTAAGTTAACTCTTGCGGGTTGTAACTTTTATCAAGAGCAGCCTCTTATGAAATAGTCGCATAACTCACAATGCGGTGTTTTTGTATATTTACTCCGTTCATCTGTGTAAGTTTCTGTGTTAATGGAGATATCGGCAGCTAGACATTGCCAAAAGAGACGTACTTTCCCCGTGCACCGCAGCATGGACTTTGTCTCCGAGTCCAAAGTCCAAGTCGATCAGATCAATTGATTCGTTGAAGCCGTACAATGGATGATTGGGATGTCATGCATGCCAAACGTGACAATGAGGTGCGTAAACTGGAATCGCCCATGAATCAGGACAAATTTTACACGGCTGTTTATCATGCAACGTCTGATTTTTGTCACGATGATGCCGTCTGATTACCATGCCGCAGGTCATGGGTTCGATTCCCATTGGGGCCGCCGTACATTTGTACAAATGACCTCTTTTATCTCGCAGGCACAGGAGCCTCTCCACTAATGGAGGTTGGCCGTCAGCTCCACATATTTTTCTTCGTTTCTTGCCAAGCGAAACACTGGCTGCATCCGTCCATTCCCTGATGTTTGGCCTCAGTATGGGCGTATTTACATGTTTATGATATCCTTGCCTGGTTACCATAGCACAGGGTTTGGGATCAGGACAAGTGATTGTGTTGTGTGGAAGATATTTGTTTAATTTCCTCTTTTGCCAATGTTTCTTTTTTGACAAAAGCCATGGCCTTTATTTAACCGTTGTTTGTTGGACGCGTCATGCGTCGATAATACTCCTAAAAGAAGTATATTGTCAGGTTATTCTATACATCTATCTAAATTATTACATAAAATCCCGTGTCACAGTGTTTGTTATCGAACTCCTCCTAAATGGCTACACCGAATTTTATTAATTTTTTTTGTGTATATTTAGGCATCGTCGTAGATGAAATCTGCACCTGGCTTCCACACTTAGAAAAAGTCTGTAGCAAACTAGATAGGTTCGTTTACGCTCTCCGTAGGCTTAAAAAAACAGCTGACACATCTACAGCTCTAATAGCATACCATGGATATGTGGCATCAGTTCTGAGATACGGCCTCATACTTTGGGGAAACGCCAGAGACATAAATAGGGTATTTATAATCCAAAAACGTTGCATACGGGCAATGTGCGGCGCAGCCCCTCTAGACTCGTGCAAACCTCTGTTTCAGAAACTAAATATTCTTTCTTTGCCTAGTCTCTACATCTATGAAATGGCTTGCTTTGCTCACAGTCATAGAAACATATTTAAAACGTACTGCGAAGTTTACAGCTTTAATACAAGATACCCAAATAAAATCGTGGGCCCCCCTTGTAAAACAGAATTTTGCCAAAGAAGCTGCTATCGAATGCTGATAAAAATATACAACCGCCTACCAAAATTACTAAAAGAGCTACCTTTAGTCCAATTTAAAAGGAAATTGCACAAATGGCTAGTAGAAAAATGCTTTTATTCAGCTGTAGAATACCTTGACATTAAATATATTGACATAAAATAAATATGTATAAAAATTAATAATTATTATGTAGGACATAGTCAATATAATTATGTACACTATGATTATCTCCTGAAAAACCTTACAAACTTTGACACTTAACATATTTAATTTAATTCAATTTTTGCATGCCTAAGAAGGTGAATTGTGAAGAAACTTATTTATTAGTACCAGCCTAATGTACCACTTTTCGTGCAAATAAACAATTTCATTTAAAACAATTTCATTTCATTCATTTCATTCATTTCATTCATTTCATTCATTCATTTCATTCATTTCATTTCATTTCATTTCATTTCATTTCATTTCATTTCATTTCATTTCATTTCATTTCATTCATTCATTTCATTCATTTGGTAGGTCTCAGAATAGGTCGTAGGTTAATTAATATGGCGAAACAACGTTTGCCGGTTCAGCTAGTAATATAATAGTTCTTTAAACAACAACTGTAATTACATTTCTACGGTCATTAAGTCACGTTGTGTCACAATCCGTGACTGAAAATAAACTGACATAACTTCGACTTGCTGGCAGAAAAGAATCTCGTAGAATGCTTTGGTACTAGTTTGCAAGCAAATGTGAGTGGAAGAGCTGGTAAGGGACGTCCTAGGTGGACATACTTTGTCCAAAAAGGAGATGTATTAGCAAAGGGGAAGATCAAGAAACCGCACTTGCATGCAACGACTAGGGAATCTGTCAGGATCGTGGCAAGTGGCAGACCCTGGACTCTGCCTATCCCACTGGGATACAGGCGTGAGTTTATGTTGTGTTATGTTTATCTACCTACTTGACAAGTATTTTATAGGCCAATTTGTGTGGAGTTGCTAAGTTATAATTTACTTGCAATAGAATTGATGGGAATGAAGAGAGACAAACAGCGACCATTGCAGACAGTAGGAACGAACCATGACAACATGACTTATTGTTAGTCCAGTTTCTATACAATTTAACAAGTAAATGACTGATTGCCTGATTAGTTTAGTTGTGTCACGTTGGTCGTGGCCGGAGTTCATGGGTTCGATTCCCAGTGGGGGTCGCCGTACATTTGTACAAATGGCCTTAGTCTGGGTGTATTTCTATGTTTGTGATATCCTTGCCTGGTTACCACAGCACAGGGTATCCTAGTTTGGGACCAACACAAGTGATTGTGTTGTGTGGACCGTATTATTATTATTAATTTAACAAGATAAACAACATCAGTATTTGTAACATCACAATGATAATTGTAGGATAATTTCAACATCTGAGTTTTTCTGTCACCAAGTCATTCCGGAATTTTCATAAATTCTCGTACAGACTTCAATAAAAACACAGTTTGATTTATCAGTTACCGCACTTTTTACACAATCGTGTAGAGACGTCTTCACGACGGCGCGATAATTGTTGACACACAAACAGGTACAGTCAATTCAATCGGCCGTCCGGTTAGGATCGCCCTGTAGCTACGGTTCGCGGCGGCTCGCTCGGCGGCCGCCAGTCGACGCTCGCCGCCCGCCCCGGCACCACGCTCCACCACGCCGCCCGCCCAAGCCAATGCCGCCCAAAGTGCGCCGGAGGGTCAAGTTAAAATAAATGGGATAAACACTGATAAGCAAAGCAGACTTTTCGCGTGACCAAATAGAATTTTCAGTTAGGTTTTTCCGTTCGTGTGATATTAGTTTTAAGTTGTTTTTTTTTATTGTTGAAGTTGTGTTTAGTTTTTATTTTCGTTGTTGTTGGAAGTGAGTTTTAAAAGTGGAGGAGAAGAGCAGTATGGAGACCGCTGAGCAAGGAGGTAAATATATAATTTTTTGAGACTGGCCTACTGTAAACATCTTTTTGCGGCCCCTCATCTCCACAATGAATCTAAATAAAATGTTTAGTCAAGGTACTTGGCAAACGCGTCGTAAAATATCATCTCATAACCCACCTACTTAAGTTTTATTGTCCTCTTCTCATAATATGAACGTGACTCCATAAATTATACAGAGTTTTAATCTGTAGAATTCTAAAGGACCCGATCGGGCCACCATAATAATGGTTTTTAATTGTTCTTTTTGCAGTCATAATGTAACAGATTACAGCCCATGAAAGACGCCCACTGTTGGGCACAGGCCTCTTCACATTCACGCCAACCTCGCCGGTCCCCTGTATCTTAGGTATTTTCAAATATGGCTTGAGTAGCATTTAACTAAAATTCTTCGTACGAAAATAAATGTAAATAGTCACTTAAGCTACATTTAAGAAGTGGCGTAAGTCGTTTTTACTATCCAGACTTTGTTCAACAACACAAACGACACACGGATTTTTTTTACTTATCTTCTGCTCTATTTCGTTACAAATTTCCTAAGTATTAATTTCCAGCGCTATTGTTTCATCTATAAATTCGTAGCCTTGTACTTGTCGCTACGTTAGACCACCTACGAAAATTGCTACGCGCTACGCCGTAGTCTTTTGATTAGATTATAAGCGTGACTTCCGGGATTCAAACTATTTAATACGCCGCCATATTAACTCAACTTGTATTTAGACAAGATGAGTACACATGATGCAATGTTTTCACGATGGCATTAACATAGAAATAAAAGCGCCATCAAAAGTCTATTAAAGTGTAAAATGAGCTATTTCTGAGAGCTTATTACCTCTTTATCTTGAATCTAGATAAGAATTGCGTTGTACAAAGGGTACAGCAGAATAAAACAAAAGAATAGCCATCTGCCGAGAACAGTAATGTATAATATGCTATTCTTAAGTGCATATTTTGGTGAATTTAGCTCCAAAACGATCAAGTTTTGACTTTATGCACGTGATGGGGTTGTTCGCTAGACGTGCGATGTCAGCTCTTCTCTCGAAGAAAGAGTATGGGCTTAATTACCATGTGTGCGAATTGCGGACGTGGATGTGAACAGCTCACACATACTCAGGTTTCCTTACGGTGTTTTCCTTCACGGTTAGTGAGTGGTACTACTTCTACAACTTCGCTACTAAAAATATACTACAAAAGTACCAAAGACAATAAAATGGCGCTTATATCGCACATCCAACGAACACGCTGCAATCATAAATTAAGATCGGAATTTTTACTTTCTATGCGCGAAAAGGAGGACAGCAAAGAATTAGTAGTATATATTACTAGTGAAAATACTACTTTGTATTAAACCTGGTCGGACTCTTCCGACAAAAATCTAAGTAAGTGAATCCGGAATTAAGCCAATTGAACAATTTTTTCTTGTACAATAAAGAATTTAGTAATAATATTATAAATAGGAACTGTCAACTTGACATTCTACTAATAGTACTAATATTTCCGTAAACATAAAAAAATGACCGTTAAAAAGACGTAATAAAGGCCAATTTCGGTAAACCGGACTCAACGAAGTTTTCCTACGTTGAAAAGAATGAACTGCTAGTGTATTTGGTCAATTATCATCATCATCATCATGAGCCATTTGACGCCCACTAAAGGACATAGGCCTCCCTCACGGTTTTCCTAACCATGAGGGGTTTTGCCATAATCGCCACGCTTGGTAGGCGGGTTGGCGATCGCAGTATGCGGTTAGAATCTCAGGAAGACGCTGCTGCCCGTCTCCTGGTAATTAATTTCCTTAGTCGCCTTCTACGACATCCACGGAAGGAAATGGAGAGACGCTATTCTTAATACGGTGCCTCACGGATTTGGTCAATGAACCTACGCTAAAGCTCGTTCTTCTGCTTTAGAGCTATCTCTGTGGGTCGTTTGCACTGCGCCACGCAAATGTCTAACGACGCTCTTGGCACAATATCGGTGAACAGGGAAGGTGAGCGTTTTTACGTCGCTGTCGGAGTCTTTATCCCTTTTGTCACTGCGTTAGTCCAGTTTTTAGATTAGATTAGGTTATATTTATGTACGCCTATGTACGTCCCACTGGAGGGCACAGACTTTATCTCAGACAAATAGTATATATGAGCTTAATTACCGTGCGTGCCCACCGCGGATTGGCAATTTCAAGCGCTGAGATATGTGAATACCTCAGGCACTCAGGTTTCCTCAAGATATTTTCTGTTACCGTTAGCGATTGTTATTGCTACTTTAGCTTCACAAATGTCACGTAACTTAGAAAACGAAGTCATTGGTACATGTCGGTATTCGAACCCACGACCTCCCGTATTTGAAGCGGGCGTTCTACCGCTCCGCTACCACCGCTCTCTGCTTTCTTTTTACCTCCATTTTTTTGGTAAAAACTCGTGGTGTTTTTTGGAACCGATTAGTACATGCAGCTCTAGTAGACGATTACTTCAGTACCATAAGAGTTAGTTTCCTAAATTCCTGTCTGGAATTTCTGTTACCTTTTCTGTGTAAGTAAGTAAGTACCTAATTTGTTTATTTCCTTCTCACAGAGGTATCAGAACATATAGTAGGTACAATTTGACTAATCAGGACTTATTCCTGTGTGAGAGGCTGGAGTCCATACTAGGAAAGATCGTGTGTGACAGATCTCCAGGCTTTCACTAAACCAGTAAAACTGTACTTGACGCTTCAGAGCTGTAATTCTGTACCTAGGACGATCTCACGAACATCTCAGAGACAGCGATGAACACGCTGTATCTTGGCAAGGTGTGTGTTTACGGACCGATGCTAAAGTCCAACGAGGGAATGTTGTTGATTTAGATCAGCTAGACGCCCTGCTATCGAGGGCTCGTCATTTGGGTTACGTACTGTTATATCCTGGACATGTAAGGGAAGCTGCTGATCGCTTTGCCCTATCAGCACTCCCAGGTTAGAGCCACATCTAGAGGCTTGTCTTTTCAGTCAGTCTAACTCAGAACACCGTGCGCGACACACACAGGGCAGAAGTCCTGCTTTCTACTTTACTTACTATTTTCGATCACTGTTTTATTTTTGTAACGTATTAAAAGTTGTGTATAAAATAAAGTTTTTTTTTAAAAACCAAAATTAGAAACCCGGTGTAACATTTTGGTGGCAGCGGTGGGATACGAAAAATTCCCCATTCACCCAAATACGCTCTCCGATATTGTGATATAAGTGAGTGCTAAAACAGTTAGTTCCAAAGTTTTCATGGAATACCAGTGCCGTAATTCAAATTTGGAATACTTCCAATAACCGCCGAGTTCGTCAAGAATCACGCAATCGCAGCAACATCTCCTTTTCCAAGGCGCAATCGGTGCGCCTAACCGTTGCGCAGTCCAGTTTACGATCCTGAGGAGGCAGCCATGCAGGCGCCTGTGCTATTGTTGGTGACATTCCTGTGAGTGCTCAAGATCCCTCGTTATAAGTCAGAGAGCTCAGAGTTAGAACTATCTATCATTCGGACAGTACTAAGTCGTTGTTTACACTGTGTCTTATAAATTGTTTATGTTACTCATTCCAGCGACGTGCTGATAAGCTCTCAGTTCTCGGTAAATTGTACATTAATTAATCATGCCTAGCGACATTGAATCTAAGGATAGTACTCAGGAAAAGTTCTCTTCAAAGGGGAAGTCTCTTGTGATCCCTCCTCGGGAGGAGACACCCAGTGGTTCTGGGACCATGTCACGACAAAGTCCCGGATATATTCAGCCGCTTCCTGAAGAAAAAATCGAGCTCAACGTGCTCTTAAAATTCATTAAACCATTTGATGGCACAAGGGAAAAATTAAATCCCTTTATCTCAAATTGTCAAAATGCTTACAATCTCGCTACTAAATCCCAAAAACTAATCATTTTTAGATACATTCTCAGTCAGCTAGAGGGCAGAGCAGAAGCTACCTGCAGTATTAAGGAGTTTGCAACTTTCGAGCAGTTCATTGATTTCCTTAAACAGCAATTCGGTGAGAAAAAGCACTATGCTCACCTCCTATCTGAGCTCCAAGAGTGCAAACAGTCTCCAGCAGAGACTGTCAATCAGTTTGCTTTGAAGGTAGAAACGTGTTTAGCAAAACTACTCACTGAGATCAACATCTCAATTCCCACGAAACGCAAGACTGAATTAACAGGTCGTGTAGCAGCTATGGAGGACCTAGCCCTCCATACGTTTATGGTTGGTCTCCACCCTAGATTGTCCCAAATCGTGAGATGTCGCGACCCAGATACTTTAAATTCTGCCGTAAATTTTGCGGTCGCCGAGGAAAAAATACTCGCGAGTTTGAATAGGACCCAACCGCGACCTCAATACAATAATACTATTGATAGACCGAGGTTCGCACCTCGCCGCGATTTCCAACCGCGGCCCAACAGCTTTGCTCAGACACAAAGTCGTCCTGGTCAGTCTAACAATGTCCCCGTTTGTTATTATTGCAAGAACCCAGGACACACTATTGCAAACTGTCGCAAACGACAGTACAACGAGAGCCGCAACCAATCTAATGCCTCGTCCTCTCAAGGTCGCCCAAACTACACATCATCGGCTCCTACTCCAAGTTCCTCACGCAGGGTTTTCGCCATGAGCCAACCAGACAATGAGGGTGTTGACGAGGTGGATAACGATTTAAACGCATAAGGTTTCCCGATGGGTATCGCTCGGGAAATACCCCTCATAAAATCAAAGCAGATACCACAAACCGTACTAAATTCGTTAAACCCGCTGTATTAGTTGAAACCACTGAGTTCGTTAAGCCCGCTGTATTCGTTGAACCCGCTGTATTCGTTGAACCCGCTGTATTCGTTGAACCCACTGTATTCGTTGAAACCACTGAGTCAGTTAAACCCACTGTATTAGTTGAAACCGCTGAATTCGTTAAACACACTGTATCCGTTGAGCCCACTCGATCCAGTAATGTCAAAAACCAGGCTCAAAGTTCTAAGTCCGGGAATTCTAAATCTGCCTTACGACGTGAAAGAAGATTGAAATCAAAAAGTATGGAAGTTTATGAAGTAAACAATAATTCGGAAAAGAGATACTTACCCCACATTCTTGTTGAATCCTCTGCATCGGAAAAACCTTTGTCCCTTTTGGTTGATAGTGGCTCCTCAGTCTGTCTTATTAAGAAAGCATCAATTTCGGAAATGGCCAATTTAGATAATGAAATAATTCAACTCAAAGGTATCGACCCAGGTGACGAGGTAACTCTCACTTTAGGCAGTATTCATTTGTGTCTATTCCCTAAACAAAACCCAATTTCATTCAAATTCCATGTCGTAGAAGACATTAATCTTAATCATGATGGAATCATCGGCACGGATCTACTCAGAGATTTAGGTTGTAACCTCGACTATAGAACAGAAACCCTGAAATTAAATAAACATGTTATTCAAGTTATGTTCACCGACCCTATTTATTCTATTCAACCACGGACAGAGACAGTAATTGAGTGCACCGTAGCTAATCCAGAACTAAAAGAAGGCATCATTGTTGACCAACATATTTCAGAATCTCTTTTAGTAGCTAATTGCATAGTAAAAGTGAAGGAAAACAATCGTGTCAACATTACTGTTATTAATATCTCGGAAGATACTATCGACATCCATTCTGATTTACAGCTTCGGCTAGAACCACTTGAATCAAACCCTGTTATGTCATTTTCCAAACCAAATCATAACGCTTGTCCTCGTACCCAGAAAGTACTTAACCAACTTCGAACTTCACATCTAAATCATGAAGAATGTGATTCCCTGATCGACGTTTGTGCAAGATATTCAGATATCTTTCATTTACCCGAAGATAAACTAACATTTACGACAGCGATAGAGCACCAAATTGAAACCACAAGTTCTGTCCCTATTCACACGAAATCCTACAGGTTTCCCGAATGCCATAAGAAAGAGGTAGAGACCCAAATTGGTAAAATGCTGGAACAAAACATCATAACTCCCTCTGTATCACCATGGTCCTCACCCATCTGGATAGTACCAAAAAAACTCGATGCCTCCGGGCAACGGAAATGGAGAATAGTTATTGACTATCGAAAGTTGAATGATATTACAATAGGAGAAGTCTACCCTATTCCTCAAATTACGGAGATACTCGATCAGTTAGGCCATAGTAAATACTTCTCCACCCTGGACCTCGCTTCTGGTTTTCACCAAATTCCCATTTCAAGTAATGACGCTAAAAAGACAGCCTTTTCTGTCCCTCAAGGGCATTTCCAATTTTCTAGAATGCCATTTGGCTTAAAGAACGCACCTTCAACATTCCAGAAACTAATGAATACTTGCCTCTCTGGGATCCAAGGCACTCGCTGCTTCGTTTACTTAGATGACATCGTCATATACTCCCACGATCTCAAGTCCCACATTGAAAACCTCTCTGCCGTGTTTGAGAGAATCCGAAAATTCAACCTTAAGTTGCAGCCTGACAAGTGTGAGTTTCTCTGCAAGGAAGTTGCATACCTCGGACACTTGATCAATGATGAAGGAGTAAAACCGAATCCGGAAAAGACCAAAGCAGTTGAAGATTTTCCAGTTCCTACGTGTCCCAAGGACATCAAATCCTTTTTAGGCTTGGTTTCCTATTATAGAAGATTTATACCAGATTTTTCCAAAACAGCCAAACCTTTGACTTCGCTACTCAAGAAAGATGTCCCGTTCGTTTGGGAAAACGAACAACAGCTCGCTTTTGAATGTCTTAAAAATAAACTCGTCACAGCCCCAGTCCTTGCCTACCCTGACTTTACGAAACCGTTTGTGCTGACATGCGACGCCAGCAATTTTGCTATATCCGCTATACTCTCCCAAGGGCCTATAGGAAAAGACCGTCCTATTGCCTATGCGTCACGCACTTTAAACAAATCAGAAATCAATTACAGCGTGACAGAAAAAGAGTGCCTCGCAATTTTGTATGGGACCATAATATTTCGACCTTATCTCTATGGTCAACAATTCAAAATCATTACTGACCACAAACCGCTTAAATGGCTTTTCAATTGTAAAGACCCAGGGTCTAGACTTGTTAGGTGGCGTCTGCAACTAGAGCAATTTGATTACGAAGTAGATTATAAAAAAGGAAAGATGAATAGCAACGCAGACGCACTTTCACGTTATCCAGTCAATCCAGTACACGACCAACTCCTAAGTAGCGATCCTGTTGCAAACGATTGTTCTGTTCAAATACCCAATCCAACGGGCCCTGCTATTTCCGATGAAGAACTCCTACAGCTCTCTGATTTAGACATTAATCCAACGAATGTCGACCTCAACTTAGACTTTGACTCTATTCTCCTGGATCCTCCGACTCCCTTAGCGCCACATACGCCGTCAGTTCAAGATCAACCTTCTCCAGGAGCAGATCTCATAGATTTAGGTCCATTAATGACTAGCCCTCAGAGCGAAGAACTTAATCTTGACTTCGAAAACCTCGAAGTGCCTTCCCCCACTGTATCAGACACGAGACTTCGTTCTAATTTAAATCATGATGACTACTCCAATTTCTTAAAATCCGTTTCCAATAAAGAAACGCTTCCAAATACCGAGTTGAAAGAACACAATGAAAACCTACTAAAATCACCCTGTAAAATATTGATAATTCCTACTTCAATTGACCTAGATGAATCCAATCCATACATTTCAGAAGTTGTGTTAAATGCAGAAAATAAAGAAGAAATCTTAAATTCCGAAAAGCAATTATATTCTTTCCTAAAAATCAATTATGGAGATAAAGTGGTCTATCTCACATTTACCAAGGTACACCATTTCGATGAGTCACCCTATTCCGGAATATATGACACACTGAAAAAAGTAAGAGATGAAATCCTACGAGAATCCGGAGAACTAACAGACATTGCTATTTCAGACTTTAAAAACCCTTTTGACAAACATTCTTACACGAAAATATATAACATGGTTACTTATGTTTTCCACAACACGAATATTTGTATTCATGTCCATCGAAATAAAATAATTTATCCATCCCTGAGCGAAAGGCCTAAAATTCTTCGAGAAAATCATGATGTTCCCATAGCCGGTCATTTAGGGTCGAACCGGATGTACCATAGGATTCAAGAACAATATTACTGGAAGGGAATGAAAGGTGACATAGAAGATTATGTCAGAAAATGTAAAATGTGTCAGGAAAATAAAGCCTTACGTAAAATAAATAGGGCTCCCATGGAGATAACTACCACTTCCACTGCTCCGTTTCAACGAGTAGCACTCGATATCGTGGGGCCCCTGCCCGAGTCCGGCCCTGCTAAGCTAAAATATATACTAACGCTGCAGGATGACCTCACAAAGTATTCTGTAGCCTATCCAATACGTAGTACTACAGCTGAAGAAACCAGCGATTGTCTCATTCACTTCATTTCGTTATTTGGGATTCCAAAATCCATACTCACCGACCAGGGTACCAATTTTACGGCCGATCTCTTCAAGGTTACGTGCAAATTCTTAAAAATCAAACAACTATGGTCGTCCCCTTATCACCCACAGACTCAAGGCGCTTTAGAAAGGAGTCATTCTACTCTGAAAGAATACTTAAAGTCCTTTGTAAACAATGCTCAAGACAACTGGCCCACCTACGTATATACGGCTATGCTGACTTACAACACCACAGCTCACTCAGCTACAAAGTATACTCCTTACGAACTCATTTTTGGGCACAAGCCCCTTCTCCCGAATTCTTTATACGAAAGTAGTCCTGATACTTCATATTCCGATTACCTAAAAATGCTACAACACAAGTTCAAGTATACTAGAGAGAAAGCTCGAGAGAATATTCTAAGATCTAAAGAGTCATCGAAGTCCTATTATGACTCACGTACCAGAGTTCCTCCACGATACAAAATCGGTGACTACGTCTATCTCAAGAATCACTTGAGACTCCGGAAAGCTCTGTCACCTTTGTGGAAAGGCCCTTACAAAATAATTAGAGTCAACAGCAATCACACTGTTACACTCCTTATCAACAGGCGCCATGTGACGCATCATTTTGACCAGATAAAACCCGCAGAAGTCACTATATCATAGTGATCTCTCTGTATATTCTAGTTAAGTAAATTAAGATAGTATAGAGTAGTTTAATCGTAGGCTAACATTGTTTTATTTTTATTTCAGCGCTGCAATAAATGCGCATCCGGACTTTGTCCAGCCGCTCGCTTCGAGTTCCGGCATTTACTTTGATAGATTAGGAAAACTTAGAGTGACTAAAAGTCAACTTAATGTAATTAGCTATGTAGATATTTCCTTTATAAGTCCCCATCTCACAAATCTTAATGAAATTTTGGGTACAATAAGGTTCATTTGTCAACAATCTAATAATAATCAATGTGACAATATTCTATCTCCACTAACGGTCCGTTATAACGACATCAAACGCGAGTATGATTCTATTTCACACTTAATTTCCAACCGCAGCAAACGCGCAGCTTGGTTTGGCATAGTAGGTACCGCATTTAAGCATATTTTCGGTACCCTCGATGAAGACGACGCATTTAAATACGAATCTGCTATAGATACCATCCAGAGAGACGAGAAAAGTTTAGCGCAGCTTATGAAAGAAAATATTCTAGTTACTACTTCTACGCTGAGTTCATATAAGAAAAGCATCGACATTTTGAAGATAAATCAGGACAGCCTTAGTACGGCATTGAACCAACTGCTAAATCATACGAACAACATAACAAGAGTTGCAAATTCCTTAATTCTGGAAACAAAAATCAACTTCATATTTAGTAACCTTGAAAGTTCATTACTTACTTTGTCATTCCAACTTGAGGACTTAATTAACGCAGTTATCCTAAGTGGTCAAAATATATTGCACCCAAACATACTTACTCCGGCGCAATTATATCGGGAACTCGCCGATAACGATAGACATCTGCCCAGAGACACTCGGATTCCCCTCCCTGTAAGCTTAGATACTATTCATTTAATTTTAAGTATATCCAATGTAGCGAGCTATTATTATAGTAATAAACTTGTGTTTGTACTACAAGTACCTTTAAGTACTAATGAAGAATTTAACTTATACCATAACTTGGCTTTGCCAGTTCCACATGATAGGGAACATCCAAATGTTTTTAGTTTAATAATACCATCTAGTTCATACATCGCTCTCTCTAAAGATAAGATAAACTTCTGTACCTTAGATAGTCTAGATAACTGTAGGACGATAAACTCTGAGTTCTTTCTGTGCGAAATACCTACAGTGCTGTTGTCAAGTGGTAATCCCACATGTGAAAGCGAACTGCTAACAAAAACAATCAGTGCAATTCCCGGGCAGTGCCACACAAGGACAATATTCGGCGAGCTAGACATTTGGCAGAGACTAGCAAACAACCAGTGGATTTTTATACAGTCTCGATCCAATAAAATCTCGATCGACTGCGTTAATTCGGAATTACAGGAGGCAGTAGTGTCCGGTACAGGTGTACTAAACATTCCGGAACAGTGTACAGTGTATACCAAAAACATTAAACTCATATCGTCTAACAGTGTCGTAAATATAAGTATACCTATGCCTAGTTTAGACTTTAGTATTATTAATGACTCGTGCTGTAGACTAAGTTCTAAACCTAACCGGGTTAATGAGAACACCCCTACTCTGTTACAGAATATAGATATAGATGATTTGAATTTAAGTAATCAAAATGAAAGAATGTTAGAATTAGATAAGATAATTAAGGAAAAACCTCTCATTGTGAGGTACGGGACTCACTATATTAGTTTCATGTGTGTAATCTCCCTTATTATTTTAATCATTGTTAGTTTTAAGATTTATAAGATAGTTACGAAAACCAAGGATAAATTTATTGTCTCCGTGAGAAACGCAACCCCTACAGCCGATGACGTTAACGATGTACAAAGCGAAGGATCTCCCGTCCCAGTTCCTCGATTAAGGGAAATCGTGTAATTTTTCCTTGAAATTCGTTAGTTAACCCCGAATTTCAGTCTTCTGCGGGGGGTTGTTATATCCTGGACATGTAAGGGAAGCTGCTGATCGCTTTGCCCTATCAGCACTCCCAGGTTAGAGCCACATCTAGAGGCTTGTCTTTTCAGTCAGTCTAACTCAGAACACCGTGCGCGACACACACAGGGCAGAAGTCCTGCTTTCTACTTTACTTACTATTTTCGATCACTGTTTTATTTTTGTAACGTATTAAAAGTTGTGTATAAAATAAAGTTTTTTTTTAAAAACCAAAATTAGAAACCCGGTGTAACAGTACGCTCCTATAGGGCACTCGATTTGTTTACAGGTCTGCGGTAGATAGGACGCGACCCACTTTGGCTAGTCATATGAGCGTGGATGTGGTCTTAGGTAGTTTTAACATTGGAAATGTCTTTTTTTCGCTCCAGTGCAGGCTCCGATTTCACGAAAAAGTGCGTCCCCTTATGTCTCGGAGAGTTGGGCAGATATGATATTAAAAAAAGGCTAAAAAGACGCGTATTTACGGGAGCTGTTAGGTGCAAAACGAATTATGGCCGAATCAGTGAAAAAAAAAATTCCATTGTTTCCCAATTTTTGATTTTGGCGCTTGATATTTTGGAAACGAATGATAGGTAAAAAAAATTACAATTTGAGCCCAAAACAAAGACGATCGAGTTAAGGGTTTGCCCTATAGCCTAACCTTTTTTGACATTTTTCATATGACATTTATGACTCGATTCATTTCCAATGTGCTCGAAAGTCGTGTAAGGCATGAAATCTGTGATTTTTTCCGATAAAAGGTAGTGACATTTAGAGTTTTGCCACTTTCGGGACAATTTTAACCTTCTCACTCCTGACCTTGAAAATAACAATGGTTTTCAATTGTTATTTTCAAGGTCAGGACTGAGGAGGTTAAACAGTGATATTGTTATTATAACTTCCTTCCACACTTCCGCAGAACACAATCCAAACTAGGATACCCTGTGCTATGCTTACCACGCAAGGACATCACAAACATGGAAATACACCCAGACTGGGGCCATGTGTACAAATGTTCGGCGGCCCCCAGTGGGAATCGAACTCACGACCTCTGGCATGATAATTGGCCATAATACCGCTAAACCAAGCAGGCAGTTATTGTTTAAAATTGCTCCATCTGTTGAGTATTGTAGAAAATTACTGCAACGTAAACTCCGTCATAAATCAATTCACTTCATCAATTAATGTTTAGTGGATATAGTAAGATAAAAAAGGACAGGAGTAAAAATAGTAATACTAAAATGTGTTGTTCAAAACAGGATGAAACTAAATCCCTATATATATATATACATAGGGATATATATGTATATATATATGTGTATATACAAACGTTCACTTGTCAATACTAATTTTTACTACGAGGAAAACCTTGAAATCGTCATCTTAATGTCGAACGACAATGATGGCTTATTACTGAAGTGCAAGTGGCAATAAAATAGAACAGAATATACGCTAAAGAAACATATATATACCTACATAAACGCTTGTGTCCCGGAGGGGCAGTTAAAGACCAGAAATTTTTTTTTAAACTTATTTTCTAAGTTACTTGCTACCTCGTAACAGTGGATTTGTAGTATCCACAAAGTTTACTAAAGATCTTTCAGCTATCAATCTCATCATCAAACTAATCATCATCATCATCAACAGAATACAATTACCAACTGCTACCTAGCCTTTTCCCTTCTTAGCCATTCGCCATCCATATACATACAAACTCAAAAGGGTCGTCTAAAGGTTGTCTGGAAGAAATGGCTTTAGCAATAAGGCCGCCCATTGTACTATGTACATTTGTTTATATGTTGTGTTTTTTTTTTCGGTGTAAAATAAATAAAATATTCTTCTCACCTTATCTTATCTTATCTCCAACGACTCTACTTGTAGAAACGACGTATGGACTTCTATCGATTGTTTTTAGCAGCTGAATGTAAACAAAAAATGGCAGTTGAATCACCGAGAGCGGCGAGAAAAGGGTCACTCTCAGGCCGATAACGGGCTATTAATAAAGTCATAAGGAAAAAATATACTCAGGTAGAAATATATGGATAAAGCGGTTTCCTATCGCTTATGTAGATGTACGAAAACCAAACTAAAATATTTTTTCTGGTTAACGCAATCTATTCTTTTCAAATAAATAGTAAATATTAAAAAATACTACAAAAAAAAAACTCGGTAAAGCGCGAGTAGGACTCGCGCACGAAGGGTTCCGTACTATTATCTATATAATATTTGAATATTTTAGGCGTCTACCTGTTGCGTTATTAATATCGAGCAAAAAACGGCAAGAAATCACGTTTCTTGTATGGGAGCCCTCCTTAAATATTAATTTTATTCTGTTTTTAGTATTTGTTGTTATAGCGGCAGAAAATTTCCACTGTCTAACTATTTTATTTTATTTTATAAAGGAGGAAAAACAGAATTAGCAAAAATTCACGGTCAAATTCAATTCACTATCACGGTTCATGAGATACAGCCTGGTGATAGACGGACGGACAGCGGAGTTTCAGTAATAGGCTCCCTTACCCGTACGGAACCCTAAAAAGGACACGCTGAAAACCAGCGCCGTTAGTTTTATTACAAAATGTAGCGATACAGCTGAGCGAGCTTCAAATGTTAAAAAAGTGTCCTTTTTTTATTTTTAAGTTATAAATATATATTTTTTCATTTAAGTTTAGCTGTAAGATTTAGTTTTTCTTATTTCGCATGTAATTTTTGGCATTTATTGCCATTTTGATTTTTATTCTTGTTCTAATCACTTTTGCTTTGGTTACTAGTTTTTTTTTGGTCTAATTGTAATGGTAACTTACGCTGTCTACTCAAGAGTTTATAGCGAGCTTAAAACTACGGAAACAGAAGAAGAATTTCGTTGTGGAATCTAAGGCTTTTGATTCCACAGCGATAACCTCATTCACTGATAGACTCACTAAAACATTATTGAACACTAAAAAATGGTGTAAAATGGTATACATGAGGTCTAATTATGCGCATCAAATTCTGTTGGAATCCTGGCGTTGGCTGGCGTAATAATTACGATTGGAATCGTTTAGGATTTGGTGCGCGTAATATAAGACGTGGTCGTCGACAATCTATAATGTCTTTATAAATAGCTCTAGGTATTGCACGTCTTATTAGAACACAGGGTTTACAGCTGTAATTAGAATAACTCGTTTAGTTTAATGCCTATTTCAATGACTTCATGTAACGGCCATGAAACTATTAAAATTACTTGTATCATCAAAGAGCATTATGTATTCAGCGTAGGGAAATACGTCATCATATTATTATGCTTGGTTTCGAGAGTCATATTCGTTATGTCATTCTGTAACCTTTCTCATATTCCTTAGGTGATCAACTTATTCTGATGTTATTCAAGATCCCGTGACATTTTTCCTCGCACATTTTTCGTCATCTTGCCCGCCTGGTAATTTTTTTATTTCTTAATAAAATAAACAATAATCTTCCGTCCGTTTTATAGTTATATCTATTTTTACATTGGGTTTTAAAAACTCACGCCTGTATCTCGGAGGTATAGGCAGATACCAGGGTTAGCCACTTGCCACGATCACGACAACCCGCTTTCGCTTCATCTTCTCATGTTCCATTTTCATATGTTGACAGACATCATTATCCCGTTTTCGAAAATTCTAACCATTGATTTGTAGATTATTAATGTACTCCATCACGTGGTTAGTCCATGCGTGAACGAATTTGGCAAGTTGACATTGTAATAAAACAAACCTAACCAACTTTGGTGACATCTACTTTTGGACAATAAGAACTCACTGGTGGACCATGTGGCATTGGTCACCGCTTGTTAGACACACTTAACGGGAAATTTATATGGGATGGAATTATTGCCGCTTAGTATTTGTTGAGACTATGTTCGTATCGCCGTTCGTATGTAATTTTTTACATTATTTACTCAGGTAATTATTTATAGAATGTCACGTACCATTTAAATTTACTATGTACCATATTATTTCAAAAATATATTTGACTGTGCGGCAATCACTTGACCTCTAATGACTTTCATCTTTGGACATTCTAATAACCTAAGGCGCAGGGCAAACAAGAAGGTAGTAGGTAATTTAGAAATTTTAAATACCTACCACGATAGGCAGTTATTTTAGTATTTGTGTACCTGCTTAATATTTAAGAGCAATATATATGGTTAAAAAACAAAGAACATGTATGTGCCAACAAGCTGTTGCACAATTTGGCAAAAATAAAATGTATTTTTAGAGTTCCGTACCGAAGGGTTGCAAACGGGCCCATATTACTTCGCTGTCCGTCTGTCTGTCTGTCTGTCCCTCTGTCTGTCTGTCACCAGACTGAAACGTGATCGCTAGGCAGTTAAAATTTCACAGATGATGTATTTCTGTTGCTGCTATAATAACAACTACTAAAAACAGAATAAAATAAATATTTAAAGGGGGGTTTCCATGCAACAAAAGTAATTTTACCGTATTTTGCTCGATATTAATAACGGCAACAGGTAGACGCTTGAAATATTCACAGAATATATAATATCATCAGCCATTTGACGTCCACTGCAGGACATAGGCCTCCCTTATGGTTTTCCTAACCACGAGGGGTTTTGCCATAATCGCGACGCTTGGCAGGCGGGTTGGCGATCGCAGTATGTGGTTGGAATCTCAGGAAAACGCTGCTGCCCGTCTCCTGGTAATGGTCCTTAGTCGCCTTCTACGACATCCACGGAAGGAAATGGAGTGATGCTATTCTTAATCTGGTGCCACACGGAGCCATCTACTCACGCCCATCTACAAAATAAAGACTTTATTAATATTTCTCTAACCAAGTATCATTGGCGAACCAGAACATTCCAGTTCAAACGAGCATCAATAAAATAACTAAAGTTACTGTGGACATATAACGTGTTCGTATTTGCTGTTAAGAGTTAGCCACTAACAAAGCAATGTCGTTTAAAAATGGTCAGCGTAACATAATTTAAAACGACACAAGTAGAATTCGTGTAGCTAAGCCTTTGTATGCTGTTATTACTAATAACTGACAGGGAGCCTCTTTACGAGGGATGGAAAGTGTGAAGGTGATATAGAAAGAAGAGTAAAAGCGGGAAATTGTGTAAACGGTGCATTGCACTCCTTTGTGAGTGGCCAAAACATCTCCAAAAGAGCTAGATTGGCTATCCGTAATGGTGTGCTCGTCCCAACACTTATGTATGCTAGCGGGACTCGGGTATAGAAAAAGAAACAAGAAAGTAGGATTAATGCAGTAGATATGAGGTCCTTGAGAAGTATGTCTGGTGTTACTTTGAATGACAGGATACGTAATAGTTTGATTAGAAAACGTTGTGAACTGAAAGGGGATGTAGTGAATAGAGTTGAAAAAGGAATGTTGCGTTGGTGTGGACATGTGGAGAGGAGGCGTACAGTTTTAGTTGATTATGACGATGGTCAGTGCGCTCGGACCCAGTGCGTCGTCATAGTAAACTAAAACTGTACGCACACGGTCCGAGCGTACTAAGACCGTCAGACCCCGGCTTAAGGATAGTAACTAATGTTTTAGCATTGCATGTTGTTGATCGCACTCATGGGATCATGTTAGGTCAGGTGCTCGTACCAAGTCATGTATTACACTTAACATGATTTGAGAAATTATGGTCGGAGTGGAGTTGTTTTCCGGTGCGTTTTTCTCCACTACAATTGGGGTGGCCCTACCCACTGGGCGGGTGGAACAATGGACTTGGAAGCGGGCTAACCAGGTTCAATCCTCAGTGCGGGCATGTACCTATGACTTTGTTTATTTTCCAAGTTACGTGCATTTGCGAATTTGTAGTAGCAATACCAACGTGAAGGAAAACGTCGTGAGGCAATCTGAGTGTCTGAGGTGTTCCCATACCTCAGCGCTTGCAATCACCAATGCGCGGTCTGCACGAGTGGTGATTAAAGCCATACTATCTTTCTCTGAGAGAAAGCCTGCGCCCTACAGAAGGACGTGTATAGGCTGCATCATTATGTTTCCATTTATTAGTTTTCATCATGCAAGAACGTTTTCGGCGAACATTCTCTGCCGGCCCAACTCTAACGACGCGACGCTCTACCCCACACATTATTGCATAGATAAGCTTTACTACGTTCCTACTATATTACAGATAGCGTTTAACTATCGTTTGGGGTACCTACTCTCTATTTAATGAAATGCAGTTAACACGTTCAACGCGGTACGAAAACCAATGCGTCTCGTATGAGACTTTCTCGTTCGCGCGAATGAATTTTCTGTATGTTTTTTAGGAATCTCAGCATATCTCACTGTATCTTAGCATATCTCACTGTATGTTAGAGTGAGATATGCTAGTGTATCCTGGTTAGATACCGAGGATATAATATTTTTATGAATAAAAACATACGAGAACCAATCGGTCTCGTAGCGACGACATGCGAAAAAACGGCATTTAGTGCGATACGACATCCATAAGATCTCGTAAAAATCTCGTACGAAGCCTATCATCATCATTCAGCTACAATAAGTCCACTGCTGGACATAGGCCTCCTCCATGGATTTCCAAAAAGACCGGTTGTAAGCGGCTTGCATCCAGCGTCTTCCTGCCACTTGGATGAGGTCATCTGTCCATCTTGTGGCTGGTCGTCTTACGCTGCGCTTGCCGATATGTGGTCTCCATTCGAGAACTTTTTGGCCCCATCGGCAATCAGTTCTGCGTGCTATGTGTCCCGCCCACTGCCACTTAAACTTACTAATCCGCTGGGTTATGTCGACGAATTTTGTTCGTCTACAGATCTCATCATTTCTCATTCGATCTCGTAGAGAAATTCCGAGCATAGCTCGTTGCGTGACCTTGAGCTTTCTTATGGGGCCCATAGTGAGAGACCACGTTTCAGTGCCATAAGTCATCACTGGTAATACACACGAAGCCTAATGAGAAATCAACTAGTGTTGTGACACCTTCCGAGGAGTGAATTGTTTTTCATCATTTTACGAAAATATCACGAACAAAAAGACATCTCGCAGAATATTACATTTATTTAATTTAAATATAAAATTATTCAATAATTTTGAAGAAGATGATGTCAGATTTGACAATTCTCCTAGAAGTCCTAAATCACAGTGTCTTTTTCAAAAAGTTTTTCAACTTGCATCAAGAACCACATGTGAAAATATTTGCACTAGTCCCAGTACCGGACAAGCATACCAAAAACTTCCTCTTAAAACACATTCGTGAATAAAGAGGTGAATATTTGAATTGGATTGAAAAATTCGTTATCGCACATTAAAAAAAAAAACAATTTTTACAAAGGTGAGCTTAATACTAGCTAGTATTTTCTTACAGCTAACCTACGTTGATGTGGAGAGTCGATGTTCTAATTTGCATACATCAAACTTTCATCAATTGGCTAAAAACAGCAAACAACGTGCAGTGGGTAGCATAAATCGGCCTCCACGGTGAACGTGTTAACAGACGTCGTAGTATTTTTAGCGGTCTGGCTTCACTGCTGCCTTGTTTGTTTTCCCAAAAAAACTCATCAAGCTAAACTCGCATGTCATTTTTGGAACGTTATTACCGATTTTTCGATTGTGTCAATGCATTGGCCGTCTATAATGGACACAATAACATATTATAACCTACGAATAAAAAAACCACAGAAGTATTTCTCAATACAAAATTCACACTCGAAAACGGCCCCAGTCTCTCGATTACTCTTTTCCAATGATATGAGCGCAAGATGTGCTGTAGATTGCTCTGTGATGTAGAAATATCTATGTACGTCGCAAGATGGCGGTCTGACGATGGCAGGTGCGTAGATATTTTGCCGGGTAATACTAAACTCGCTCCGATTGGTAACACAATTGACAAGCCCCGCCCGCCATCTCAGAATTGAACGTGGGGTCATTTTTTAGCGCTAGTTAGACATCTATGTTTTTATCGATCACTGATAATAACATGCAATGTTTATTATCTGTTGGGTAAAATGAAATATATACAATAAGTATATATTGTTTTAATATTAAAGGTATTTTATATATATATATATATATATATATATATATATATATATATATATATATATATATATATATATATATGTGACTTACTAAGTCACCTAGAGGTTCTGATCGATAGATTATTTATTTAAAAAAAATAGAGGAATTCACCGTTTTTACGGCTCCATAGTCAACAAAGAACCCTTATATTTTCGCCATGTCCATCCGTCTGTCAGTCTGTTTGTCTGTCTATTCGCGGCTTAGCATAGAGACAATACTTACTAAAGACCTGCATTTGGGCATAGATAAACATGTTTATAGCGTCCACAAAACGGTAGAATAAAATCATTTTTTTCTTCGTCAACAATCAATTGAGAACTTAAAAAAATTCTAAAAAGACCAACATATAGTAGGTACTAAGAAAATGACATATTTTTTCTATTTCTCTTTTTTTTTTATCTAATCAATCTTTTTGGTATTACTTACGTAGATGAGAATACCTCATTGTCCATTAAACAGTAAGTGTCAAAACGCAAGTTTAAAACAGGTTAACCTAATTGGATTTTCCTGTCAAATTCAGCTTAATCTATCGATTAGGACAACATAATTTATCAACGATTAGGACAAGATAATCTATCAAACAGTCCTGAAATGACAGGCTTATAAACTAATATCTGTCGTTTCACCTTTCACTGCCACTACAAAGGATTGCTGTATTCAGACGGCATTAAACGGAGGTCAGTAGCCGATACTTACGCTTTTTTCCAAAGTAAACAAAGCTCACCTTGCAACAAAGCGAATGTCAAACATTGTTAGCGACCACTTGTTGCTACGCGAGCACGCGCTACGCCGTAGCCGCGCTACGCAAGGACGAGCTACGCGCTACATAAATATAACGGTCGAGTCCATCACGGGACAAATAAAGTTGAGCCATAGCGATAGCCATAAAAATTGTTGTATCTTTTTGGTGCGTGTGCGGATAACCGTGGTGTCTCTTGTCAACTCGGTGTTCGTCGCGGCGTGGCGAGACCCGGAGAACTATCTTTGTTTCGAAATTTTACAAAAATACGTGCAATATCGCAATTTGTGGTGAATATAAAAATTGTTTTGGATAGGCGTAAATTTTTTTTTTTACGTGAATGTCGGTTTTGATCTGTAGAAACGCGTGACATTTTAAACAGAAAGAAAAATAAATAAGAGTATGTGATAAATAACAAAAAAATATTTTATAAAAATATAATATTTGCCTGAAATCCCAGTGCAATAAGGTACCAAAAATAAAAAAGTTTTCTTTAACACTTGACACTCAAAAAAATGGTCGTTGAATTGACGAATGGTTAGGGTGTTATGGGGTATGTGAAAAGTTTAGGTGTCTAGGGTTCATGAAATTAACAGTAAAAAAAAAACAGAATCAAAAGATCATAGTTAAGTTATGGGACCACCCTGGAGTCTGGAGGTCCCTTCTAATAAAAAAAAAGAATGAATGAAATCAGAAATTGTGGTAAATTGTTATCGCTGAACAGACATAAAGAATTGACAACCTCTTTTTTAAAGTCGATTAAAAAGCATGGATTTATCATCGTTACTTATTTGACGGAGTTAAAACCGGTTTATAAAAAGAACTTATATAATTAACGGCATTAACTCCGTCTCAAGAATGTTATAGTGGAATTTATTTTATAAATAAGACTAACTTTATAATATTACTTATGTGTTGAAGACCTCTTTTACTCGCTGTCACTTTTAATTCTAGACAATGAAAACTCAGGCCTCTATATTTTGTAATTGGTGACGGTTATAATACTTGTACTCGCCTTAGGTTGTGTATCAAGATATTTTTATTTACATAAGAGCATCAGAAGTTGTCAGATAAAAATACTTGTTGTTTCTTACGGATTGGTGATGCTCATGGACGAGCGGCAATGATATCATCCTTTCACGAGCCAGCTATATTCGTCGGCTGCTGAATTGAGAATTGAAAGTAAGGTCCAAGCATTTTTTTAACGCAGAAACTGAGACTATAAACTTGTTCATTTCATGCAAGATCTAGATTGGCTTCATTATTATTTCAGAAATCTGAAGAGACAGAACGATACTTAGGTATTGACTACGTGAAATATTCAATACAAAAATCGAAGGCTAGATATTCAAAGATCAGAGTGGGGTGTAACGGAGGCTTAGCTGTTTATCATAAAATATCCCAGACCTTGATCGCTTCACTGACTTCTTGAGAGTAATTTTACACGTGGTCGCACCCGTCTTTTTGATTAGCGGAGCTTTCATTAGATAATTACCAACTTACTACAATACATCAGGAATAATTTGATGAAAATATGTCTAGCATTAAAACCAGTTCAATCCAAAACTCTTCATGTAGGCATACTGAAAGTTTCTGGATTCTGAAAAATAAGACTACCGTTAAGACTTACGATACATATGTTTTTTATTTTTATATTCCCTCACAATTAATGTATTTTTGCATTCGCCTAACCATTGTACAAAGCACTTGGACCAGTCCTCCTTAGAGATCTCTTCAATGGCTTCATGGAACGCATTCACCGCCAATTTAGGGCTCGTAAAACGTGTGCCTCTTAGTTTATCTTTAATTTTTGGAAACAAAAAGAAGTCGCAGAGTGCGAGGTCTGGGTTGTAAGGCGGATGCGTCATCAGTTCCACATTTGAAGCCTTCAAATAAGCTTCCGTTGCCTTAGCGGAATGTGAGGATACGTTATCGTGGTGAAGGAGGACATCGCTGCGAGGACGCTTTTCGCCAACTTTTTCTAAGACTCTGGGTTACTGTCGTGTAATAACCTGATTTGCCGAAAAAGGAAGCAACCATTTTTTTACCAATGTTTTGACTTTTCTTAACATTCGTTGGCAAATCTTCAAAAGGACCCAAAAAGTCCCACTCTGCCGACTGGTTTTTTCTTTCGCGTTCAAAGCAATACACCTATGTTTCGTTACCTGCCACGATATTGGCGGAAGGGTGGAGGTAAATCGTTCCATATTTTTGTGGCTGCATATTTGAAGCCACCCCTTGGGCCTGTCGTTATGTGCCTTGGTATTATCAACTTATCCCAAATGGACTGCATGTATTATAATACACTTATTAAGTGCAGTACGTTTTGGCCCACGTAAACTTGTTAAATAGATATACTGGTCTCTGTCGATACACAACCATATGGACTAGGCAAGTTAGGTATAGGGTACGACGTGCCTTCATGTTTAGAATTTCTTTTCGGTTCAGAAACGGCGTAATGTGCACCCGCTTTGGTACATCAAAGCAAAAACGAATGCACGCATTTTGGACACGCTGTATAGCACGTTTAGTTTTAGCAAATATGCGCAGTCCATAGACGACGTCTCCAAAGTTGAAAAGGGAAAGCAATAGACTCTCCACTACAATTATTTGAACCTTTTCCCTAAGAAAGTTTCGAATACTGTACAAAGTCTTTAACCTGTAAAACGCCGCCCTTATCTTCAAGCCCACATGACCTTCGAAACGCAACTCACTATCCATCGGAATTGCACGCTCCACCATTTCGATAGGCTGACCACCAATTTTCACACCAGTCTTTGATGGATTGACGCTGGTTTTTGGTACCTAAAATCAAATATTTTGACTTCAGGGGATTCAAAACCAGTGAGTTCTATACGGCCCACTCATGGATTAAGTTTAGATCTTTATTTAGACTTTACATACATGTATCGTTGGATTTGAAAGAATTGTATACCTGTGTGTCATCTGCATAAAGCTGTGCTTTGCAGTGCTGAACTAGATTTGCTGTATACAGAAAAAAAAGCAATGGACTAAGTATCGATTATTCGTCTCAAATAAACGTATATAATTATTATTCGAACATCTGATTCATTTAAGTTACCTTGTTTATCTTTCACTACCACAAATTATTTTCAATCAGTTAAATAGGATCTAAACCAAGCACACGATCCTCGAGATATACTATTATAATAAAATGTTTCCAGCAAAAGTCCCGTATTCAAGCAATCAAATGCTTTCCAGTATCGGAAGACGTTATTATATCATCCGTTACTTGCGTTAGCGCGGTTCCAGTGCCGTAGCCACTTCGGAATCCTGACTGCGTTCTAGGTATGACCTTTTCAGTTTCTAAATGTTTTGTTAATTGTGTACAAACTAATCTATCCATGATTTTAGAGAGAACAGGCAGGATACTGATGGGTCTCGGGTCTTTGTATGGCTCTAGGTTATTGTTCTCAGGCAGTGGTTTGACCTTTACCAATTATTATTTCCATGCGTCTGGGAATATATTATTTGCATTGGATTCATGCACAATATCCGTAATTATTGGCAAGGTTACTGAAAGTGTCTTTCAAATCATCTCTATTGAGATACTATTGTACCCTGCAGCATTCGTACCAACAGTAAGCCCTATCTGGATAATACGTTTTTTTATTTGGTGTGAAGGTGCTATTTGAAAACCGCAAACGAATAAACAGCAAACGCTGAAATAGCATAATTGTCACACGTACACCGTCTATAACTACTATTGTTCTTATGTAAGTATGTTTGTGGCAATAAAACATGCATCATGCATATTATGCACAGCCAATGACTGTCCTCCTTTAAACTTTTTTATGATCTTACGGCACCACTGGACACGCAGTCGTTTCTGGTCCTACGTTAAGTCATGTGGTATCCATCGAGTGCAAAGCTTGCGAACCTTCAGATATAAAATGTTTTGCACTTGGCTCATTCCAATGCCTAACAAAATACGAATTTGTTGACAAGTATTTTTTTTTGTCAGTTTCAATAAGTTGTCGTACGATGTCAACATTAGATTCTGTAACTGCAGTCGCCGGGCGACCTTCACGTATCTCGTTATGGAGATGATCACTCCAACGTCTAAATTCTCCAAGCCACGAATACACAGTGCTGCGACATGGTGCTTCATCACCAAATGCCAGCTGAAGTCTCGGGAAACTCTCTTGTTGACTTAAGCCACAGCGAAAATCATAAAAAATCATTAAACGAAAATGTTGAAATGAAATGAAATTTATTTCTCCCAAAAATATGTTACAGCTATCCTTAAAATATAAAACATACAACTCAATTAAATTTTATTATTATTATTCATTTTAAAGACCTAAGAGTAAGCAGTGGTCCCCACACTAGGCCGAGCCTGTTCTGTGGGGCCGTGATTATATATATATAAAAAATAAAATATAGATGTAGTAACAAAACAGCATTTGGCGCTTTTTAATGCAGAGCTTTGTGTTATGTGTCGTTATGTATTTATGTGGAAGCGTGTGGTATTATGTGGTGTACTTTGTGTATTTGTGTGAGTGTCCGCTATCGCAGAATAATTACTTTCGGATCAGAAGCAGGGATTCGGTAGCGTTGTAGTCCAATGTCAATAAGTATTGAGTTATTATGTATTTGGCTTTTGTGGTAGTGGTCATAGCTATTTGACAGACTGTTAAAATTTTATTGTAGATAAAAGGACTTAAATTAATTTTCATAGCGATACACAATTTTCGAACGGACGCCACATTGAAAATACAAAACATAGACTCTCAAATTTAAAAGTTACATGTTCCCAATGAGTTTCAGTTTGTTTTTTTATTATAATTTATTTTAAGTCTAGTGCACGCGTTAACCTTAGAAAATACAATTTTTTTATTATTTTATTGTAAGTGGCCAGATCCAGAAACTATATGTATGCCGTATATTATAAAAATACGTATATTATGATTTGTGAACAATATACGTAGGGATACCTGTGGTACTCATTTTTTCTAGTGCAATCTACTTTTTGTCAGTTTTCAAATCTAAACCGAACCAGTAATTCTGGTTGTAAGCAGATCTTAGTTAAAGATCTAATGGCTTTGATAAACTAAGGCCTGTACCGCTGAGTGGGAGCAATTAAAATTAATTTAGAAGTAAATCATCGTGTGAACAATATGACATTCATCAAAGAGACCGAAATGACTCGAGAACTGTGAATGCGTCGTCAACATACTTCAATCCATACATAAATAATAAACGTACTTCGTAATAGATAGAGTGAGATTTTATAGACTTAGGTAGTATGCGGTTAATGATTTAAATTTTAGGTCATTTTGTTTGATTCTTACTAAGTTTATTGCGTGTAAATTTAAGTTAAATGGTCGGTTCTCTTGAGCACAATAAAAGTTTCATCATCTTGATGTCGTCGCCTAGTGAAGCGGATTTTTTCACATCTTACGAAACAAGGCAAGGAACCTTGACAGACGGCATTTGGGGGACAAAGCCTATACCCAGCAGTGGGCAGAGGTAGGCTGATGATGATGATGAGCTTAAAGCGGCAGTGGCGCATCGGTGAAACGCTGGAGGTACTGGATTCAATACCGGCATGTGGTACCAAGGACTTTGTTTTTTGAGTTACGCACATTTTGCAATTGGTATCACTTGCTAATTGTGCATTTCATAGAACTACAACTCACGGTTTACCAATCCCTCATCGTAGTGAAATTATTATAATGATAAATACCTCATTTTAGTTATTTCACGTGCTTTTTTGTCCCTCTTTCACGAAACAATCGATTAAGGGGCTCCAGGAGGTAACACTAGCGCCACCTAGGAGAATAAAAATCTTTTTTTACAGATCGCATTTGCAAAAAGTATCTGTACATTCTCCCAATCATGTTAAGAGTGATTTTTAGAACCCATGGCCGTGAACATAAGGCAGTGAAACTCAGGACTAGATGGCATTAACGCCAAAAAGACCGTTTTTGGCACGACAAATGGTTTCTAGTCCCAGATCTGTGATCTCGGTTCCCGGTTGTGGGTCTTAAAAATTACTATTAACATGATTGAGAGATTGGTCTGATACCTTTTCTAAAGTCTAAAGATATTTTTTTTTCCATTGGTGGCGCTGGTGTTACTGCATGGAATCCCTTAAGGGTATCCTGTGGGCTAACTTCTTTAACTAAGCTTCTTTTACAGATCGTATTGGCAAAAACTCTATGCAATCTCTTAATAATGTAAACAGTGATTTTTAGAACCCACGACAAAGAATCTAGAATCACGAACCCCAGTACGCTTAGCATGCCACGCTCGAGAAATGCCCTTCTCTATGCAAATCTGTCAATTTATCTGTCGAGCCCGAGATATCTCGATGTTAGCATGGCGACCGCGACCAAGATGGAGACGACCGAGACTTGTCTACAACTGGTAACATGGCGGCATTGCCGAGATAATTTCGGCCGAGTTAGACACTAATTTTGACATATACGACCGAGACATGTCTAGTACCCCCGGAGGTGAAGAAAAGGCTTCGAGACCATATAATTCAACAGAAAATACATATTTTGTTAATGTGTTTTGTGTTCTTGCTGTATTATACTTTCCTTTTGATGTTCGTTTCTTAATTTTTTCCATACTTAGTGCATAGAACTATTTATCTTTTAAAAAGAACCCAGTTCAAGCAAAGAAAACCACGGAAAATTACAGGAATGCGTTTTGTTACTACTATTGTAAAGCGTGCTCATTAAAAAAATCAAATAAAAATTAATGGTTTTGACTCATTGCTTGCGTAGTAGGAACGAAACGCAATTCGTAACTTTCTAGTGAAGTTCCGCTGTCAGAAAAAACTGATAAGAAAGAAAAGAAAGAAAGAAAGAGAAACATTTATTTAACAATTTAGATAACAATTTTTACAGGGTTGCCAGACAAAAATACAACACTTTTATTTAATATGGCAATAACTACTTTTTGCTAGACAAGACTGCACTCTATTGACTATCTCTAGTCTCGGCTACCACGCTCGCACTTTCGACATGGCAAGTACTTCTACGTCTCTCACTCGACGTCGAGAGAGAGTCAAAACGCGCATGCTAAGCAAACAGGTTATTATCATTTATGGCAAAAACCACAGTTTGTGGCATAGATATCATTTATGCCACAAACGGTGGTTTTTGGCGTTAATCCTCTATCTAGTCCTAGGTTTACGCGTTAGGTTCACGCCATGGGTCCTAAAAATCACTCTTAACATGATTGGGAGATTGTACAGGCACTTTTTGCAAATGCGATCTGTAAAAAAAGATTTTTATTCTCCTAGGTGGCGCTAGTGTTACCTCCAGTTTGCTTAGCATGCGCGTTTTGACTCTCTCTCGACATCGAGTGAGAGACTTAGAAGTACTTGCCATGTCAAAAGTGTGAGCGTGGTAGCAGAGACTCGAGATAGTCAATAGAGTGCGGCCTTGTCTACCAAAAAGTAGTTATTGCCATATTAAATAAAAGTGTTGTATTTTTGTCTGTCCACCCTGTAAAAATTGTTACCGGTTTTTACCGACAGCGGAACTTCACTAGAAAGTTATAAATTTCGTTTCGTTCCTACGCAAGCAACTAATCAAAACCATTCATTTATATGCGATTTTTTTAATAAACACGCTTTACAATAGGATTAACAAAACGCATTACTGTTATTTTCTGTGGTTTTCTTTTTGGTTGGACTGGGTTCTTTTAAAATAATAAATAGTTATATGCACTAAGTATGGAAAAAATTAAGAAACGAACATCAAAAATAAATTATAATACTGCAAGAACACAAAAAATATTAACAAAATATGTATTTTAGGTCGAATTCTATGGTCTCGAAGCCTTGTCTTCACCTCCGTGGATACCAGACATGTCTCGGTCGTATATGTCAAAATTAGTGTCTAACTCGACCGAAATCATGTCGTCAGTGCCGCCATGTTACCGGTTGTAGACAAGTCTCGGTCGTCTCCATCTCGGTCGCGGTCGCCATGCTAACGTCGAGACATCTCGGGCTCGACAGATAAATTGACATTTTTGCATAGAGAAGGGCGTTTCTCGAGCGTGGCATGCTAACCGTACTGGAGCCCCTTAATCGATTGTTTTGTGAAAGAGGGACAAAAAAAGCACGTGAAATAACTAAAATTAGGTATTTATCATTAAAATAATTTCACTACGATGAGGGCATCAGGGTTTCGCAAAATTGCGATCATTTAGCTAAGCTTAGTAATTTATCTCCTTTCTTATCACTTGATTAACTTTTGATGGCAGGCATTGAACCTGAAGTGGATATCGATTGAACACCGATTATTTTAAGTAGCTTCGCAAAGTTCCGATGCAGACAAAAGGGTATATAATAAAATTCAAATAAATTCGTAAAATACGAAAAATCGTTTCAAAGTAAATCGATGATTACGAGGGGACAATATTCTACAACTAAGAGGGGACGATGCTGAAGGAGCCATCCGGGAATACAGGAATTGAAGTAAATGCTCACCGTGATAGATAAATATTTCCCAAAATAAGTGAATGATTAACAAAATTTATATATATACATACACACATAAACTCACGCCCAGAGGGGTAGGCAGAGACTAGCATTTACGTCAAAATCGGCCGTTTTGGCTATTTACTCCCGGGTCCGTGATCGTAGGTTCTCTGTCGTGGGTCCTAAAAATCGCTGTTAACATGATCGAGAGATTGTACTGACACTTTTTGCAAATACGATCTGTAATAGAAGATATGATTTTTTTTTTGTATGGGTGGCGCTAGTTAGCCCCGTGGAGCCCCTTAAAAGATCTTGCACTTGAATCTGATAGCATGGTTACACTGCGATTCGAATCACCTTAACAAAGGCGCTCTCACTCGTAATAACAATCAGTGAATATATTTCAAGAGAGCCGTCAGTCCCCGCCGGAGATGAATTAAAAGTGATTTCCCCTTATTTCAAATCCCTTTCAGCAAAACAAGTTTACTATGATGCGTGCGTGATTAACAAAAGGTCGTTCTATTTCTACGCGGCCGTCGCGGCGGTCGATGTCAATTGCGCGCGCTATCATGGAGGAGAGACTCTCGTTTAAGTTGACGATAAAATCGTAAGAATCATTTCCTACATGACATAAAATAACATAAACGCACGCCTGTATCCCTGAGAGGTAGGTAGAGATCATTGTCTGCCACTTGCCACGATATTGACAGATCTTTTTCGCTCCATCAACATTCACTAGTCGTTGCATGCATGTCAGCACGATTGGCAGTTTAGGTAAACTTTTAAACAGGCCCTCTTTAGTCATACCGGGTAACAATATTAAGGTACCATGTGTTACCTGACTAAAGACAGCCCAAAACAGATTATCGAATACCTAGTTAAATTACCTCCAGCGATTTTTCAGACACAAGCCTTTCTAAACACCGTTGAACCCCATTATGGAGGTCGCGGGTTCCAGTTCAACTGGGGGTCGCCGTACATTTTCTCAGTCTGGGTGAATTTCCATGTTTGTGATGTCCTTGCCTGATGGCCATAGCACAGGGTATCCTAGTTTGGGACCAGGACAAGTGATTACGTCGTGTGGAAGTGAGTGTGAATCTATTTTGTTTCATCCAATCGGATTAGTAAAGTTACATTATCTTAACGGATATTTTTGTCACAGTTTTATTGGATAGCAAACAAATAGATATTAGGTTCTTACTGCATTTCATATTTCATCACTATGTTTACAAAGCAAAAAGTTCTGAAACGAAATATACACACACAACATACATGACGCGTGCACAGACAGACCTGTCTTCAATAAAAAATATTAATATTAGAATCGTTCAGACGACTGCTGAAAATGCAGTGTGTTAAACTAACACTGGACAACTCAATTACGTCTTACTTAATCTTCATCAGCCTACGCTTGTCTACTGCTGGACATAGGCCTCTTCTATTGCACGCCACTGAGCACGGTCCTCGGCTACTCTCATCCAGCTCTTGCCAGCCGCCCTGCGGCGATCATCGCTCCACCGAGTCTGAGGAGGAATGTCATACTTATTAGTTTGTATTTAGGATAAGGAACTAGTTGTAGTTAGTTTTAAGCAGGTGAGTGCTGAAAAACAGCGCAGTCAACAGGCAGGCAAGTCTTGTCTCTGGCCGCAAATGCTGAGCTCACACCTTCATTGTTTTTGGTCAAATTTGCTGTTATGTTGGCCGCAATATTTGATTTTTTACTTTACAAACAACCATTTGATAAACATGTCCGCTTTCATGCAGGTTTGTATTTTTGTGCGTTTCTTTATACCGCCATAACATCTAAACACTTAAATCGATTTGTTGTAGTTCAAGAATATGAAATCACAGGTGATACAGGGTAAGATAAGATAAGATCGTTTTGAACTGGCGGTACCTGTTGTTTTGTTTGTGTAATAATTATTTCTGCCTTGAGGGAGGCCTATGTCTAGCAGTGAACGAATACGGGCTGATTGAGTGTAATAATTCCTTTTGTAACACCTCAAGCATTGCGCTATTGTAGCGCATATTCATACCGGTGTAAGGGTCAATATAAATATACTCTAAAAGCTATTTTTGTTTGTTGGCAGATGTGAAGGAGCGCACGCAGCGGGCGCCCTTTGAGACCGCGCTGCACCACGCCGGTGAGTGATGTCATCGGTTCATTAGCTGATCTGTACCGGGTGTTCAGAGATACGGGTGTACCGGGTGTACCGACTTGTCTAGAGCATTCTTCTTCTTAGCGTGTTGATGGCAAAATATGCTGACTGCGTAATCACTCGCAATCACTAGGCCCTCCTGATGTTAGGGTACGTAGGGCACGATGAAAGATGGTCCATCGTCTGAGAAGTATTGCACAAACAGAGAGCATTAGAGAGCATCTAGAGCAGGGCTTCCTAAACTGTGCGTCGCGACGCGCTGGGGCGACGCGGTATTATCCCAGGGGCGTCGCGAAGTGATCCACACAGATTGCCAATTGCAGTCATAAAGAACGATAGATCCCAAATAAATATAGAAAAATCCATACTTAATCCATATTTTCCATACTTAAACCTCATTTTGAGAAGCTATGCATAGAGAAACCATCACATTCTTCTCCCTGGGGAAAGAAATGGGAAACTCCCAAGGGCGTCAGAGTTAAAATAAGTTTGGGGAGCTCTGATCTAAAGCATTGTCTGAGCGTTACAGTGTACGTTACACTTTGCAACTGTCTAACGAAGACTTCCAATTAGTAATTGTCACTCTTTATAAAGGATGGCCCTTGTGTACTGGAAGGGTATTATATCATGGAACTCAATTAGCGGGTAAGATATTATGAACCATGCAAATAAGAAACAGAGGGAAACTGCACCATATTTAAAAGGTTTCTTAAATCTTGACAATAAACGTGAAAAATCAACGTTCTCTCCATCACTAATCACGATAAGTTTAGATTTTTGAATTATAAATATTTTTATCCATTTCCTAGCACCATGTAGCTTGTAAGTCAGTGTAGCTTTTAGTCAGTTTTATGACACAGTGTACACCTAGAATTTCCGTATAACTTTAAACACCATTAGCCAAAGATAAGCCTCTAAAAAGCCTTCTAATCTGCGAAACTGTGGTCGCGACCGAAGCCGTATTTGCTGACACAGGACGCAGAGGCCAAGGCTGCGGGCGCGGTCGGCCTTCGCCCTCGCCCGCTGCTCCTCGTTGACAGATCCATTAATTTCCTACAGTAATTGATTTGTCTGTTGTCTATTTAGTCTTCCTTCTGTTGTTGTGCATATTACCTACGTTATTTTGTTTCCGTGATGTGTCGTGTTGGTATAATAAAGGTCTTTGTTCTTCTTCTTTAATAGCTCAAAATGGTACTGTCTCGTTGGTCTAGCGGTGATATGCTTAATTACTCATAAGTTATGGGTTGTATGTTTTCTATGTATTTCCCTATGTTTCGTAAGTTTATTATTGAGTTTCATCATTTTCTTACACTACCCGTCGCCAGCCTCTTCAATACCAAAGGTTTGCTGGAAGAAAATGCTTCTTGCATTAAGCAAGCCCTTGGACATTTACAATGTAATTAGTGCAATAAAGATTTAAAATAATAATAATATGTTCGCAAGAGGCCGTGGTACTTTTATCTCTGTGCAACGGACATTGTCCTAAATATTGACAATAGTTACAAATGTACCTTTAATATTTTTGAATGAGAAACGCCAAGACATTGACATCTCGGTATGCCGTAAAAAAACAAATATAAGATATCTTTAATGTTTTCACAAATTAAGAGTCTTTTTAGTTTGTATGTTTGGCGTCACCAAACATCACACCAGAACACGATGAATCGCTTGGATGGTGGTATCTTCGTCTGGTGGGTGGGTGCTAGCCACGTTCTAAGCCTACCACCAGTAAAGGATTAAGGCCGGCCACATACAGTCAGAATGAGCGCTTTCAAAGCGTCTCATTAAAAAAAAATACTGTACCCCAAGTTACGGATAGATGGTGCTGACGTCACATGATATGTCAAAATTGACATGACATCACTGTACCTTCTCTGTGGTTTCTGTCACGTTGCTTGCTTGTTTCGTTGAAGAGAGGAGATGTTAAGATTATCACAGATTAATAACGATGTAAAACATTTAAAACGTATGATGACATTTGTTCTCCTTGCAGCGCCATCTAGTTTTTTTTAATGAAACTCATCTGACAGCTGTCATTGAAAAGCCCTTATTCAGCTTGAAAGCTAGGCTCGACGAAATGTCGTTTCGGAATTCAAGCTAGGCTCAGTTGAGAGTTGCTACCCATTGAGTTCAGACCTTTTTTCAGCGAATATGGAGGACGATTTTCTGATAGCGATTGAATTGTTGAATAAGAAGAAGAAGAAGAATAAGAAATTTCTTTGCGAGTTGGGTTCTGAACGGCTTTGTTCCGTACTAGATTCCGAACGCACAGGCTACCTACCGAAACGGAATTCCGACTGTATGTGGCTGGCCTTAAACGCAACTCTGTACGGGTACGGCTGAAAGAAATAAAAAAAATTACATTTCAATACAGTCTATAAACGCGGACATTTTACCGCATGTTAAGTAATTACTAACTAAATGCGTTATGAAGAGCCATCCACATGTTGGTAACGAGGGTTATCTTGTGGACGCAAATAGCTTCGATCCCCAGTGGAATAATATTTTGCCTCTATAACAACAATTTTGCCTATTATTAGATGAGAATGTAATTGAAAGGCAGTTATAATGTCCGTAGTATTGTCGGAGATTATGACTACCTTTCAAAAGTGAGTGAAGTCGCTGAATAATAACTACGTAAATGTTACGAATAAAGCAAACTACCCAGACGTCCGTGAAACCATCGTAAAGCCGGTATCGCACGTGGCTGTCATTTGGGTGAAACAGGTTCAGTTGTTAAGATACGTTTTGGATAGATAGATAAATATAGTTGATCGTCACTACCTAAGCATTCGTCTTAATTTATTATAAGTATATCACAATATCTTTCCTAAATCTGTAGGTTTATGTATTTATTTATTGTATCAAGTACATAAGCAGCCTATATAGGTCCCACTGTAGGGCACAGGCCTTCTCTCAAGGAGAGAGTATGGGCTTAATCACCACGCATGCCCACCGCGGATTGGTCAAGCACTGAGGTATGTGAATAGCTCAGACACTCAGGTTTCCTCACGATGTTTTCCTTCACAGTTAGCGAGTGGTATTGCTCCTATAACTTCACAAAGGTACAAAACTTAGAAAACCAAGTCATAGGTACGTGCCCGCGGGATCAACTGGGTCTCTCGCTTCCGAATCCGATGTTCTACCCTTGTATCAAGTATTTATTTATTATTATGTTGTATTTGTATAATATTTCCCCTCTATTTTATTTTATATATCTAGGTCTAAATAAGTAATTAGTAAGTGTATTAAATATTTTACGAGTAAGTTGCAATACCTGTTAATGTTTTCTTCATAACTTAGGTTAGCTGGTAGATAATGCTAAGTAGCATTAAGCTCGCCTATGTGCAAAAGTGTTTGTTTAAATGCAATAAAGGATTTTAATAATAACAATAATAATAATAAAAATCAAGTTATTACACAACCAGAAAAAAAGCATTAAGATTATTTCTTACAATTAACTAATGGTATACAATAGATGGTATTATCGCTTAGAACGATCTCTTTACAACCATAGGATGGAGTAGACTGTAGGACGAATATAGTTGGTGGATTCGCATAATTAAGATAAGTAAGCAAGTAAGTGGTAGTAAGTTAACAAACGTTGAATAGTTGACCATCACCAGTCTTTGTTTAAAACTTATTTCGATCTTTGTGTCTAATGTTGTGTAGTAGATAATGGTAAGAAACCCTTCGTACGCGAGTCCGATTCGCACTTGACCGGTTTTTTTTGTTAATTATTCAATACCTTAACATAAACTCACGCCTGTGTCCCTGATGGTTAGGCAACGACCAGGGCTTGCCACTTGCCACTATCCTGACCTCTCAAAATCTTCTTATTTTCTTTTTAATATATAATTATTATGTTTGTTCGTTTGCTTGCTGCAAACCTTAATGGAATGTAAAAATGCATAATACTAGTCTAAGTAACTCGACTAAGTTTAATTTCGTAAATAAAATTGTGATCATGTATGTGTACAACCCCTCGTGGTTATGAAAACCACGAAGGAGGCCTATGTCCTGCAGTGGGCGTCAAATGGCTGATGATGATGTGTACAATATTTTGGAGATTAGTCCGGTTTACATATTAATTAATGTTATCTCGATAATGTACTGGCTACTGTCGGATTTGTGTGCCTAATAAATAAAAAAAGTGTTCCGTGTGGCGCCGGATTAAGAATAGCGTCACTCCATTTCCTTCCGTGGATGTCGTTGAAGGCGACTAAGGAAATACATTACCAGGAGACGGGCAGCAGCGTTTTCCTGAGATTCCAACCGCATACTGCGATTGCCAACCCGCCTGCCAAGCGTGGCGATTATGGCAAAACCCCTCATTATTAGGAAAACCATGAGGGAGGCCTATGTCCTGCAGTGGGCGTCAAATGGCTGATGATGATGATGATGATGATGATGCCGTAAGAGGCAACTAAGGAAATACATTACCAGGAGACGGGCAGCAGCGTCTTCCTGAGATTCCAAACGCATACTGCGATCGCCAACCCGCCTGCCAAGCGTGGCGATTATGGCAAAACCCTTCATGGTTAAAAACCATGAGGGAGGCCTATGTCCTGCAGTGGGCGTCAAATGGCTGATGATGAATAAATGAAATAAAACTAAATAAAAGCGACTCAAACTTTGATGCGCGTAGTAACAACTCGTATTCTAGGTCGCTGACTGAAACGGCGAGGGTAGTTATATGGTCTCATTATTGTTAGTGAATTGACCTTTCCAATGATTTATCTACGGGGTACAAGCGAGGTTGAGTCAGATAAGAATGATAGAGCTATCGGATTGAGATTTTTCACTCTACTTGAGTACATCTATTCTATTACATGAAGGTATTGTGAAACATACTCGTGACAGTTTGTAATTGAATATTTAGTTTTTTGCAATCTCATTCCTAATTACATTTAAACATATTGTATGCATAAGTTCTATTTAACACTTACATCAAAATATAAGTTGAATATATTTTGATGAACCATTTATAAATGCCTCTATTTTGATATCTTAGTAGCATAATCGTAGTCCATAGGCTTAGAGGAAAAGAATGGAAGACAGGCATTTTATCTTATTTAAATGGGCCATTTGAGTTTTTTATAATTTTGATTTACCGAGGATTTACGCTCTCACAGTTAAGACGAACCTAACTACACCTCTCAAGCTAAAATTCAACAAGCCTTATAGGCTACATGGCATGCCAAATACATATATATAGTACTGGGGCAGCCCGGTAAATAGGATTTCTTCGGTGCGTTTTTCGTTTGTCCCACTGAACCATAGTGACGGGCTCATATTGCATAGTTAAGTAGAGAAATTAAAAATATACCCGTGAGTTGAGGCTGATAACAGTTTTTTTTTTCGTTTAGGGTTGCCACTGAAATAAGGCAGTTATTCTTTTGGTGCCATCTCCCATACCCACAAATTCATTGGTACATGCCGGGATCTGAACCCACGACCTTCCGAATGTAAGGCCGTCGTTCTACCGCTCAGCTACCGATCTATTTAAGTATTGCGTTATTTAATTTACTAACACGTTAAATGAACTTTCGGATGAACCGAAAAATGAACCTATGTTCCGTTCCGTATGCGACCAAAAGTTTTAGAGACTATTGGAATTATTTTATAAAAAGTTACAATTTTAAAATCAATAAAATACAAAGAGAGCTTGTCCAAAAATCTTAATCTTAAAATTACTTAAGTTGCATATTTTACTTGCCATTTGACTCCACAGGTCTTTAGAAAACGTTAGCAATTTTTTTGAGGGAATGTTCTTTTTATTTTGAAATACTATAGATACTAATAATGATTGTGAAATCAGTAGTGAATCGGCTCAAACTGTGAATCTTAATTCAAAGTAGTAAGAAGTACCATAACGTTTATTTTATTTTATTTTATTCCGTAACAAGAAGCTCACAGCACAAATATAATTAGGATGGACAATTTTGATTAGACTATACATACTATACATACAATGTTAAAACATGTTAAATGTTTAAGACTCCATCGATATGAGTGAAAATTAAAAGAGCAATCTATTTTCGCCCTGATATTGTTCGTTTACGCTTAAGTGAAGTAATTTTAGGTAGGTACCTATAAAAAAAAATTGACGTGCCATTTTTTTCAAAACTATGTAAAGGCGCCGCGCAATATGTTTCTAAATCATAGTTAGAAACATATGACCCCTTACAATTTTTTGAACGAATTCGATTTCACCTGTTGAATAAGCACAGGTAAGATAAAAAAGGGAGGGTTACGTATAATAATAATAACTTTCACACAACACAATCATTTGTCCTGGTCCCAAACTAGGATACCCTGTGCTATGGTAACTGGTATAATCCGGTATTATTAAATATTTTTCGAAATATTTGTGTTTATAATTTTATTAAATATTTTATGCTATCATGTTACATAATTACGCTCTCCACCACTGTCACAGCCTCCAATAAGTCGTTTTCCTAGATAGAAGAACGTCCATTTTATATAAAAGATAATGTTTTAAGCACTACAAAGTAGTGCCTTAATGATTGTCCAATAAAATATAAAAAATATCAAGATGCATTTCAAAACTCGCAGAACAAAAGTCGTTTTAGGAATTGCGCAATTTTGAAATAAGCTTCTACGATTTGAATTAATGTTATGCGATTGTTACTAGAGTTGAAAAATATAGCCAAATGACAACCGATGTCACTCTATTGAACAATCATGCGTCGCTCTCCACAAATAATTTCATGACAAAACATGAAATGAAGTAGGTATGCGGTAGGCTGCGTAGACTTTAAAAGAGTTATTATCTTCGCCACATTCTGCCGCAAAAAAATACGCTCACTAGAATTCGCGCAGCTCCGACAGTGTTTGTTATGTCCAACGGTGTAGCGCCACTGATGGAATAAAATGAAACGTTTTTTACAGATCGTTTGTCAGATCAGATGTTAATAGTGATTTTTAACCGGAGGCAAAAACCCAGGACTAGATAGATAGACTATTAACGTGATTGAGAGATTGTATGGACACTTAAAAAAAACGATCTCTAAAAAAAGATATGTTATTTCTTTTCGTGGAGCTAGAGTTACTCTATGGTGCCCTAAAAGGCGACAACGCGCCACACAACTTGCCGACTGTTTCACTCCCTAAAGTATGAAGCGGGCGTCCTCAAGCGCCCCTTTTCCATTGGCGACCCTGGGCGTCGCCCAACCTTCCGCCGCCATTGCTTCTACCCATAGAGTATGTATGCAAAAGAAGAACAGCAGCAGAATCCAGATCTTAATTACATGGTCAGCAGTCTCAGACTTCGCCGGTAGGTATCCGAAGCGGTGCGTCATCTCTACAAGGCTCGATGGATGACCACGGCGCCGAAGTGCGATTCTTCCGACGGCTCCAGAGCAGCCACAGATAGCAACATATGCCCAGTGCTATGACGAACGGGAGCAGAAGGAGAAAGTGGATCTGGAACAAAGGAGAGCCTAGTTCAGGAACACAGCAGGCTTGATCTATATTGTCATGTACTTGTCTGGTTTCTATACTGCCTCGTTGGTGTAGCTATGTATGTTAGTAAAAAATACATAATAATTATGTCAAACAGTCGTCCTAAATATAGGAATTAGGAACAGACGTTTTTTTATGTAGCCTATACGTCCCACTGCAGGGCACAGGCCTTCTCTTAGAGATAGAGTATGGGCTTAATTACCACGCGTGCCCACCGCGAATTGGCAATTTCAAGCGCTGAGGTATGTGAACACCTCAGACACTCAGGTCTCCTCAACATTTTTTCCTTCACCGCTAGCGAAGGGTAACAGACAGTAATAGAGGTAAGCCTACAGAATTAAGTCGTCCTTCAAAGTCGTGCCAATACCTTGCAACTAAAACCGGCTGGATTCCAACCGTCAACAACCCGACATCACGGAATCCGCGCATGTGCAGAACTGACAAAATGAAGAGGACTTGTTGCTTAAATAAACTAATATCTCAACAGTTGCATGTAAATAAGTTTATGAAAATATTATGTACTTATGTTAGAAAAAATATCAGATAAGTATTTCGAAAATATAGGAATAAAAATAAATTGCCATTCAGACTTGCCAACGTTTATAAATCCTTAATGTGGCACTGTATAAGGTTCTTCAAGAAAATTCCACAACAAGTACATTGTATCAGGTTTACATTTAACACGGTTTAAAAAATATGTCGGTTAAAAATACGGTTTTAAAAAGTATGATACTCAAATTATTTAGAAGACAAGAACGATTTGATATTTAAGTTGAAACAATTTTATGTTGCAAACTCTGTTTATTAGGTTAAACATTTTCAAGAAAAAAATACGTCTGAGTTTCTTTGTTAGCTTCCTCTGAAACTAACATACGAAGGTTTTATTTTTATTATGATTAAATTTTTGAACTGAAATTAATTGTTTTGAATTCGCCCAAAATATATTGTGCTGGTCTTGAAACTGGGCACCGACTACAAATTATACTTCTACAATACCTACATGTATAAATACTTCTAAATATTTAAATTGTTTCTAACTTTTTAGTGCTGTAGTTTTTCGAAGTCGGTTTTTATTTTTTATTTAAAAAAAATATTTTTAAATTTTTAGTGGGGGAGCGGGAGACAAATAAATAAGTCCCATAAGGGAATTAAAACCATAATTTAGCCTACTTAATTCGTTACTTTAAAATTTGATGTTCTAAATTTCCATCTCCGAAAGTCTTCACCAGAACATCACCAAATTAACTTGGGACTACTTTTACGCTATTTTATGAAACATACGGATATTACTAAAAGATGGGCCCCATTAGGGCTTATTTACTGCTGTCCATTGAAGAGTTCCGTACTCCATCTCTGAAAGTCTCCATCAGATCTTCACCTAATTAAAATGGGACCAATGCGACGTTATACCTACCTGTTCGAACAAAAAAAGAATTTTCGAAATCGGTTACGATTTGACGAAATTATGGAGGAACATAGCCAAAAAAATATATATATACGCGTCGAATTGATAACCTCCTCCTTTTTTGAAGTCGGTTAAAAAGGGTGTCCTTTTTTGGAGCTCGCCAATCAATTAGCGAGCTTCCGTAATAAATCTCTTTATCTTTATCTTTATCCGTACTTAACTCCTATGGCAAGGTTCTTATAGGTTAAAAAAGTCTGCGACCTGGCTACATGGAAGAATAAAATCCAACAAATAGCTAGATAATACACCCAATATAAAAGATACTATGGAAAAAGAAAACTACTTTATGCACACAATTAAATCTCGCTGGTCACTGAATACTCACTCCAACAAAATACAAGAGCACTTTGCAGGGACCCATGGCGTTTGATTCGCGTCGACCGACTGAGGAGGTTCGTATGCCTAGATGTTACTGCGAGTCCAATATCGATTGTCGTATCCCTACATTCCAGAGTAATTTCTCCCGCTCGTTTTGCGAGATAAATCTGCTGGTTAGACTGGTAGAGTCTTATCACGAGGACAGTTTGTAACAAAATCACTTTCAGACGGATTACGGACGGTTTTGTAAGCAATCCGAAATAACAATGTAACCCTTTAAATAATGTAATAACGCGTGCCGTGTGCGGCACGGCCGTACCATACTTTTCTCGAAGCAGTTCAGGCCATTTTCGGCCCCCAACTTCGTTGTGGCTAAAACTAGAAGCCCGAGTTTTCAGTAACCAAGCAGAAATTGTATAAACACGGTATATTTCAAATTTCATTCAATTTGAACAAGTGTTTTAAGACTTGAACTTGAACCTAATAAAGTTCTTTTATTATTTCAAACATAAAATAAGAGACTTAATTAATATATAACTGATAAAAATATACAAATAACATGCGTTGACACGCTGGCACCCTCTCATGTTTCCCAGAGTGGAAGAGCCGCTGGTTCAGCGGCTGGCGCGGCCGAAAGCCTCAAACGGCGCAAATACGGTTCAATAGGAAACAATTACATATTTGCGCCATTTGGGGTCGAAACCATAGGCACTTGGGGCCCAGAGGCGCGCCTGCTGTTCAAAGACTTAGCGGCGCGCCTAATCGACGCATCAGGAGACCAGAGGGCCGGCGCGTACCTCGGCCAGAGGATAAGCCTGGCCATCCAAAGAGGTAACGTCGCCAGCGTTCTGGGCTCATTACCGCGGGACAGTGACCTGGGGCAGGTGTTTTATTTGTAAATATAGAATTAGTTATTTGTATATTTAAGAATTATAACTAGTCAAAGTTTCTTAATTTTGTCACTCACTCACTCACTGACTGACTGACTGACTGACTGACCGATCATGAAAACGCTAAGGCACTTCTACAAGACAAAGCAGCTTCAAATGTGAAATACAATTAGTGTTTAGTGAATAAATCAAGGAAAAACCAAAATATTTTGCAATTTCGGTCTAGTTCTCTAAAAACACCAACTGCTTAAATAACTTTTTAATCCCATTACAAAGTTACATTTGCAGTGAATGAATCAGTATACCTGTATATGTATAATATAATATAATGGAATAATAGGTGTAGAAAGGTACCTAGATATAATTGTTCAAAGGTAACTTGTAAAATGGTCAAGGAAAAAAAGTAGGACTATCTAAAAAAGAAATGAAGTGCCATTAAAAATATGACTTGTAGAAAAACCAAGTCTCACAACTCAATCCTTCTACCGTAAAAAGTCGGTTAATTTATTCACTCCCTACTTAAAGGTCCTTTATGTCTTATGATATTACGTAATTAGCTAATCTAACAACATCTTATAGTGACCATATCGATATTAAAAATCTTTTATGTTTTAAATAAATAGATTGACTTGGCAATCGCACTACACAATCTAATTTAATATAATATGTATTACTTGTGAGATACAATGGTGTTTTCATGCTTCAATCTTTATTTAAAACATAAAAGATCTTCCAAACATCTTAGCAACACTAAAGTTTGTGAAGATGTTTGGATGTTTGGGTATTTGTTACTCCGTCACGCAATAACGGCTGAACGAACGGATTTACGTTGGCGTGCAGATAGGCAAAAAACTGAACTGAGACGTAGCTTACTATCCCGGTAATGCGTTCCCGTGGGATAATATTTATTTTAAATTTAAAAGAGATGGCGCTGTGGGAGCGACCGTTGTGTTTTAAAAATAGATGGCGTTGTGCAAGAATCGTACAAATGAATTCCGTGGCGGTACGAAATTCGCCAGGATAGCTAGTTTATAATGAAGTAATCAGTGAGAAATGTTTTTGCAGACATGCCTAGTATCTCATTTTATCATCTAAGTCTAGAATAAATGTCATGTTTCTGTAATATCTGCGTATTAAATCTAATATATAAGAATCTCTTGTCACAGTGTTCGTTACCGAACTCCTCCGAAACAGCTTCAGCGATTTTTTTTTGTGTACATATATATGGTAGGTCCGAGCATAGGTTGTAGGCTAATAAATATTGCAAAACAACTAGTAATAGCTGACTCGGCAGACGTTGTTAAAAGTCGTAGAACAAAAGTTGTTGGCATGAAATTATTTATTGTTAAAAAAGTAGGGTTTCGTCTGAGGAACCGTCGCTTAAACTGCCGCCGCTCTGGGGCGTATTTGGTGAAGAGGATCTATCTTGCTGTGCAAGCCTGTACAGCAATTGCAGTGTTATGGGAACCTTTGGTTCAGATTTGTCCGGGCGGTATGATTGACTGATTTTGTATTGTGTGTTTTTATTTTTTTCAAAGTTAAAACATTAATACAAGACCTAACCGACTGTTTTAATTGCGCATTTTAGAAAACATGTTAAAAAGCGAGCTTATCCTGCTCACACTTGTACCAAAGTGCAGGGCGTGGTGTGTTGCCATGTGAGCGTTGGATTTTCCACAACTATTGACACAGCTCGCCGGGAATCCCCACTAGCTCGATACAGCCTTCGAAGGTTGTGGCAGGGAAAATACCTTTCGCTTAGTGGGCTTCCGTAGTTTTCTAACTTTTACGTGAAGCTTACTAGATGAAGCAATACTTGCTAAAGTATCAACCCAAATAATTAGTATGGGACAGTTTGAAAAAAGTTTGGTTTGTATTCAGCTGTGCACATGGTATAACCAAATCCCCTTACATCGTAGATGAGGCGCTCCACGTCAATACAAACCACTTTTACTATACTATGGGGAAAACTACGAATACTCGAGAAAAATATAAGATTCCATACCAGCTGCGAAATTAAAATCATACAGTCTCATTCACAAGAACACGATTTATTAAGACACTCCATAAACGCCGTATAAAATAAACTGTAGTAGTGACTTTAAAATTGAAAGACTTTACCACAGACTATTTAGAGTGCGTTTGTGGAATGTTTTAAGCTACTGTGTCTTTATAATTAACACCGTGTGTCCACTCCCAACACTAACAATCTATTTATCAGTTATGAGCCTTCAGTTGTTTTCGAGTCAGGGTTCCGTACCCTAAGGGTGCCAAACGGGACCTATTACTAACACTTCATTGTCCGTCTGTCTTGCTGTCTCTCACCAGGCTGTAATCTCATGAACCGTGATAGCTAGAAAGCTGAAATTTTCACAGATGATGTATTTCTGTTGCCACTATAACAACAAATACTAAAAACAAAATAAAATATTGAAAAAATAAAATAATATTTAAGAGGGGCTCCCATACAAAAAACGTATTTTTTTTTGCAGTTTTTTTGCTCGATATTAATAACGGCAACAGGTAGTTAGACGCCTGAAATATTCACAGAATGTTGAGTTGTATATTCGCTTCAAAAATAATTAATTAAATGGGTAGCTTCCATACAACAAACGTGATTTTTTGCCGTTTTTTTCTCGATCTTTGTGTCTAATGTTGTTTAGATAATGGTACAGAACCCTTTGTGCGTGAGTCCGACTTGGCCGGTTTTTGTATACACAACAGTAGATTGACACTAGGCCCCTGGCCACACAGAAGGGACGTGGGGCGAGGGCGCGGAAAATACGCAACGCGTTGCATAGAAATTCCGTCGCTTCAGTTTTGTATGAAAGTGAATTGGATTGGTCCCGAAAAGATATACATTAAAATTTTCATTCGGACGATGTCACGAGCAACAACTGGAATACACTCCATAAGAAGACTATCCTTTTAATAGTTATGTTTACAAAGCGTCAATTAATGTGTTGCCCTTGAAAGAGCCCACTTCACACTGCAATTCCTCACTCGAATAGAACAGATGATACAGAAGGCAACTTCAGCAAAGAGGACCGCGAGGTCGGATTGAGGCGACGTTTCCTGGCCGAGACGGTGCGTTGGTGGACGTAAAAACGGCAGGAGGGTTGCTGCACCGACCAGTCAGAAAGTTAATATTTTTAACATGGTCTCCCGCAATTGATGAGCCGCTTTCACATTATACGATAACCGTAACTGCACGACGTCCTTTTTACTACTATTCACACAAGGTTAAAACACGGGCATTAGTGAACATATAAGACTGTCAGTCCGACAATGTCGTCCCAGCCCAATCTGAAACCGGCCATCAGTTTACCAGCCCCCGCAGCACGACACCGCCATAAATATGTTTATCGTGTCATCGACAAGTGTCATCTCGCTTTATTTGATAACTACGTAAAGCAAGATGGCGCTACGTAATCGTGCGATCAGCTATGTCGTGCCGTAAAGGATGGCAAGGACTTTGAAATCGGATAATAATCATATATAGCCCGTTGCAGCATACGAACTCACAGATCTAAAAATACTGCATTAATTTTGGGTGGTCTGAAAGACATAGCAAAATTAATGTGCCTGAAAATAGCTATCGAATACGCTAGCTTGTTTTTTAAAAAACGGCACTTTCAAAAATATCTCGACATAAACTCGAATCTATTAGAACCATTAGCAGCCATCCAGAGTGTCATCGTTTTGTTAGACGGAGAGGCGGTACTAATTATTGCCGCATTTTTTTAAACAAAATTTCTCAACAATTTTTTTTTATTTACGTCCGTACTTAAAAGTAATAGTCTAAATAGATGCCATTTTTATTTACTAATAACGTAACCACGGCATTTAAACCACCCAGAAATCAGCGTGTATAACTCGGTATTTATGTTGAAACTTAATTGTTCGATTGACATTATCGTATGAAGTTCCGTATTTGCTTACAGTAAAATCCACGCAAGGCATTATCATACTTTATTGGTGATAGCTACAAAGTACAGATTGAAATGTCACTTATCAAGCTGTGTTTTATGAATTTGTTTTAAGAATTTGTTTTACGAACGCAGTTGAAAACTCTGTTAATTAAGCAAACCTGTTTTGAAAAGAATAAATGTGGAGTTTCTTTGTTAGCTTCTTCTCCGCATAATCTATTAATTGTGAAACTAACAGCTTTGACGTTCATTAAGTAAACATTTTTTTTTTATAGTGAATAAAAATTTTTGACTGACTTTGACTTTGAACTGGTTTTTCAAACCTTAATTTTTTATTGAACAGGAAGGCCTATATCCAACAATGCACAAATATGGTCTGAAGAATTACATTAGATTGGAATAGACGATATTATTATTGTAGTCGCAGTTGAACGTTACCAGTATCGTTAGCGAAGAATTGAGGTATGGTATTCCCTCTGTATGTGTCTGTCTGTGGTCGCCAGGGGTTCGTCCCAGGCGCTGGTGACGTCACGGGCGCTCCCTTCGTTAACTAATAGTGGCGCGCCATTACCTCGCCACTATTAATGACATTGACTTAATTCAGTTGGAGAATCGCCTGTGGAGCCATTTGGTTTGTCCGTGAATTGGTTTGGTGAAGTAAATCCTCACCAAAATCCTTACTAATATTATAAACGCGAAAGTTTGTATGTATGGATGGATGTTTCTTACTCTTTCACGCAAAAACGGCTTAACGGATCCGGATGAAATTTTGCACAGAGATAGATTAAAGTCTGGATTAGCACATAAGCTATTTTTATCCCGCAAAAATACATATCAAAATTACCACGCGAACGAAGTCGCGATGATGTATATGAAAAATAAAGTGACTATAATAATAAAAAACTTATTAGATATAGTTGTTTCATTGTATTGTTAACGTTTTCTTGTAAGGATGTAGAATTGTAGATGCATAAAAACATTATTTTACGAGATAACTCAAATAATGATATACGCTTCATACATTATAAGGCGTTACGTGAGGGTGTGACGTCATAGCCTGAGGTCGATTTGTATGGCGCGTTTTTGTATCACGTGACTATATTGACTTTTCCACAGGTTATATTATGAAAAGTAAAAGTCGTAGAAAAAAAAATACCACGTTTATTTATCTTTAAACATGTCCTCTCCTATTCTAGTAAAACATTTTTTAGTGCAAGTTCCCCTTCAATACACATCTGAATTCTTAACAATAATAAATCCTATAAGTAATTCCTTATATACATATATTTTTTATACTGGAGGGCCTTTTTCATCATCATCATTCAGCCACAAGAAGTCCATTGCTGGACATAGGCCTCCATGGATTTCCAAAAAGACCGGTTGGAAGCGGCTTGCATCCAGCGCCTTCCTGCCACTTGGATGAGGTCATCTGTCCATCTTGTGGCTGGTCGTCCTACGCTGCGCTTGCCGATATGTGGTCTCCATTCGAGAACTTTTCGGCCCCATCGGCCATCAGTTCTGCGTGCTATGTGCCCCGCCCAATGCCACTTCGACTTACTAATCCGCTGGGCTGTGTCGAAAACTTTCGTTCGTCTACGGAGGGCCTTTTTAACCGACTTCAAAAAAGGAGGAGGTTCTCAATTCATCAGAATCTTTTATTTAAGACCTAGTTTTTTGGTATTTTGCCACCTCCGACCGCAGCGCGGTACCCACTCGGTGAATATGAATGATTTTATAATGTTATTATTATAAAAAAACTTTGTATTTAGACATAGTTTTGCACATAGGCGATCTTAATGCTACTTGGCATTATCTACCAGCTAACCTAAGTTATGAAGAAAACATTAACAGGTAGTGCAGAATATTATATATACTAATTACTTATTTGGAACTAGATAATATAAAAAAAATAATACAGAGGGGAAATATTATGCAAAATAAAACACAATAATAAATAAATACATAATACAATAAATAAATACATAATACAATAAATAAATACCTAGAACCTATAAATTTACTAATGATACTGTGATGTCTACATGTGAATACTACATAATCATCATCATCAGCCATATGACGCCCACTGCAGGACATAGGCCTCCTTCGTGGTTTTCATAACCATGAGGGGTTATGCCATAATCGCCACGCTTGGCAGGCGGGTTGGCGATTCTCAGGAAGACGCTGCTGTCCGTCTCCTGCGCTAGGACCGAGTGTGTCGTCATAAGCAATTAAAACTGTACGCACACGGTCCGAGCCTACTAAGACCGTCAAAACCCGGCTTTAGTTAGTGACCGTAAACTTTGGTTTTGAATATTTCAAGCCATGGGGCCTGTCGGGTGTGTAGAGGCAAGCTGACATTTGTGTGCTACTACGGCCGTGCACGCTGAAACTTATATAAGAATTTTATGTACATTATGTTTCACACATAAATTCATCTGTATACGATTATTCGTCTCGTCAATACAAACAACTTTTATTGTGAGAGCATACATAAACTCACGCCTGTATCCCAGAGGGGTAGGCAGAGACCAGGTACTGTCACGATCCTGAAAGATCACTTTCACTTCCTCAACATTCATTAGTCGTTGCATGCATGCACGCACGCCGGTTCCGGGTACTTTTTATCTTGCCCTTTGTTAATACATTCCCTGTGAGAGCAATGCCAAATATCTAGTATCTGTAAATATCTAGATCCGATAGTGATTCACTATCTTGTCGGTCTAGCGGTTAACTCGCTTGATTACAAAAATGGACGAAAAGGGTTCGATTCCCACTGCCGGCCGCCGCACTTGATTTGTACAAATGGCCCCAGTCTGGCTTTTTTTCAGGGTATGCTATTTTTTAATTATTATTTACTAGGTTTTGTCCTCGACATCTTCCGCATGGAATGAGTAATTTCGGGGATGAAAAGTATCCCATGTCCTTTCCCGGGATGCAAACTAACTTCTCATACCAAATTTCATCTAAATCCGTCGTGATTCCGTGATTATTTATACTATACTTTATTAATTTATTTGCTTCTTACTAAGTAAGTACAGAGTAAGCCTAAAAATAACAGGTGATATAAAAGGATGTTCTTCGATTTTAAAAATTAGTGGCCTACTGAGTTCAACCCACATTTAAGTGGAACCCTGGTCTCCTCCTTAGGTTACCCTGTGTGGAGGAAACCAGTGAAACGGACTTAATAATTTTGGTTGACAATTTAGGGTGATTGAGTAACAAACATCCAAACATCTTCACCTGAGATTCCAACAGCATTCTGCGATCGCCAACCCGCCCGCCAAGCGTGGCGATTATGGCAAAACCCTTCGTGGTTAGGAAAACTATGAATGAGGCCTATGTCCTGCAGTGGACGTCGAGTGGCTGATGATGATGATGATGATGTAACATCTTTACAAACTTTCACATGTATAATATTAATAGGATTAGGTACCAACTTAATCTAATTAGGTGCGCATTTACTAGACTTGAGGTATTGTTGCTAACGACTAATCTTGTAGACTATATCTCAAACGATATCAAAGCTTCTGGCTGCAATGAGACAAAAGATTTATCTGTTTCAGTAAAAACGAAAGATCAAAGAAAAATAAAAGAAGTCCCCTGTAACGTAAAGCAGAATTACGTACCTCATCATGTTAGAGCCGAGGCGTTTTGACAGAACGGGTATTTTGGCGTAATAGGAAGTATCAGTTTTCAGCACACAAAATACCTGTTATCGAAATATTCATCATCATCGGGGCTCTTGGATCAGAAGAGATGAACTTCTAATAAGAGATGGACTGGTTTATGTATATTGATAGTTCTGACCTATACACGCTCATTTCTGGCTGATTTAAAAGCTGTGGTTATGTAATTAATAATAATAATAATAACTTTATTGATAGTTAACAGGGTTGATGTACATTAACTTAACCGTTTAAATATAAGTAGAAAAACGTGAACGAAACTGGTGGATATCTGCTGCTAAAATGCCATCTCTTTTTACTACTTTATACTATACTTTTAAGTATAGACGTAAATAAAAAAATATTTGAGAAATCTTGTTTCGAGTTGAGAAATCTTGTTTAAAAAAATGCGCTATGACTTGGACTTGGCCTCTCCGTCTAACAGAACAATGACCCGCGGACCCGTGGCATGCACGCACCGCTTTGGATTGCTATTAATAGTTCTAATACATACGTGTTTGTATCGAGACATTTTTGAAGCGCATTTTTTTAAAGTAGCGTATTCGAAGGCTATTGTCAGACACGTCATTTTACTATGTCTTTCAAACCACCTGAAATTATTGCATTATGAGTAAAATTCCAAAAAGATAATGCATGCATTCTGAAATTATGTTCGCAGTTGTATTAATTTCGTCGCCGGTCCTTTGTTCTTTCTTCATATTTGTTGTCATTTGTTTCGGTCGTAATTTACACGAAAAATATCTCCTGTTATGGTTTAAGAGGTATTATATTGTATCAGAGATTACTTAGAAATGCGGACTGACGATAAGTGGACGAGGACAACAGCGGACTGGCAACCTCGAGAGAGGAGGCAATCAATCGGTAGAAAACCAGCCCAATACAATAATAACTTCCACACAAGACGATCACTTGTCCTCGGCCCAAACTAGGATACCCTGTGCTATTGTAACATGGCAAACACATCACAAGCCCAGACTGAAGTCATGTGTAGATATGAACGGCGGCCCCCAGTGGGAATTGAACCCACGACCTCCGGTATGGTAATCAACGAGGCAGTCTTTAAGGTCCGACGATATAGCCCAGCTCCTATTTGACGCGCCTGACGATCCTGAACAATTCCAATCGTGTAACTGTTAAATTAGTATGGAAATTGACAGTTAGACGAATGGAATCGCCCACGATTTGGTTCTCATAATTAGGCCCCTGATAACATATTATTATGGCACGGGATAGTAAAAGGACACGAAAAAACCTGTAAATAAATACCAAATACTAGATGTCAACGTGGTAACGATGATGATTAAGAACTTTTCCGAACTAAGGCCCACTTGTACCAAATGTGGCTTAAACAGCATTTACCTAAAATTCTTCATGCGAAAGTCGATTTAGTTAGATAGATAGAATATTCTTTATTGTATGTGCACTAGGAATTATATATGAGAATTAAACAATAATATAGTGCAATACAATTGGCAGCTTTATTACTAAAATAATTTCTTCCAGACAACCATTAAATCCGACGAAAACAAGTTTAAATGGCAAGTGGTGCAAGTCGGCCTAAAACTTTCATAAGCATTACACATCCGGACCTAAGCTAGTATAGATTAGGATCGATTATTTTTCGATAACGGGAACAGTTCCAGCTAGGTACTCGTATTTATCGTTACCTTAGTGTAACTCGCCTTTACCTCGGGTCCTTGGCGAGCCCACTTTGATGTCCAGAGCTTATTTGTGTTGGCGCGCGACCTCGCAGAAATTTTATTTGACGGGCATTTAGCACACGTAGTTAGAAGTTTATTGAAAGGTTGACTCGATTTCTTGCTTGAACAAGTCTAGCTAGTCTAGGCTTAACTTACTATTGTCATAAATTCAATATAATTTTTTTTTTTTCAAAGTAGCACAGAAACTGCGACTTAAGTAACGTTACAAGCTCTAATATTCTAAAAGCTAACAGACTGTATGTCTATGCCAAATTTCAGCTCTGTCGTATAAATCGTCTCTGAGCTAGGCCGAGGACCTTGTCGACTACGAAACCCTAAAAACACGATTCCTTTAAAACACTCCATAAACGCAGTATAAATAGCCTGTTTTAAGTCTTTCACATGTAAAGCCTCTACCGCAGAATATTTATACGGCGTTTATGGAATGTCTTACGGAATCGTTTTTATAAATAACACTAGATATATTATGTTTTTTTCCTAAAAATAAACTTTCTCAATAACGGTACTCATGGTAAAGTGAATCATCATCGTCATCAGCCATTTACGCCCACTGCAGGACCTAGGCCTCCATGAAGAAAACCATGAGGATTTTCCCTAACCATGAAGGGTTTTGCCATAATCGCCACGCTTGCCAGGCGGGTTGGCGATCGCAGTATGCGGTTGGAATCTCAGGAAGACGCTGCTGCCCGTCTCCTGTTAATTTATTTCGGTAAAGTCTGCAAATAAACATACCTCAGACGCAAGTGAAAACTTAAAATTACATATTTGCCAAGTTCGAGGCCCTATAACGTCGTATGAGTATGACTGGAGGGAGGCCATTACTCGCCGAGTAAAATTCGAGTAAGGGCGACGGAAAAACACGGTAACAATAAACAGATGTACAACAAAGCATTTCTTTTTACTGCGACGAGAATAGCACGATGCGATGTTGTTTGTTACTTTTAGGATACAGCCGACAGCACACCTTTACATGCGTGCATTCTCCGCAGTCGCACGAGGGTGACTTAAGGTTCACTAAAATGAAGAACGAGAAGAAGAAAGATACTTATTATACCAACAAGTACTTGAAACAAAACAAAATAAACAAAATAAACAAAAAAAAAAAATAAAACACGACCATAGATGTAGCCTGTGGTGTATCTAAGTTACCACAAAAGGCAGGTGACTCAGCGTTGTGCTGAGGAAGTGATCCCTCAGTGCTGATTTTCAGTCAGTGCCTACGGTAACTGGGTTGATGTGGTGTCCATAAAATATAAAGTATAATAATCGTAATAGCTGAGACATTATACAGGGTTAGTTATAGGTAACAGACTGATTGTGATTGAACTAGAGAAATAGATTTCAGTAAGTTGAGCGGTGGTAGCCTAGTGGGTAGAACATTGCACTCGGAAGCGAGAGACCCAGGTTCGATTCCCAGTGCGGGCATGTACCTAAGACTTTGTTTTCTAAGTTATGTACATTTGTGAAGTTATAGTAGCAATACCACTCGCTAACGGTGAAGGAAAACATCATAAATATAAATTATTAAAAAATATATAATTATAATTCACCATGGGCATCGTAAAGAGATAAAATAGCTAATATTTCAAAAGTCCAAAATAAATAAATTATTGCATATTATTGATTGATTGATCATATTAAGCAAATCATTTTTTTAATAACTAGTCCTATTATAAATATTAGCCGACTACAAAGTAAGTTGAACGAGTGAGATTTTTTTTACAGTTCCCTTTTTGGCAGACTACGAAACAAGCAGAGCTAGACATATTTTTTTACCCGATTGCGGCGGAACCCAAAAGGAGGGTAATGTGTTTAGCTCGTATGTATGTATGTGTGTAAGTATGTCCGATTCTATGTTCCCTTATAACTCCTTAACCAATGGTCAGATTTTGACAAATAAGGTCTCAATCGATTTGTCCACCCTGCGCGAGTGTCATAGGCTATATAAAAATTAGCATAAAAGGAACAGAAAAGTAACAAGACACAAAAATCGCTATTAAGTAACATTGTAGTACAACCATGAGTCACTAGATGGCGATGTTATATTTAATTTATTATACTCGGATCTTAACTTTATTTAACTACGCCAATCACGTGTAATGTATGTAAGACATCAGTACGTGGGCTATATACAAATCAGCGTTAAAAATCACTAACAAAACAAAAATAAAAAATAACCAAAAACCCGACTGCTGAGCATTAACTACTGAGCAGACAGGACCCAAATTCAGCAATGTAACTCCTTAGGTTGGCCCCCCTGCTTACTAAGCAGTAGTTAATGCTCAGCAGTCGGGTTGTTGGTTATTTTTTATTTCAGTTTTTTAAATGACTTTCTCACATTATCTACCTTATAAAGGAACTTTTTTGTACGTCTGCATGTACGCTATTTGATAAAATTTATTATAATGCCGGTTTTTGCCAAAAATGCAATGAAGTCCTCTACTAGGTTCTAGTTTCAAAAATGAATTTTACCATCATTGACAATTTTAATGTGTACTTTTTTCAAAAATGGCCCGCTCGCACCTAACCACTGGATAAGTAACTAGATACATTCGTATCCAGGAATAAACGAATATATAAGTGATTGACAGGGTCGTCAGTCAAACAATATATTCATGGATAGCTCTACAAATGTCCTCGGACTTTTTCACTGGAGAGAGCTCATCCCTGGATAAACAGGTAGATAGTACTGTCAGATAGAGTTGGCACCTTAGCCGGTGAATGGTAGTTAGCCGGAGCTAACATCACCAAGGGCGACTTGCACCAAGTCATTCGAGAGGTTAGTAAATAGATAAATACTAATCCACGGAAAAACGAATAAAAAGATGATTGATAGGGTCATAAATTTCATCTACGGATGAAAGCTCTGCAAATGTCATGGTGCGAGACGTTTTTGGACTTATTCACTGGATAGAGCTTACCCCTGGATACTCAGATAGATAGAGCTGTCAGATAGCGCTAGCGTAAGCTAACCTCAGGCATATTTTTTTTCGCATGCTTATGTAATAAAGTAACTATAGAGTCTCCCGTTGCCTGAAACTGTTTGTTGATAAAATTTGACGGCTGAAGTTAATAAAAGTTAAACAAAAAACACTGAAGATTATTGTGCCGAATTTTACATTGTTTAGGTTAATCCTGGACACTGAATAATTACGGAGTATCAAGTAGGGTACCCAAGGATTTATGGAAATAGTATTTTTAAGAACAAAAAAGATACGCCTAAGAAAAGTTGTGACATTGTCGAGTAAATTCAGGCACGCATTCACGGAGCGATGAACCCAGTTCAGCCGCATCATGCAATGATGTTAATTAAAACCGATTAAATTGTTCTTGAGTCTCTTCAGTAGGTGCATTTGTAAGAACGTGTGACTTTGGGTATGCCTGCTGTGGAACAATACGTAACGCACTCATGTCGACAATTTTTTTTCCTATCTACTTTTAGTTTGACTTAGCCCTTAGCCTCATAGTTGGGAGATTGTAGCTAATAAGCTGTATTTTACTCTATTATCAGTGTGATCAAAATATCGCATAGCGCTTCAGCACTATAACTTTACTGCCACGCAGTTTGGTAAATAATAATTAAAAAATTTAACTCGGTGATAGAACTTAAGGCAATAAAAAACCGGCCAAATGCGAGTCGGACTCGCGCACCGAGGGTTCCGTACAAATTTGTAGGTATGTACTTATATATTATAAATAATTCAAGTCTCCCAGTTTTTTTCGAGCTTCCCAAATTTCAATTTTTTTATGATTTAATTACAAATATGTCTTAATATAAGATAATATTATTTGCCAAATTTCGTAGTTCTAGGTCAACGAAAAGTATCCTATAAATTATGACTTACTGAGTGTCGAAATATATGTTTTTTTGCGGCATAAACGACCGTATCTTTTTTTGACGTTAACTTAGAAGTTTGATTTTTTCACATCTTCAAGGGACTGTAGACTTGAGTAGGTATATGGTTTTAATTTCAATTTCGACGTGTTTCTGAAAGGGTCTTGACAAAAAGACGTATGGACGGACGGACGGACGGACGAACAACAAAGGGATCCTATAAGGATTCCGTTTTCGCTTGTGAGGTACGGAACCCTAGAAAAACGAAATTGATTGTTTACAACAAAATGTGACCTTATCATTTCGGTGTTACGTTTTCCTCACCCCAATCTTGGCCTGATGACTCGGTCTCCAGACTCTACGTCACTCGCACCTCATAAACCTATCCATTTAATATTTACGAGCGTCAAACTATTAAACCGAAAGAGCTATAATATACTGACTTCAAAACAACATGCGGTGCCAATATTGGTAATTAAATGAATCTTTACTCGTAATTAATACCAAAAAGACCGCCAAGTGTGAGTCGGACCCGCGCACCGAAGGGTTTCCTCAGAAATTCCTGAAAAACGTCTGTACGGGCACGTGTGCGACTCTCGCTCTGCCGCACAGTGGAGATGATCGAAGGTGATGGAAAGATGGTTCAGCTTGTAGACGTTCATTTCTACATGTTTCTACCACATTTATTGATGGTAGTGTGTTACTGATGAGTGGCTCGAGCCGACTAACTTTACAATGTTCTCGCCGCTTGAGCTGAGCATTGCTTAGGACTATGTCAGCGATACGGCGACGTACTAACAGATGTACTGTTTGAAAAATAATGCTTAAAACAATAATTAAAACTAGGATGGATATTCTTCTATGTGATGTAATAATTTATAGGAGGCTGCGCCTTTTGTGCAGCGAGTAAAGAGCAAATCCATTAAAATTAGGTACCTAAATTCTAATATTTCCAGAAATAGAAATCTGAGAAAAACTCTTAGAACATAAGTTGATAATCGCTTTCTAGAGGTAACCCTGTCTATTTAGAGCATTTTTTTGTAGTGAAGCAAACATTAATTTTCTTCTAAGTCGGCATATTTTGACGGTCAACTGCGTGCAGCTCGATGTACTTGGCCGTTTCTTCAAATGTATGTAATTCTTAAACGCCTATCCCACTTGGAAAAGTCCATTCAACCAGGTACCTTCCCTTTGTGCAATATCAGCGTTGTCATGGCTTCTTCCCGAGCGTGCCGGTTCATTTTTAGACTGTCCCAGTTATGTCGCGCGGTGATGCGCGTGCGCACTGGCCGGGTCGCGGTCGGCGTAAACAAACAAACCGACGGAAGACTATTGGATTGTTATTGTTGAACTTTGTGGTATTTAAGATATAGGGTAGTTACCGAACGAAAGATGTTTGTAAGTTTGTTGCCGATTAAAGAGATGTACCTAAAGAGCTCGCTCGGGTTTTCTTAAGGGAATCCAGTGAGCTAACTGATGCCACAAATGAAAAAAAAAAATCTTCTTTTACAGGTCATATTTGCAAAAAGTGTCTATACATACAATCACGTCAACAGTGATTTGTAGGACCTACGAAAAAGAAACTGGGATCATGAACCTGGGACTAGAGATAGCATTTATGCCAAAATCGGCCGTATTTGGTCTAGGTTCACGGCCATAGGTCCAAAAATCACTAATAAAATTATTTAGAGATTTTACAGATATTTTTGTCCGTGTGGCGCCGGATTGAGAATAGCGTCACTCCATTTGCTTCCGTGGATGTCGTAGAAGGCGACTAACGAAATAAATTACCAGGAGACGGGCAACAGCGTCGTCCTGAGTTCCAACCGTATACTGCTATCGCCAACCCGCCTGCCAAGCGTGGCGATTATGGCAAAACCCTTCGTGGTTAAAAACCATGAGGGAGGCCTATGTCCTGCAGTGGACGTCAAATGGCTGATGATGATGATGATGATGACAGATATTTTTTGGAAATTTGATCCGTAAAAAAAGACATGATTTTTTTTCTCGGTGGCGCTAGTGTTACTGCCACACTTAAATTTAGCAACGAGCAACGATACTGGGAATCTTATCAAACTTAGAAAACATATCACTGACTTGGTGTGAGTAGCTGTGAGAATACGCGCGCTTTTTTCTATTCTAGTTCTATTTATCTAGTGCTTTTTTTCAAATAGGCAATTTTTTTACTGGTCTAGAGTTTGTCCTTTACCGACAACAATTTTTGTTCTAGGCCGTTTGTCCACCGCCGCCGTCACCGGGACGTCACCGAGAACGAGATGACGGCGCCGATTTAGCGATACATACATTTAATATGGCCATGTGTCCATCGCACACCCGTCACCCGAGCGCCGTCATCCTGGCCACCGATGTTTCCAGTATTTCGGTGTGACTGCTAGAACTCGGCACGGTTTTATGACGGGCCGATGTGCCGGCAATACAAAACACGTTTGAACTTGTCCACAAACTACCGTCGCACCGCGCCGTTATCCCGGTTTTTGTTTTGTACCACGTACAACAAAGCTCTAGAACTGAGCCACTGATATATCGGCGCGGTGGACACACGATCGCCGTCACTTCATCTTAAACTCGGCCCGAAATAATCTCGTTCTCGGTGACGTCCCGGTGACGGCGGCGGTGGACAAACGGCCTAGACTTTTCAATTAGCTTATCGAATTTTCCTTTTATTTTAAGTAGCTTTTCTGCTTTGTTGTGGCGCTGTCTGATAAATAATGCTTACCAATGTTACAAGCAGCCATACTTGTATCATCTCACGCCTGTATCCCGGAGGAGTAGACAGAGACCAGGGTTTGCCACTTGCCACGATCCTGGCAAACCATACAACCTCGGCACACATATGGCGCATATATCCATGTTTGTGATGCCCTTGTCTGGTTAAAATAGCACATGGTCAGTGGCGTAACTGTAGGGTGGCAAGGCTGGCAAAATGCCACTGGCCCCCGACCTGAGAGGGCCCCCGACCTGAGAAGGCCCCCGAACTATGGGCCGCGAGCTCAGAAGTAACTTAACATTTTTAACAAAAATTTGTCACAATTGTAATGTTTATATGTGAGTACTTGAAATCAATAAAAGTTGGGCCATACCTACTACAACTACAGACCATATATATTTTTTTATTTTTACTGAGAGGGCCGCATCCAATGAATTTTCCACGGGCCTCAGAGTTACGCCCGGGACAATTGACTGTGTTGTGTGGAAGTTATTATTATTATTGTAATCGAGCCGAATAAGAAGTATCGAGAGGTACCCCGTAGTCACGTCCCTCAGTCATCATGAGAAGAAAAAGAAGCTTATTGTAACGTCACAATGAGGAAAAGTTCTGTGAAGAATTATGACATAGTGCCAATGCAAAACAACGAGTAGAAGCCGATGTCTCTATTAGCTGCCAATGTCGCACGCTGCTTTTATAAATAGCCGTTCCGCTCTATAAGCTGAAGGTGCAAAGTTCAATTACGGGGAAATGATACCAAGAACTTCAATGAATAGTAATGGTCATTGTTTTGCTGTTAACACTGTTAAAAAATCGGCCAAGTGCTAGTCGGATTCGCGTACAAAGGGTTCCGTGCCATTATCTATACAAAATTAGACAAAGATCGAGACAAGATAGATTAGGTACATTGAGAACAGCGCCATCTATAGAAACCAACAAGAAGCGTTTAATATTGACATTTAATAACATGACATCGGCGCTGTGAAGGTTACATAGATGCCCGCTAGATGGCGAGCGCTGTCTTTAGACAACGTTTGTTTCATGGGTGCACCCTTAAATTTTTATTTTGTTTTTAGTTATTGCTGTTATAGCGGCAACAGAAATACTTCATCTGTGAAAATTTCAAATGTCTAGCTATCTCGGTTCACGAGATACAGCCTGGTGACAGACAGCCAGACGGACAGACAGACAGATAGTGGAGTCTTAGTAATTGGGTCCCTTACCCCTTTGGGCACGGAACCCTAAAAAGCTAAGTGTCCCTGTGTAACATCCGAAGCAAACTTCAATGAATAAATAATTTATTTAATAGTTGAACTGTGTTACACGCCAGCAAAAATAATAAATAATTCTAAATACATCCACAACAGTATCGTCCTGAATAATAACAATAATATTAATAATAGCAAGAAATTAATTAAGTAAATACAATATGTCAGTAAAATAGACCAACCCAACATATCTCCGCACCAAAGGTCCCCATAACGCTGGCAGCAGTACCGCGCTGCACAGAATGGGACATCCTCTGTATCAGTAACGCCCCGGAGCAGTTGCAAACTTTTATATTGAACCAATCAAAATCGCGTAGCTCTAATTCAATTCAATTCAATTCAAATATTTTTATTCATTGTAAAAACAGAATGTTTACTTAATGAACGTCAAAGTTGTTAGTTTCACAATTAATGGATTATGTGGAGAAGAAGCTAACAAAGAAACTCCACATTTATTCTTTTCAAAACACGTTTTAACTTAATTAACAGAGTTTTCAACTTAAAATATTAGTCATGAATGTGTTGAACACTAGTCACAATCGTCCTTTAAATAATATTAATCTACTGTTTAATGCCAAACATCTTTGTCTTCTAAATAATCCTTGATGTTATAGTAAGCCTTTTTGCACAGAATGTGCTTAACACATTTTTTAAATCGCGTTGGAGGTAACTCTAATATATCTTGAGGAATTTTGTTGTAGAACCTTATACAGTGCCCCATAAAGGATGTGTTAACTTTTGCAAGTCTAATAAATAAAGTATGAAAATGAATGCAGATCATCCTTTGTATTGTATCTACACAATACATTCAACAATAGAGTACTTTCGAAAGTTGGAGTAATAATTGAATTCTACTTTAGTTAACGATCTCTATGTTTGAATAGAACGCAAAACCTACAAACCGTCACTGCAGTGTCTACAAATTGCACCACTTCGGATGAAGTAAAAATATTTTCATGTAACTCGACCGCGTTGATTTTATAGTTTGTCCTTATGAGCAAGTGTTTCTTACCTCATTAAGTTTGTTTATCGATACTGAAGACACTGTTTTCGGTGTAGTTATAGGGGTACTTATTCAATTTATTGTAATAATATAAATTTCTCATCAATTCGTCACGGATTTGCTAAGCCCCTTGACCTTTATGTAAGCACAGTAACTGGATTTAGTTGTACTTGCGAAACAGTGTTATCCAATTAATCGGCCCGGATCGCCGGCGACGCGTCGCCTGCCACCCGGGTACCGGCCCCGGGTCGACGGACTTGTCTGCTTATTACTAACATTCCTTAAGCGCCTCTCATACATCATAGGCAGACTACATAGAATGTTAATGGTTACCTATTCGTCATCTGAAGTGAAATATGCCTCAAGTAGATGCCTCAAGCGGCGATTTGTGTACGAAGTTTCTGGTTTGGTTTTAATTTACAAACGACATGTGGTATGAAGCTTTTCCAAATTTTAAAAAGACCCGGGTAACCGGATCGACGGACTTGTCACATTATTACTGACATTCCGCGAGCACCTTTCATTCATCATTAACAGATGTTTATTTGTCATCTAAAGTCAAATATTGAGGGGATGCCGCAAGCCTACGTATTTAGAAGCTAAAAATTCCACCCGTGCCGGACTTGAACCCGCGACCTCTGGCTTGTGGTTTTGTTTTAATTTACAAACCACGTGTAGGATGAATCTTTACCAATTTGTTAAGCACAAAAATCGAGGTTTGATCGTGCTTAGAATAAGCAATTTGACACTGAAAAAAAAAGGTAGGTATTATTTATATATACTCGCACAATTTATGAGTTGTAAAACTGATTTAACTAAATAAAATGGATCATTTCTCCTAAAGAACAGGATAAAACTTGATAATTTTGTATCTGTAACCATTTTATCGAAAACGACCTATTGGTCGAATCTATGATGACGTCACAGGTCAGTAAATATAGCATATTTTATGTCAAGTTTAGTATCCCCAAAATTCTCAAATTTTTCAAGAGACCTATATTGCTTTTCCGCGCCCTAATATTTAAAAGTTCCCACTCTGGGGGCACACACTAGATGGCGTTACAGTCAATTTTAATACCCCAGCTTTTTCTAAGGAGTCGACGTTCTTCCTATTGTAGTATTGTATTGTTCTGTGGAGTTGACGTTTTTTGTACCCGGACGTCATTGTTGTCTTTGCGACGCCATATTGCCCAAGATAGCGTTTTGGCGGCTTATTTTTAAAAGGAATACAAGAAAGAATTTAAAATTACCACTTTTTGATTACCCGATGAACCGACAAATAATCTGAGATGGTTTTTAGAAACCTGTCGAGTAGCCTATTGATAGAAAATAAATGAATTGAGAAAAATGAGAGCCTCAAAAGTTTTTCACATAAACTTTTCAAACGGATCAAATTTCTTTCAGGAAGATACACACCGAATCGGTGGCGGTGGTGGTCCATACATACGTCCATATAAATGCTATTAGTGATTATAAGTGAAAAAATGATGTATGCAATTCTAAGCACGACCAAAACTATATTTGTGTTCTCTAAAATAGTTGGTTTCGTCAAGATCAAAGTATGTCGTATATGTATTTTAAGGCCGGCCGCATACCAACAAATAATATAAATTCCGCACACGTTTTCCGCATTCGTTTTCTGTATTCGGGTTCTTGAATGCTTCCAATCTATGTAAAATGCATTGACTACCGCACACACACATTTTTTTCGTACGGAAAATTTGAAAGAACTTGAAAATGAAGAAAAAACTAACGTCTGCGCTAGGCTCACGGATTACGAATTCATTCCGAATCATTATTCCGTATTAGGAAAACGAAAACGGAAAACGAATGTATGCGGCCAGCCTAAAACGGAATTACGTTTTCATGGATATCCTCAATTCGCCCTCTTGAGATGGTTGGTGGAAATGACAAGACACGTGTTGGGTTTTTTTTTATTCGTAGTGTCCTTCCTTTAATAAATTCAAATTCAATTTAAAAGTGTTTTATTCGAAGTAGCACAGAAACTGCGACTTAATAAACATAACATAAACATAAATATTTACATACATTGCTTCTGGCCCCACACTAGGAACGAACGTTACAAGTTAAATTAGGTGGCCATTTCAAAATCTAGATCGAATATAACTCCATAGTTATGAAGATCTGGCTACAGAAAGCTGTTTACAAACAATACTTCATCACCACCTCCACCACCATGGTAATCACACGCCCCTCCACATGTCAGAGATTTTTTCCGCCTTTCTATGCGTTTTTACAGAAAGAATTTCACAAATGGAGATATACACCTCCTATCACCTTCTCTACCAAGCCCGGCTAGGAAGCTTGGAATTACTGGCCGGGCCCCGGGTAACCTCTCCCATATCAATGGGCCTGAAGTCTGTCCAGATTTAAGGCATGTCACATACCGTAACAAACTATGTACCTTGGGGTTCTCTGATCTTCACCTCCGACTCAAACTATACAACGCATAAAATAAACTCACTCCTGTATCCCGGAGGTCTAGGTCTACCACTTGCAAGAACGTTAAAACATCCTTGGCCACTTGCCGTGATCCTGACAGATCTCTTTCGCTTCTTCACCATTTATTAGTCGTTTCATGCGCGCATGCCGGTTTCGATTTTGCCGATTCAAATCTGTACCTTAACAATCCTCTTTTTTACGGGCCCCTTTTGTCCCTTACCCGACCTATTCGCAGGGGTTCTAGACCGGGGCTAGTCTCTACCCTCACTAAACTACAAATCTCCTACGTTCCAGGCTACGGCATGTTCCAGTGGCTGCTGCTGATGTCTTGTGGCGCGGTGTACGCGGTCTGCGCGCTCAGCACCACCACGCTCAGCTTCGTGCTGCCGGCTGCAGCGTGCGAATTCACTCTCGAGTCCAGCACCAAGGGCAGCCTCACAGCCACGCCGCTTATTGGTTAGTAGAAGAGACAACTCGTCTCTGACTAGTTTTGCTGTTCACTTATTTTATTAAATATTGTCACGGCCGCCTACCTTTTTGAACCATTAGAAAGAACCGAATAGATGGAGCCAGCAAAACTCAGATCATACTTTATACTTTATTGCACACATTTTTTCTTTTTTTTATGTACCATAATGGTGTACCACTCCTGGGCAAAGGCCTCCTCTTTGAATTTCCATTCCTCCTAGTCTTAATTTAAAAATTGTAAAAAAAGTAAAAGTCGTCTTGGTCTAGCTACATCTAGCCCTTGACGACTGCCCCCAACCTTCACTGTTCTCACTAGTTCGATCGGACTCGGCGACTGCCAGCTTTTTGGACTTAGCTGATGTTTTCAAAACCTAGCCTTTTGCAAAAAAGCGTAACCTACGCTCAACCTAATCAACGCAACTGCTTCAATGTAACGTTTATCGCTGTTTTTGTTGTGCATCTGACAGTGTACACGATTTTACGCTGCCTTGTTGCTCATTGCTCATATAAGGCGGATAGCAAAGGAGCCAATTTCGGGTAGTTACTAACGCATACAAAGATCAAAAAGTACCAAAGTCCCTTTGGCTATTATAAGTTTTGTTTACAAGCTGGAAACATACAGACAAATTGTTGCAACTACTTTTTCTATTCTACTTCTCCTTGCGTTGGTACTATGATTATTGAAGAGTTTTTCTCGGATGTTGAGTGGTTCCTCTCTGCTGCCAAGTGTAGTGCAAAATGTAGTGTTCAGAATAGTTAGGATCTGGTCAGAAAAGAGTATCAGTCTCCCTCCTACTGGCTGCTACACATTCGCTGCACTTTAGCACCCCTCCGACGTAGTTGTAGTGTATTGCCGCAGGTGGTCGGGCCTTGAGCTCGTATCGCTTAGCATCGAGCTCTGTTCTATGTTTAGCTTCAAAATTGTGCACCTTAGTGCTCACGGTGTGCCTCCACACTGCCCTGTCGGCTGCCAATGTCTTCCACTGTGCCGGATCCAGGTCACATCGCTTCATGTGACGCTTGAGCACATCTTTGTATTGCAAGAGTTGACCGTCTTGATTCCGCTTGCCCAGCTGCAGCTCTGAGTAAAAGATGCGGTTTACTACTACTTTGAACGATAAAAAAATATAAAAAGACTTTACAAACTTTATCGTGGTGTGTCTCAGCTGCTGCAAATGGCAGGTGACTCAGCATAGTGCTGAGGGTGTGAGAGGATTTCTTGTGACATAATTGCACTCCTTTCACTTTCCAGGGATGTGCGTGGGTTCGTACTTCTGGGGCAACCTAGCGGACGCGCGCGGCCGCAAGAAGGCCATAATCGGTGCGCTGCTGCTGGACGCCCTTGCCGCCTTCCTCTCCAGCGTCGTACAGTCCTTCGGTGGATTTCTGGCCTGCAGGTACTGATTGAGTGTCTTGAGCTTAGACTGTTCTCTTGACACAACTGCCCAAATAACAAAAAAATATGGTTATGTTTTCAGGCTCTATCTATGTGTGTTTGATAATTTCTTTACTTTTAGTAATAAGGCCGCCAATGGTACTGTACTATATTATTGTTAAATTCTCTTATGTAATTCCTGGTGTAATTACATACAATAAAGAATATTCTATCTATCTATCTATCTTTATTCCACTGCAACTTCCAAATTATTTTAGATTAGAAAGTCTATGGTTTTGTTCATCATCCCGGAAACCGGCAGTTAATGTAACAACATATATATTGTCCAAAAGCTATTTTGTGACCATCCCTGAGCCAATGTCATCGCGTTAAAGCTGGGCAGTGTTCCGGCATGATGTATTGGTGTAGCGTGGTGCGCTTGCAGGTTCTTCTCGGGCTTCGGCATCATCGGGGCCACGGGGCTGATCTTCCCCTACTTCGGGGATTTCCTATCGCTGCGACACCGCGACGTCATGCTGTGCCGGCTCGAGGTCTTCTGGACGCTCGGGACGATTCTGTTGCCAGGTGAAGATTTCATTGTCATTTCATTATTTGTCCTCCTCAGGCTTTGATTCCAGCTGTAGGTTATAAAGCTTCACGTCATTAGATGACTCTATGCCATACGCAGCTAGTGTACTGGTTCTTCATTATCATCATCAGCCATTTGACGCCCACTGCAGGACATAGGCCTCCCTCATTATTTTCATAACCATGAGGGGTTTTGCTATAATCGCCACGCTTGGCAAGCGGGTTGACGATCGCAGTATGTGTTTGGAATCTCAGGAAGACGCTGCTGCCCATCTCCTGGTAATTTATTTCCTTAGTCGCCTTCTACGACATCCACGGGAGGAAATGGAGTGACGCTATTCTTAATCCGGCGCCACACGGGTCCTTAGCTGTCGGTTCTGGTACTGGTTCTTAGCTGTCTTAAATGTGAAACAATTTTAAGGCTGAATTTTTATGTACCCAATTACTTAGATGCCAATCCAAAAGTAGATAGAATCAGACACAAAAAATTCACGTCAAAATAATAATGCTTATGATTAATACATTTATTTGTTTGAATTAAAGTAAGCAAAAGTAAAAAAGCATTTATTTAAAAACCACGCAGATAAAAAATATAAATGTTTTGTGTGGTACATGCTTAAACTATGTGCTTACAACTTGTGATGCAGAAGTCTCACACATATAAAACTAGTAGAAAATTCGAACATGTGCTTGAGAAACTTTCTGGATCAATTCACGGCGCTGTCAATGTTACAACAAAGTCTCTTTCTAAAGGTCTCCATAAATTTGCCTCAGTAACTTTAAATGGCAATAAAACAATCACGTTTAGATCTATCAAATGCAAGCCCTTTAATCTGTCTAATTTTCTCCCCAGGCATAGCATGGCTCATTATCCAAGACAAACGCTTCGACCTTGCCGAGGGTCCTGACTTCTACTACACGTCATGGCGCGTGTTCGTGGCTGCATGTGGAATCCCCAGCCTGCTGGTTGTGCTGCTGATCCTGCCATTTCCGGAGAGTCCACGCTACTTACTGCACGCCAACCGGCCCGAACAGGCGCTCCAGGTTCTGAGGCGGATCTTCGTCGTCAACACCAAGCTGCCTGAGAAGGATTTTCCAGTTAGTGTTGGTTGAGATTGACATTACTCACGGTACTTATATGTTTCAAGTCAATGAAACCATTTTCATTGCGCCCTAGGAAAGCCCAGCAGAGAGATGAACTTATGTAGTCCTGTTATGTTATGATCTATTATGTTACTATTTACTTTAGTCACATGGTGCCTCTACTCATTCTTTCACCCGTTACATTATTTTCTAAGTTTTGTTCTGCCAAAAAAAACTTTATTTCTGTATAGAAAAAAGGCTTACCTAGTCTTCACTCCCACTCCCAGATGATCGAGTAGATTTTTTTCTGTGACGGTCAAGTGACTTCTATTAACTACTAGGTAGAAACAATGATAAGCGCTGGTGAGGATGGTGACGAGGAAGACGTGGTCTCCGCCGACAACAACGGCAACGAGACTAAGGCGCCGCTCACCTGGAAGCAGCGATGGGAGGCCTTTTGGGCGCGCAAGAAGATGCTTACCACACCGCCCTACGTTGGCCTTCTCATCCTGTGCTGCTTCGTCGACTTCGGCCTCATGTTCAGGTAATTGCACTAGTTGCGTCTTGCTGTGAATAATCTACTCCTCTTCGCGATCAAGATGATGGGGACTGATTAATCCGTATTGTCTATGTCTTTAAATTTAGCAAGAAATGAGACGAAAAAATGCTTAAGTATATTCCTTATTCTCATTCATTTTTAGTCAGTGATATTCTTAATCAGTTTGACGCCGTTTATGAGAAGCAATCGTGGGAAAGTCTCTAAGCACGCAAGAAGATTCTTTTGTTCCGCCCTAATGTAGCCTTCTCGTGCTTCGTCAGCTTCGTTTCATGTTCAAGGACAAAGTCCCAAGTTTTGGACCATGAAAAGTTTTGTACTGTGTGCACACTATGTGATTTATATAATCACACTATGCGATTTACACTATATGTTTAGAATTGTAAGTTTTACCTTCTTTTGTGTGTAACTGGTTTTTCCATTACGAGGATGTGGAAGGCCTTCTGAAAAGAAGCTAGTTACAGCATAGATAGGATCTGAGTATTAATAAAATGCTCGTGCTCTTGCCTTTGAGATTGATCTTGATTGCGCTGTCGAGATTCTGTTTTGGATCAGTCAGTCTCTTTAAATCCTCGTGCACAACTAGTTCTACCTTAGAATTTTCTTCCGTTTTCAACTTTTCTATTTGAGTCCTAAGTTTATCCATTTATTCATTGGTATGTTTTAGCTACTACACACTGATGATGTGGTTCCCGGACCTCTTCGAGCGCTTCAGTCAATTCACAGGCTTGAACCCTAGTGTATCCGCCGGTGTCTGCGAGGTCACCGCCAATGTTACGCGTCTTGCTGTAAGTAATCTCTTTCCTTTCTAGCTTTTACGTACTGACTATCTTGTTATACCTATTAATAGCTGAATTTTTAACGTGGGCGTGGTGTTCACTAAAACAAAATTTTGTATTATTTTTTAAATCTGCGAGAACCGCTACTTGTTCAAAGAAAGTAAGTACTCCTCCAGGGACAAAATAACGTAAAATCAAAACTTTCTAAATCGGCAGCCATTGTTAATATGGGCGCTCATAAACGAGTGGATTCGATTCCCGCCGGACTTGATTAATACAATTGGCGCAGTTTCATGTTTGTGATGTCCTTGTTTGGTCACCATAGCACAGGGTATCCTAGCTTGGGACTAGGGCAAGTGATAATATTATGTGAAAGTTAAAGAGTGGTGGTAGCGGAGCGGTAGAACGCCGGATTCTCAATCGGGAGGTCGTGGGTTTGAATCCTGGCATGTACCAATGACTTTGTTAAGTTACGTACATATGTGAAGTTGCAGTAGCAATACCGTAATACAGCAATACTGTATTGTAAAATCATTGTTTCTAAAACTTAATATGTATAGTTGTGGAAGAGTGGGATCTCCTGGCACAGGTGTCATACACTTAAAAGGAGGTCTCAACCTTGTTAAATATGTTTTTAAAAATTTTGTTTTTAGAAATAAACATTTTTCATTTTTTTTTTCAATACCACTCGCAAACTATGAAGAAAAACATCGTGAGGAAACCCTAGTGCCTGAGGTATGTTCATACCTTAGCGCTTGCTAGGTATAATGGTCCAACTATGAGCCTAAGTGCGGTAATCTCAGGTCGAACTATACTCGTATGGAAGTTATTATGTTTTATAGTATTAGTTTTAAACGATTTCTTTTCTTTTCAGTCGGAGCGCCTGTGTCCTCAGCAGATAGACGACAAGGTGTACGTTCACACGCTGATTGTGGCCCTAAGCTGTGTGCCCACAGCGCTTAGCATCGGCATGACCATCAACTGGATTGGCAAGAAGCCTATGTTAGGTGAGGACGTTTCATTTGACAACGCTAAGCTTAAATTGATGGTACTATCGGAATGACTGATACTTAGTCAGAATTGACAAGGCGCAACTGCAATATGGTACCATGATATTATCGATGCTCTTCCTTGTCACGCCAGCTCTCTTGACCCCCTGTCAATCTCGTCTAATCTCCATAGTTCAGCAAAAGCCCAACGGTCAAATATGTTGATCAAAGACACGCCAATAACCAAATTAAAGTGGAGATGGGCAGGACAGGCAGCAGGACGCTCGGTGAGCTAAGGGGGTCACAGAGTGGTGGCCGAGTGTATAGGTCGATGACGTGTCTAAAGCCGTAAATATCATGTTCATTGTTTCTGATTCCAGTTTTGATGCTGATCAGCTCTGGTCTGGCCGCGCTGGGGCTGAACCTGGTGCAGTCATCGCTGCAGAACTTGATCCTGTCGTGTCTTTTCGAAGCCATCGTCAGCTGCACTGAAGCCGTGCTCTTCTGCGTTATCTGTGAAATTTTCCCCACTAAAGTCGCGTAAGTATAATAAACTTTCCCTTGTAATTGCACAGCATAGTCCGCCTGTATATATCCTACTGCAGGAGTTAAATCACCACCGTACGCACCGTAGTCAGGTTTCCTCGTCATATTTTCCATCACAGTTAGAAGGACAATGTTTGTTTATTATTGACATACCTCTTGCAGTTTTCATCCATCATGTAGTCTATACCTTCCACTTCGCGACGCATGTCTTTTCTTATAGAGAAAGTTAAGCTTAACAGTGGCCTGTTAATTGGCAATTTTATGTACTTCAGACACTTAGGTTTCCACAACATGTTTCCTTTATTATACTGATACTAGAAATTAAAAAATGTAAGTAACTTAGAAAACACAGTTGCTACATGCTAGGGTTCAAAGCCAGACCTCAAGGACATGAAGTAGTCTACATGGTCTCCCTACTGAGCTACCACTGCTATTTTGGAAGCATTCAAGTTTTACTTAGAAAGCATATTGACATATTGACTTTCGTCAGGCAGGATCGTGGCAAATTTGGTCTCTGTCTATCCCTCCGGGATACAGGCGTGAGTTTGTGTAATAAGATGTATGGAAACGTTGTCAATGAGGTTAGTCCTAGTGGAATTGCAATTGGAGAACACAATTATTGACCTGGTTTCGATAAGGTCCGTCGTGCAAATAGTGTACGTACAGCCCTTGGTGGAATCCGGCCCAAAATTTTTATGTGGTTTATCATGCGAGCGAATTGGCAGGCAAAGTTTGCTTATACTCATGTCTCCCCCCAGAGCAACTGCGATGGCAGTGACAGTGATGTGCGGTCGGATCGGCGCCATCGTCGGCAACGTGGTGTTCGGTGCCCTGGTCGACCAGTACTGCATAGTGCCCATCTACATGTTCGGGACGCTGCTCATTTGTAAGCAACACTTTCATACAGCTCATATTACTCGTATCCAAATGACGTGCGTGGAATTTCAACGGTACAACCTGTGATGCGTTACATAAAACTACAATTCATAGTTCATTACGAAAATTCTATGTACATTGCGTAGTGCGTAGCCGATTACTACGATAAATATTGTTTGCTAATCTGTGGGGCATTTTTTCCTCTGTGGTTATGAATTGTCATAGTAAACCATGTATTATAGTTCTATGAAAAGGGGCCCTGTGGTGGTTTTAATAAAAAAATAAGCGAAATTATCATTAGAAAATCAGAAATAATCCAAGCGATGCGGTCCAGTTTTTTTTTATATTAAGTAAACAAATAAATACTAGTAAGGAATCTTTCAATTAATTCCATTGTCATTATCTCCATCAGCTGGTTACAAAGTGCTCAATATCTTCGTTATTACAACGTTTTGCACAATCCTATGCTACATGCACTATCTGGCTGTTAATGTGGGCAACTAATCTTTCCCTGAGATCCCACTAAGATCCCCACTTAGGTAGCTCTGAGATCGTTCTTGAGTGCGCTGTCGAGTTTCTGTATTGTTTTAAACGGTATCTTGAAATGGGCGCTCAAGAGCGATCTCAGAAGTAAGAGCGCTTTATTAATAAGGCCCTAGGCTGTAAATTAAACGCCATTTTATTTTAATTTCTTTAAATATGACTTCCATTTTAGATATACTTTCACAAAGTCGTGGCGAGGCTTGAATGGTTTAATGGTTAGAACACTGGCTTGGTATGCGAGAGTAATGCGATATTAATCCTGCTGTTTCTCCATGTAATATTGCTCTGTTGTTGTTGCAGCGAGCGGCCTCCTGTGTATAATACTCCCGAAGAGCACCAGACCGGAGCGACCGGAGTGATCGTCAGTGGTTGCTTCACTTGCTAGCATAAGTACTATATTTTTATATGATTAAATTAATTATGTTTCGCCAGCAGCGCCTCTTATTTAATATTTCACCGTTCTTCGTCTGGATTTTTGGTGATAGATTTGTCGGAGGGCAAGAAACATGCAACGATCACCCCACCTGAAAAGAATAACATTTACCTCTTTACAAATAAATGTAACATCGAGTTCTCGAGTGGAGACCGCGGATCAGTAAACGTAGTGTGGGACGTCCTCAGACTCGGTGGAGCTCATCATCTTCGCAGGGCGGCTGGCAAGAGCTGGATGAGAGTAGCCGAGGACCGTGCTCAGTGGCGTGCTATAGGAGAGGCCTATGTCCAGCAGTGGACAAGCATAGGCTGATGATGATGATGATGAAATAAATGTAACATCTTGTTAGATTATGACCTTGAAAAGAACAATGGAGAACTTGCACTAAAAATGTTTTAATAGTATAGGAGAGGACACGTTAAAAGATAAATAAACGTGGTATTGTTTTTTCTCTGCGACTAATACTTTTGATAATATAACCAGTCGAACAGTCAGTATAGTCGCGTGGTGCTAAATCGACCTTAGATTCTAACGTAACGCCTATAATATATGGAGCGTTTATCAATATTTGAGTTATCTCGTAAAGTATGTTTTTATGCATGTACACCCTTATAAGAAAACGTTCAGAATTAAATGACAAAACGAAATCTACATAACAAGTTTTATGTTATTAGAGTAACTTTATTTTTCGAATATTTTGTGACCCCAAAAACCCCAAAACAAATGTTTTTATTGTTTTATTTTTAAATTTTTCTAAGGTTTTCATATGATTTCTAGTAACTTTATTTTTCGAATATTTTGTGACCCCAAAAACCCCAAAACAAATGTTTTTATTGTTTTATTTTTAAATTTTTCTAAGGTTTTCATATGATTTCTGTGGTATAAAAGCAATGTCACTCCGATCTAAGTTCGACGCAAGTTCACCATTAAAAACCATTGTTATGGTGGCCACCATCGGGTCATTTAGAATTCTACAGATTAATTTTAACTTCATTAAGAACGTCTTTTTTATGACTGTGGAGTTCTCATTCCAAACTTATAGGCTACTAAAGACTTTAGGATTTTTAGTCAGCCGGGATTTGTATTGGTCCTAACTTGGTAAAGTATGACTTAGGGTTACCGACAGCCACTCTCGGTGTAACTTTATTGCACGGTTATTTCTAAAGCCGTTATCGAACGCTCTCAAAACTGGGCCTCAAGCGAATTTGTTTTTTAGATTTGTACCGATTTAAAATAGTTCACTGTTTTATGTTATTAAGTGTTCGTTTATCTAAATACTCGCCAAAAAATAATTGCTACATGCACCATATATTGGCCAAAACTTACTTAAACAAAATATACTGGTTCCGACGAAGGTGGCTCGGCAGTGTGACAGTGCGAAGGCCCCAATTAGGTTGATACCAGAGTATCCCGTAACTCTTGCAACCACCAGCCCCAAGCACGACACCATTCCCCTGAAAGATAAAAGATACAAATAATTATTGTATAATATTGGATTTCTGTTAATGAAATCTCTGTGTAAAATAAGGAATATTCTATCTATCTATCTATATAATGGTATAGAAAAAATGGAAATAGCAAGCGATGGTAGCGCAACGATAGCCAACTGCCACACAGAAGGGACGTGGGGCGAGGGCGCGGAAAAGAGCGCGTCTTTTATCCAATTCACTTTCATACAAAATGCACTGAAGGGACGGGACAAAGCCCACACTGAAGAGACGGGCTGAGGATGCCAGTTCTATGCAACGCGTCGCGTCTTTTTCGCGCCCCGCCCCACGTCCCTTCTGTGTGGCCGCTGGCATAGAACGCCTCACATTCGAAAGGTGCTGGATTCGAAATGAGATAGTCATCATCACCATGATGAAATATATTATATATATATATGTGTGTGTTTATATGTATTTGTGTGTAAGTGTGTAGATGTATGAAGTGTAGGTGCAGTATTATAGCTTTATTAAACATTTCAATATATATATAGCTGTAATAATTTTATACTATGTGACAGATATGCATGTATACATTTTGCACACATATTTATGTTATATTTCACTACCCCTGCTGTTTCTTTGCGGTAACATTCCTGTTTTTGCTTTTAAAATGAGTCATAGCGGCAATTGCATGTTTGTCTTTATGCTTTGCTCGTATAAGCCACTCTTTGTTTTGGGCGTCCGCGATACAGGTTTTACCGAGTACGGGGCCCGCTGTGTATCGCTCATGTAAAAATGTTGCTATGGTAATAAATTATTTGCATTTTCACACCTGCTATTCAGAAAAGATCCTTTGATTCCCTCAAATGAGGGATCAAAGTTGTACTTTTCTTCCCTGATATTCTAGTTTTTTTTTATTGCCCTCAGCATGATCCGTGTGCAGATTTTCACAAAATGTAATTCCAATTCGATTATTATTTTGTTGCAATCGATCATAAACTTCTTTCGATATCTTAATTGTGTTTGATTTAAATTTTACTTATAGCAGGTGTGAAAAGCAGTATGTGTCACTCGGTAGCAAAATTATTTCCGTCTTGGGCGTAAACACTTGAATCCCTCGCTACGCTCAAGATTCAATATACCGCCCTCGCCGTAAATATTATATATCATTTTGCTCCCTTGAGACACAATCTACTATAGTATGATTAGCGAAAGCTGGCGCGTAAACCATATGCCATTCCCCGTCCTAGCGCATGTGAGACAGGTGCACAAAATACGTGCTAGCTTTCATTAATACTTATATCTAGAGATGGACCATTGTCGGTGCAGCATTTTTCTGTACTGAGACCACATGCCACATTCTCATTTACGACAACAAATGGCTTATCTTGAGAATCACCGCATTGGAACTATTTGAACATGGGATTGGAATCGTTGGAACAAAGAGATTGGAACTACGGAATCTAATCCACCTATTTCCAACTGAGCCTTTGTACATCATTAAATACTGAGCCTTTGTACATCATTAAGATACAATAATGTTTATTTCACAAAAGTTGCCTCTCTTGTGTCCTACTGCTAGGCAGAGGCTTTCCAACTCTCCCTGTCCCTAGTTACCTCATACCATCCCGGCAAGTACCGGCATTGCCATATTGAATAATTACGATCAAGTTACCTGTATGACGTAGGGAACCTTTCCACAAAGTAGACTGACGTGAGTCCAGACCCCGCCATAAGCACAGTGGTAAACATGTAGAGGGTCATCGCAGACACAGGCTCCGGTGTCCAGGTCACTATCGACGATGATATCGCAGAGGTCAGGAGCAGCCCGACCATAACGGTCTTCTTCCAGGACCAAGCTCGGGATAACGCCAAGAATATGAAGAAAAACAGTATGGTATAGGCACAACCAGCTATAAATGTATTCTCTTCGAGTCTACTGCTACATGGAATCTGCAAAAAATATAAATACCTAGGTTACAGAAATATCATTCATTGCGTTTCATGCGTACATACAGCTGATAGCAGGTCAACGTTTACATTTTTGTTGCAAAACTGTCCGTAACGTAACCGAGTAGGTACCGTGCACGCTTGTAAATGTTGATGTACTGTTGAATGTACATACATACATAAACATGCGTCTGTATCCTGGAGTGGTAGGCAGTGGCCAGTGTTTGCCATTTGCCACGATCTTGACAAAAATCTTTCGCTTTATTAACATTTATTGACATGCTTACTATTACTATCATTGCATTCTGGGAATATCAGTAACATAGAAGGTGGTAGCATGATAATGTTGGCCAATTTCTACCGCAGTGGTCGACTGAAGAGATTTCACCAGCAATGAGGAACTATTATTTTGCTATTAAAATAGTATATTTCATTACGAGTGCGGAAAGCCTGTCACTGCAAAGAGGTCCGGAATAAGTTGCAATGACGGTTCCGCACGTGTACTGAACAACTATTTTTAATACAGTTGCGAAAAAATTAAGCAATTTAATAAGGAAAATTTTTGGAAAATGGCGCTAACCGTAAAAGAATATAAGCAGAGATTTTTATTTTTTTTTCTTCACCTATTCTGGGTAGGCAAAGGGAACTATGCTCATACAACCAAATCTTCAGTAGAATTTTTTTATAGATATGAAATGAAAATTAAATATAATGAGATGAAATTAAATGAAACCTAACCTACCTCATTAAATCAAATCATAAAATCTGATATTGAAACAAATTAGTAGCTTCTTTTTAGAAATATTTGCATGAATCATAAAAACTTCTATGGTTGGTATTTTCTTTTTAATAGACATTATTTTGACAGTTGGGAAAGAGAACGCACGAGTTCAGAAAAGGTAAAGAAAAAGCTCGAGTATGTAATAGCCCACACCCCGAACGCTATACGTCCCTGCAATAAGCCACTTTTTGAGCAACTGCATTAAAATACCGTATCACCTCAGAATACCACTTACATATTTAAAACTTTGCCTGATTTTTTTTTGGGAAATAAATAATTGTAATTACCATATCACCCGTATTATTTGTGATAAGAGATCGTTTGTTATCACCAGCTACCATCAGCTCACAGAGACCTTGACTCTTGCCATGTGATGACATCAACGAGCTGAAGAACGCGTCGGCTATGAGCGGAAACCATACAACAAATCCATTGGCCCTGAAAAAACAAAGCTAAATTCTGTTAATGCAAATGTGCAAGAAACCACTATCAAGCCACTATTTTAACAGATGTTTTTGTTTCATGGCTGTATGCTGCAAAAGATGCATTAAGTCTTCGACGTATCTGCGTAATAAAGTCATTAGTAATACACGAGTTTGGTCCCTACTTCATTTCCCCGATTAAGATAAGTTTTGGTTTCATAGCAATTTGACGCTAATAGCAACTTTATATAAATAATCATGGCTATTCGAATGGCTATAACTTATACCTGCGAAATCAAATAAAAATGTAACATTGGTCAAAATTACGTGCTAAATATAACAGCATTAAGGTAGTAGAGCTGCAAGGATCTCAGTAAGTAAGGTGTTTTGAAGAGTGGGGCAGTCTGCTGCCAGATTGACTGAAGAACCGGGGACGCTGCGCCGTTTACTGCTCTCTAGATCTTCGAGGATGATGCTTTTGACCTAAAATTTTTGCGATATAAAAAAACACGCGAATTAGGGAAAAGAAAGGAAGAGAAAGAGGGAGAAGGCATTTATTTTTTTATTTTATTTGCTTTAACAGCCACATAAACAGACAGTGAACAAATAAACAAACACAAGGAGAATTGATAGAGAAAGGGGATCGTAATGAAATAAAAGGTATACGCATTCGAAATTTCAAAGGATTACCTCCATTCGTAGTCCAGATCTTTTTTAGCACACTTATAGCCTCCACGACCCTTCCTTCATTGGCTAAAAATTTTGGACTCTCGTAGAAAAACAATAAAAGTAAAGCCACTAAGCCCAAAGGTAGAGCCATGATCAGAACTAAGAGTCGCCAAGGAGAGAAGATACCCAGGAAGCCAAGGTTAAAGGCAAAGTCCAAGTTGAGAATGAAGTATCCTGCCACTGAAAGATTCTGATGACAATATTGATATTTGAGTTATCGAATCTTGGAAATTATGGATGGAATGAAAATGAAAGCTTGACTCAGACCATTTGCTTGTGGCTGGACTCAGACCATTTGTTGATTGGTCCGAAGTACTGGAAAACAGTAACAGATTAATATTTTAGACACATCTAGGTACAGACCGTAGGAATATGTCAGGTTGAGACAAAAAAAGGCAGCTGAAATCATCATATAGTTCCCTCGTACGCGCTGACTACATGACTCTCCTAGAAGCACGAAAGTAGTTCCTTGAGCACAGCAGGAACTGAAATATGGCAGATTTGTTAGGTTACTATGCTGCCTACTCTTCGAGATCAGTGCATTTATCCCATAGATTTTAGTACCTCAGTGAACTTACTGTGTTGTTCACTGATCTGAATTCTGAATAAGAAATTCAGTAGCGCACAGTTTTTTTTTTACCTATTTTGATATTATGAATCCTACGCGATTCTTCATATGTGAGTATTTGAATATCTATTGACCCAATATAGACTAAGCGTCGACCATGAATTTACTAAACATGTAAGAAGATACTCACAAACTAGAAGAAATAAACTTGAACACAGCTAACACGATCCAGTTGGGCGAAATACTGCTCAGTAAAGAGATCACACAACTAACGCCCATAGAGATGAGGAGCGACTTTCTTCGTCCTTGAGTATCCGAGAAATAACCCCAGACGTACGACATCACAATGGCACCTAAACAGTAATTATACAACGTGTTATTGAAATCACTCAAAACTTGAATAGTGTTTCTTTAGCACTGATAAAATTTAAATCCAATAAACAGATGCAGAGAGTTCTGGTGAACTTTAGAGAGCCATGGCCCGCGACGACTATTGAATCGAGCTTGTATCGCGTTCTCAAGTCACCGTGAGCATGACTCAGTGGATGAAGAATTACAAGTAGATACTCATTAAGCTTGAACATGTACGAAATTGCAAAAAAAGTGGTTTCTCATAAATTTTCGGCAATTTCAGAGTTGTCCCATAATAAAAGTGTAATAACCCCCCAAAACACTTAGCTTCCTGCAACACGCTGTACTTTTTTTCTAGTGTCTACAATACAGAGTTCTAATCTAATATTATCTAATGGCATGTTCCGTGTGGCGCCGGATTAAGAATAGCTACACTACATTTCCTCCCGTGGATGTCGTAAAAAGCGACTAAGGAAATAAATTACCAGGAGACGGGTAGCGTCGAGCGTGCGGGTCTTCCTGAGATTCCAACCGCATACTGCGATCGCCAACCCGCCTGCCAAGCGTGGTGATTATGGCAAAACCCCTCATGGTTATGAAAACCATGAGGGAGGCCTATGTCCTGCAGTGGGCGTCAACGGGCTGATGACGATGATGATGATTATCTAATGGCGGCACAAGATCGGGAAGCTTGGAAAACCATGAGGGAGGCCTATGTCCTGCAGTGGGCATAAAATGGCTGATGATGATGATGATGATTATCTAATCTATTCATGTCTCTCACAACAAACGACAAGTTCGTTTGACTAGTATTGTTCCAATACAAACTCGACCCGTAGGCAGCAGCAACGTTGAAAAGACAGTGTAAATTCTTCACGATCAATAAAATTTCTGACCTCTGAATACACAATTTTGGTGCAACAAAATGTTGATGCAACTGGACTCTACTAACAAAATTACAAGTGAGTCTATTTGGTGTTCCATTTTCAATGGAACTGTATCAATTAAGTCCAGACATTGAGACAACGGTCATTGAGACAATGGGCTTACCAGCAAACGCCATAGAGTTGAAGACGCTTTTTTGCGCCATAGTAAGACGGAACTCGCAGCTGCAGCCCGTGACGATGACAGAGAAGCCGAACATGTCCATCCCCATAGACAGGAACGACAGAGTCATCACAGCTAGCAACGCGGCATTGTAGCGATCGATACCTGGCGGGTAGTAACTTCGTTTGGTGAAAATGGGTACTTTTGCTAAGTACCTAAATAAAATAGATTAAACAGCTTTATTTTTCATTCGGAAGGGTTTATATAAGTGCTTAGCTTAATAAATTTGATAAATATTTATTATATCGTGGTTTTAGTATTTGTTGATAAAGAGGCAACAGAAATACATCATCTGTAAAAATTTCAACTGCCTAGCTATCACGGTTCATGAACAGCCTGGTGACAGACAGGCGGACGGTGAAGTCTTAGTAATAGTCTTTATTTGTACTGTGGTAATAAGGTCCCGTTTGGCACCCTTCGGATACGAAACCCTAAAAAATGTCTTACGGGTACCAGCGCCTTCCAATTCTCTTGACACTATTTCGAGTTGGCGGGAACCCCGATATTCGGTTAACAGCAGTAGATATACACGTACTAAAATTATTACAGGATTACAGAACAGGATTTTAGACTATTTATACAGTTTCTACCGTTCCAGTGCGTAGACATACATTTTTAAATGAAGTGAAGCCGGATTTGCGAAGCACCATCCTTCTCTGTCCATCTCAATCCATCCTCTAAGATTCCATTATCGCATTATTCCACGGAAAAGTCAATTACAGTAACTTCGCCTGGTACACACGAGGTCATGTACTAAATGACATGACTTATCGTTTCTTAGTTACTATAATTAGTATTTTTTTTAGGATTTCCTACCCAAACCTTATTACTAAAGAAGTAAACTAAAGTAAAAAATTGTTTATTGCACTAAGAGTATAAGCAGTAGGGTGTACATTAGGTGTTGAGACTCCACTGTTTGTCTTTCTGTCTGTCACCAGGATGTATCTCACGAACCGTGATAGTTTGACAGTTGAAATTTTCACAGATGATGAATTTAGGTTGCCGTTATAACAATAAATACTAAAACAGAATAAAATAAATATTTAAAGGGGGCTCCCACACAACAAACGTTATTTATTGCCGTTTTTTGCGCGATATTAATAATTGCAACAGGTAGACGCTTGAAATATTCAAATGTTGTTTAGATAATGGCACGGAACCCTTCGTGCGTGAGTTCGACTCGCACTTGGCCGGTTTTAGTAGTAATACCACTCGCTAACTGGAAAGGAAAACATCCCGAGAAAACTGCGGCTTAATACCTACTTTTGGCCTATAATGTTGATAACGTCAATACAATCACCATCACTAACCTCATACCACTCCGTGCTTACTGTAAAAGGACAACTCAACAAAGACAACAATTCGTACAAATCAATGTGCGGCAGCCCCCTCCTACGGGTATCGAATGCACGACTTCGAGAACACAGCAGTCCACGTGGCCATTTCCTCCAACAAGACAAGGAGAAGCAATGAACGGTGCCATCTGTGCATGGATTCTTTTATATTTTAATGGGTAATTTTCAATCTCATGAAAAAAATATAAATTAAACTAGAATCTATGGTACTAGATTGTACCAGTATAACCCCCAGTTTCTCGTACACTAACATGCTATTAATCTACTGTTAACAGCTGTCAATTGACCAAAGTAGGTACACACAAAAAACACACTGACAGCTATTAACAGTAGATTAACAGCTTGTTAGTGTACGAGAAACCGGGGGTAAGTATCTCAAGGAGGTTAGCGAACTTTTTAAGATTTTAAGACCTCCTTTCTTCTTAAAAGTTATTTTAAATTCATTGAACTGCTTTTTAGTATTGTACTATAGAGCTTAGCACTTTAATTCCTTGATCTGTATTTCAAAAACAAAAAATTCATAAACGATCAATCACATACTCGGTGTGGTCAGGCGACAAGTTTTTTCATTCCATTGACGCGAAGAACGTATCAAACGTGGGGGCGCAGACTTTGAGTTGCAATGAAATGATATCGATGCGTTCAGGCAGATGCAAATAATTATACTACAATTAATCAAACTACGATGCATCATCGAAGGGTCTTCTGGAAAGATTTCGAAGGAGATTGAAGTAGACTAACAACTGTGAGTGGTGAAACTAAGTGGTTCAACCATATTTCTCTTCCGCAAAGAGGTCTTCCTTCAATCTGGTCGGAAATCATTTACGGAACCTTATTACACACCTGTTTCATCCAAAGCCTCTTCGTATGTGAAGCATTCTTTACTCAATCTTGGCTCATCTTGACCGTCTCTTTTGGTTTTCTGCACAAGACACTGAATTCATAAAGCAAAATCATTTTAAGTTCACCATCTTGCTGTCACGTGTAATATGTTTTTCAAGTAATATTGTTTGGTTTAAAATTCTTTAAAGTATCGACAAAGCAAATTTTATTGGCTGTATTATATTGGCTGTGTTTTATTGACTGCAGTCGGGTCTACTACACACCGATAGATATATTTTTCACAATAAGATATTTTAATTGTAAGAGAAGAGGTATTACCATGTATCGCCACGTTTAAGCCTATCTCGGTGGTACCAGCTGTGGAACAGCTGTCGGGTGAAAAAACTTTGTGAGGTTACTTGATGCAAATGAGATGTAAACGACTCATTTGCAGATCAAATGAAACGTTAAAGATATTTTTCGGTTTGTCACCAATGCACCTACAGGATGCTAAATAACTGTTACCTACAAACGTTAACTGTAGACCACTTTATGCATCAATTTTTCTTGGGAAATTACCCAAATTTTTGGGTTCATAAGCAGCCTAAATACGACCCACTGTAGGGCACTGGCCTTCTCTCAGAGAGAGAGTATGGGCTTAATCTCCACGCGTGTCCACCGCGGATTGGCTATTTCAAGAGGTATGTGAATAGCTCAGACACTCAAGTTTCCTCACGATGTTTTCCCTCACCGTTAGCGAGTGGTATTACTACTATAACTTCACAAATGTACATAACACAACATCATAGGTACATGCCCGCACTGGGAATCGAACCTGGGTCTCTCGCTTCCGAGTCCAATCTTCTGCCCACTAGGCTACCACCGCCAATTTTTGGGTTACTACCTATAATATAAAAAATATTAGCATGCAATGGATGCGTACGTAAATTTTAGTGTTTTGATAGCAATGACAGAGCGTAAGTATGAGCCAGAGCGCTACAAACGTAATTGATCTTGTTGGTATAATAAATTGTGTTTCTTGTTCTGGTTCTTCAATAAGGCCGCCAATTGTATTATGTACCCTTTTAAATATTTTTTGCATACATACATAAACTCACGCCCGTATCCCAGAGGGGTAGGCAGAGACCAGGGTCTGCCACTTGCCAAGATCCTGAGAGATCACTTTCGCTTCCTCAACATTCATTGGTCGTTGCATGCACGCACGCCGGTTTCGGGTACTTTTTAATGTTACCCTTTGCTAATACATCCCCTATTTGTTCGATGTATGTCCGCCTGGGTCGTCCCTTGTTTTTTCCCCGATAAAAATAAAGCATATTCTTATCTTATCATTGCTTGAGATCTTTGTTTTCAATAGATTGCGCGCCGATTTATAAAAGAAAAGACCAAAAATCAGTAAGGTTCCTTGGGCAGAAATTTCTTGACAAAACAGTTTTAAACTTGTGCATATTAGAAATGGAAGTGTTATCGCCATTGAAGACACGGTTTTCAGGTTTTGCGTTATTTCAGTAAGCAGAATCCTATTTCATAAAACTACAACTCATGGTCTACTTCGACAGTTCAATATACACTGCATACCCGATTAACCCACAGTTTGACAAGTGGAAGCACATGTAGGTACTGTACAATGTACATAGGGTTGTCGTAATCTAATACATAAAAATCTGGTGTCAGAGTGTTTATTTTCGAACTCCTCCGAAACGGCTTCACCGATTTTTATTAATTTTTTTGTGTGTATTTGGTAGGTCTGAGAATAAATAGGTCGTAAGCTAATAAATATGGCAAAACCACTTTTGCCATATTTATTAGCTAGTAATGTATATAAATTGTAGTTTCATAAAACGCGGCCCTGTTGTAAGTTTGGAATTTTCATGTGATGTAGTAGGTATTTCTAGAGTAGATACTGGTATCTTCCTACGATCATCCACCATATGAACAGCACGACTGTCACGCGACTCACGTGTAAGACACTATAGAATTGGAAATGTTAAAACGACTTAAAGAATCGACCACTTTCATTTTCCTACCAATATTTTAGTGTTTTGTAATTGGTCTCCGCGCATCTTGGGAGCCCCAACAACATTCTCAGTTCTTAATTATATTGAACGCGCAGGGCGTTGATAGTCTTTTGTGCTTAGTATACCCATTGTAATAAATATTGTGCATTTTTAATATTTTGTTAGTGTTACATTTTTAATGAACCTTAATAAATAAATAAGTTTGCTCAAGTCCATTTACCAACTTCATTTGCTAGTAACAAGTCGTTATCAATTACGATGTGAGGTACTTACCTACCTAGTTTGCAGTTAACTCGTGAATTTAAATGTTAGACCTTACCAAGCACTAAATTACTTGATAGGTAGTCTACTTGACTCATCATGGACAACAAAGGCTTTTGTGGTTCAAAAAGTGATATCAACGGACAGAATCGTGAATGTAAAGTTAGTGAAAACACGCAGGAAGACCACACGGTTTCATTTGAAGATGCCTTAAACATTGTCGGTAAGTTTATCTTACGTTTGATCCTACAGAATAATAACGTGTTATAACTCTGTAATTTTATTGTAATTATAAACTCCGATATTCCTGCATCGCGCAAGCAAAATGTTTCACATGACATACCATAAATTATATAACGTCCGACGAACATCAGTCGGACCGGCCGTCCCCAGGCATACGATCTGCCTGGCGGGAAATTTGCCTTTATAGTGGAAGAGCACGACCACCCGCTCTTCCCTTACTTTGATTTCAGATAACAAATCCATAGAGTTGTTAGTACGAGCTTAGACTATGTTAGTAAGATAATAATATATAGTTTATGTATTTTTTTTGCAATAAATCTTTCTTGGCACTACCCCTTCCACTATCTACGCAACCCAAGGTTAGCTGGAAGAAGATTCTTATAAGTATTAAGCTCGCTTTTGTATAAACAACTTTTTTGTGCAATAATATTTTTTTTCAATTGAATTAAATTCAATGTGAAATTAATTGTACTTAACCTCAAATATTAAATATTGCCTATTTTTCGTACGAGGAGGCACGAAATATGTTTGTATGATATTTTATTTGTAAATAATCACATTTTCAACACAAACAAAAACGGTCGGAGGAATAATCATAATCCAAACTGAAACCCTGCAATCGGTAATTCATAAAAAAAGATACTCTATGGGTAATTCCTACTGAATTTAATGGATATTGAAAAACGTCATAGCAGAATAAGAAGATGAAAAAAAATAGAAAAACGTCACTTTATAGACAATGGTCAAAGTCACTTTATCTGATAATACCACAGATTACCCTCTTTTGACACTGCAGCGCTGAAGTTTTAGGGTTCCATACCCGAAGGGTGCCAAACGTTACCCTAGAAAGGTGCCAAACGGGACCCTATTACTAAGACTTCACTGTTCACTGTTGTATCTCATAAACCGTGGTAGCCAGGCAGTTGAAATTTTCACAGATGATTTATTTCTGTTGCCGTTATGACAACAAACACTAAAACAGAATAAAATAAATATTTTAAGGGGGCTCCCATACAACAAACGCTGTCTAAAGACAGCGCTTGCCATCTAGCGGCCATCGATGTAACCTTCACAGCGCCGATGTCATGTTATTAAATGTTAATATTAAACGCTTGTTATTGGTTTCTATAGATGGTGCTGTTCTCAAATTCGATCTTTGTCTAATGTTGTATAAATAGTCGTAAGGAACCCTCCGGTTACAATACAATAACATATAAAAATTTTGCACTGCATGCAAATTGTAGGTTCCACAAAGCAGTAATGCACAACGCGAAGAATCGGTTGTAGCAGTGGAGCGAAATCCTTAATACAACGAGCATATTGTCCTTAACAGGTCACGGTAGCTACAACAGGTGGCTGCTGATGGTCCTCATTGTCATACTCTTGGCATCCGGAGTGGACATGTTCGGCAATGCGGTGCTGGTGTTCGCCTGCAGCTGCGACCTGCAGTTGACTCAAAAGCAGAAAGCCATCCTCAACTCGGTGCCGTTTGCTGGTAAGTAGAAATGGGCACAAATCAGTCTTTTAAGATTAGAAAAATTTGAAAACAATGTAGAACCAAAGCGGGTAAAAGGGCACCTCTTTTAGAACAGTCAAAACGTATAACACTCACCTTAATACTCTAGATGTATTTACACTTACCCCTGCGTCATTTAGGGCACTGGCTCTTAACATAATTGAGGTTAACATAAGTGAGGTTTTTATTTTCCTTTCCTTTCCAGGGATTGTTTATTGGACTATGCGTGCATTCATTTGTTTCATTTCTTAGTTTAATAAAAACAATATTGTAAAATCTGGTTGATGGAGCTACTACTGATTATATTTTTTTACGTTTGATTTATCTGCTCGAGATACATTGTACTTCTGTTTGTTGTCCCTAATAAAGAAAATAAAATTTGCAAGCTGAAGTGGCCTGGCTGGTCATATATGCCGAAGAACCGATTGTCGATGGGAGACAAAGGTTCTCGGGTGGAAACCATGACTAGCAAACGCAGCTGCGGACGCCCACCAGCTCGCTGGACCGACGATCTGAGGCAGATTGCTGGCAGTGATTGGAGCAGGATGGTCGAGAGCAGAAGGAAATGGCGAGTTTTGGGGGAGGCCTATGTCCAGCAGTGGACGAGTACAGGCTGATTGATTGATTAGGCATTTTAGGTAGAATATCTAGGTATTTAGGAAGAGGCATTTTAGGGAGAAAATCCTATCCTTCCGGTAACAAAGTTCTGTGCACCATTACCTATACGAGTACTTCTTCACATGTAAATTCTAGAAGCATTAAAACCGTTTATGAACATACTCTCTCTCTGAGTGAAGGCCTGTGCCCTACAGTGAGACGTATATAGGCTGCTTATGTATAACATTTTGGAAATACTGTTTATTCAGAAAATGAATGAATTTTCATATTATATTATATCGAGAGAATTAATTCTATTTTAACAAAATCGGTAGGAACAATCCAAACATTGTTAGTTTGGACTATCTTTCTACCTTAGCGGATTCTCAAGTCGTCCGTTGTATTTATTGTTGTTAACTTGCATCAAACTATACTAATAATGCGTGAAACGTGGTCTTTATTCTTTAGTCTACTTTAACAAATCGTTTTTGCAAAAAGTGTCAGACCAATCTCTCATTCATGTGAGTAGTGATGTGTGTTGTCCACCAGGTCCTATCTTCATGTCCTACGCGTGGGGCTACCTCGCAGATACGCGGGGCAGGCAGAAGACCCTGGTCTATGGCCTCGGCGGAGGAGCAGTGATGGCTTTGATCAGTTGTTTTTCGCCCAATTGGATCTTTATGGCTGTTACCAAGCTCATTAGCATTAGTTTGTAAGTATTTTTTGAGTCTGTATTAGAATTGTTGGAGAAGAGTACCAACGCATTTAAATTAGAAACAACACAGCTGTGAAAATTTATATCTTGTTGCTGTAACCTACTAAAAAAAAAAACCATAGAAGTATTTCTTCCTATAAAATTCACACTAAAAAACTGCCCCAGTTCTCTTGACTATCTTTACTTTCTGTAATTGGTTCATTATGTGTGCCATGCGTGACGTGAACGTCGATTGGCCAATAGTAAGTGACAGTGTAACTGATAATTGGTTTTATACAAAAACGTCTCCGTCGAGAACCCATCGAAATATCTCGGTAGGTACCTCGTAAGATGGCGGTTTGACGGAGGCAGGTGCATAGATATTTTGCCAGGTAATACTGAACTTGCTCCGATTGGTAACACGATTGACAAGCACCGCTCGCCATCCCTCATTGAACGTGGGGTCACTTTTAGCGCTAGTTAGACATCTATGTTTTTAACTATCACTGGCTGTAACCCCCTGTTTCTAACCTAACCTAACCTAACCTAACCATTGGTTAATCTACTGTTACCAACTGTCAGTTGGTCAAAGTGCACAAAAACCAAAAAAAAGGCCAAGTGCGAGTCGGACTCGCGCACGATTTGTTGTATGGGAGCCCCCCTTAAATATTTATTTTATTCTGTTTATAGTATTTGTGCAACAGAAATGCATCATCAGTGAAAATTTCAACTGCCTACCTATCACAGTTTATGAGATGCAGCCTCGTGACAGACAGACAGCCGGATAGACAAACAGACAGACGGACGGTGAAGTCTTAGTAACAGGGTCCCGTTTGGCACTGCTAACAACAGCGGTTAACCGTAGGTTAACAGATTATTCATGGAGGGGAAACCGGGGAGGATTCTATAAGTAACAATTTCTGTCTTCTGAAATGAAGGCGAAACAAACCACAAACTTTACTATGAAAGCGAAAGTATGAAGAGCATAGAATCCATCATGTAATAGTTCTAATAGAGGATGTATTAGCCAAAGGCAAGATAAAGAGTATTCGAAACGGGCGAACGTGCATGCAGCGCCTAATGAAAGTTGATGAAGCGACAAGTTTGCCAGAATCCTGACCAGTGGCCTCTGTCTATCTCTCCGAGATTCATGCGTGTGTTTGTGTATGTACGTATGTATCTAATAGCTTATGAAGGTTCATTTCTTATTACTTATATTCTTCTTCTCTTATATATAAAAATGAATTGCTGTTCATTATGGCCAGTTTCTGAACTGAGTTTTTCGCTAAGTAAATGGTTGACTGTAGTGGTGTCTCTTCGAATTTCTCAGAAAAGACCGTAACAGAATGTTACTTAAGTATGTACTTAGCAAAATTCTCAATTCAGAAACCGCCCCTTAGTCTCGCTAAAACTCGAGAACGACTGGACCGATTTGGCTAATTTACAAAATATATATTTGTGGATGTTCAAGGAAAGTTTAAATGGTGAGATAAAAAAAACATATAATATAGATGATACGAAGTTAGAGGCTGCACCAATTTGGCATTTTTTTCTTGTGTTTGTGGAAGTCCAGGGAAAGTTAAAATTGTAAGAACGAAAAAAATATAATGTGATACGGAGTTCACGGGGTCATCTAGTTGATTTAGAACTTCGGCTCACTGGCTGGGGACCTGGCGGGAGCCGGAGTGGGGGAATTAGATTCGAGCTATACTTTCTATTAAAAAGCGGATGGGGCTGTGTTGGGTTACACGGCCGTTGGTGTAACGTGAAACGTCTGTAAGCGGTAATTTTTAGTTCAATCTGCGCAATGTGTTACGCGGCACTGGCGCCATCTACCGGCACGAATTGTAATTTGGAACTAGGTTATATTCTCTGGATTTTTCACAGGTCCTCTTGTGCTCAATCGACCACCTACACGTTCATCGGTGAATCATGCGTGCAGAAGAAAAGAGGGACCTATATGATGTTGTTAACGTCAGCTCTTTTGTGTTGTCAGTCAATTTTTTTTGGTAAGGATAGTGTAAAGTATATTTAAATATAATAGATACAGTCTTTATTTATAAACAGTTCTCAGACTCAGTTTATACAGTCTGTGGTAAAGGAAGAGACATAGCCTGACATAATTTTAACTGTTTTAGAGAAATCATGATTTTATAAATAAGACCGTTAGACCTTCCATAAGCAGCCTATATACGTACCACTGTAGCTCATAGGCCTTCTCTCAGGGAGAGTATGGGCTTAATCACGCGTGCCCACCGCGGATTGGCGATTTCAAGCGCTGAGGTATGTGAATAGCTCAGACACTCAGGTTTCCTCACGACGTTTTCCTTCACATTTAGCGAGCGGTACTGCTATAGTACGAGTTATAGTAGCAATACCACTCACTAACTGCAAAGGAAAACGTCGCAAGGAAACCTGAGTGTCTGAGGTGTTCACACACCTCAGCGCTTCAAATTGCAAATCCGCGGTGGGCACGCGTGCTGATTAAGTCTATACTCTCTCTCTGAGAGAAGACCTGTGCCCTGCAGTGGGACGTATATAGGCTACATAAAAAATACGGAACGTTTTGGAATATTTTGATATTGTCGCCATTGTAAACGTTGTTTGAATTTATGAGTAAAACCCCTATTTGAGATAGAAATAATCAATTCCAGGTCTCAGCTACGTAATTCTTCCGCTGGATTTCTCGTATGACATGGGCGTCTTAGGGAGATTCTTGCCGTGGAGGCTTCTGGCCCTCGTCATGACAGTACCCCTCATCGTCGGGTTTTTTGGCCTTCTGGCTTTCAATGAGAGCCCAAAGTTTCTGGTAAGCAAAGGCCGGGAGAAAGAAGCCTTGGAAGTTATGAAGAATATGTGGATCAGGAATGGGGGATCTCCTGACATGTTTCAAGTAAGTGAACATAACATATCTGTTCAGATCATAAAGATGAGGAAAGTGGCTAGCTACTACATGTACAAAGAGTTATCGTTACAGTATCAATGTTTCAAGATACTGGATAAGTTTTTTTTGTTCGAATTCAGACGTTAAACATAGCAAACGACCGTCATAGAGTAAATGGCAATGCACCTTTCACGACACAAAAATTCGCCATAAAACAAACGCATCAAATGCTATAAGCGTCAATGCCGTAATCTCTCTGTTAGAGATATACTATTAGTCTCATGAAATCCCTGTAATTAAAATAAAAAAGAGAATCAACGTTTTGGTACTGGTACACAGATAAAAAAGATAACACTCGACGAGCACACCCCAAGTTTGTCCTGTAAAGATTCCTTCCTGAAATCGCTGTGGCATCAGACGGCTCCTCTCTTCAAGCCTCCGTTACTGAAGAGGACGATGCAGCTGTTTTATATATCATCCATCACGTATTCCATGTAAGTCTTGACCAGCGTTTGCCACTAACAATAATATGTGTTTTTCGAGCTCACGTCCTCGCCCCGCCCCGTCTTATCTGTGTGGGCTATTTCCTATCGCTTCGATACATTTTGTATGAAAGTGAATCAAAATGTCGCCGCGTCTTTCCTAAGGCCACCCCCAGAAATGACTTAGTATTTTATATATTATCGCGGGAAAGCAGCCGAAAAACATGTGTAGTCCACCAGCAAATAGTCAACAGCTGATCGACCTTTAGCAAAAATTTAAAAATCTTCGTTAAAAAAGTGCCCGTAAGGAAACGTACAGATTAAATGGAACGTGCTATCAACTGTTAGAACTTGTGTTAGGCAGACCTTGAAAGTAACAATAAGAAACCAATATTATTTTCAAGGTCAGGACTCAAGAGGTTAAATGTCACTTAGTAGTAATTTCAAAGTTAATTTTCTATGAAGAATTTTATCTAACTGATACTTTAGCGACATAATTATAAGTCATTGGTGTCAGTCAGTCAGCCCTAGTCGGTGCGTAGTACATCAGACTTGAATCTTTACTTAAAATACGCTTATGTGTACTTACCTGTTTCGTTTTTTCAGCTGCAACGGGTGTATCTCATGGTTCCCTTTCTTTGTTAACAAGTTCTTCATGTCATTGGGCTCTGGTGATGGGCAGAAGCTTTGCCAATTGCTTGAAAATACAACCGTAAGCAGAACAAACAGCGGTAATAATGTATGTACCCAATAATAGTATGTTATTCTTGGAAATACCTACGTTTACAATTTGACTTGGATAAAAACCCAGATCATTTATTAGCAAAACTTAATTAACTTGATTTCCACTGAAACCACTTGTAAATTTAACTTAAGCAATAAATAATCGCACTTATACACGTTAAATGTGAATACCAGTGTATTAACACTGCAAGTAATCTAATGATCCAGAATATTCCATCTGCTAGATCAGCGAGCCCTGTGCCACGACCTTTGAAGACTCCACCGTTGTGGCCGGGGTTACGTACGCCTTCTGCTGCCTGGCTGGAAACGTGTTCATCACCTTGATTCCTGGACGAAAGAAGTTCATCATCATCGTGACATTCCTACTCTCTGCAGCGTCGGGCATCGGGCTGTTGTACACCTGGAATCCAATAGCGACTATGGCCCTGTACATAATCTTTGCAGCAATCTGTGTCATGATCGGCCCAATTTTCTCGTACTATGTGGACCTGTACCCAACTTCCCATCGGTGAGTGTATTTTTTATTTTATTTTCTTAATTGGCAATCCGCGGTGGACTCGCGTGGTTAAGCCCGTATAGTATCTATCTCACTCGGAGAGAAGGCCTGTGCTCTACAGTGATGTATATAGGCCGCGTTAGAAAACCTAGGTGCGATAGTACCTCTATATTGTTGCTGTCTTCCATATGACATAAATTATGTTACCTAATAATGTTACCATAATATAATATTCAGTGACGCTGGTTCAAACACTCTTAATAATTCAAAGAGTTAAAACACAATAAATTGAGACTTTATTGCATTCACAAGTTCCGTCATTACAAGTCATATTACGTATAAATATAAAATTCGTAGTCGTCAAACAAGATGTAGTTTCGGTTTGGTGTTTGAAAAAAAAAGTCTTGTATGTGCAGGTGTTGTCTTTTGTTTTAAACATGACCTTCTCGAATTTTTCTGTTCATTAAAAGAATATTTAGTCTCACTCACGTCGTCATTCGCCAAACTTATGAATTTCTGTATAAGTTGTTTTTGCTCTATTTATTTGTCTAGGATCGAGATGAAGCAAGCAACCTTCATGTTGGCCAATATGAATATCTTCTTACTGATTCGGTGGCTATAAAATCCTATACAAAGAGCCCAGTCCCAGCTACAAAGACATTATTCCGCGACCTATTGATAACGTGACGTCACAACTAGTCATACAGTTCGCACAGTTGGGTCAATAAGAGTCTGAGGACGAGTTGCAGCACTTTCTTAAATGTTGCTGTTATTTTTAACATTAAACTAAAACTAGCCAAGTGCGTGTCGGGCCACGCGCATTGTAGGATTCCGTAGACTAGTAGAGGTAAGGGTTTTTTACCTGCTTTACAGAAGTAACAACTTCATCAAAATAATTTTCAATGGAATCTGTACGAAATTTTCCTGTTACAAGATGGTTACCTATTACTCGTTAACACGTTCCTTTTAAGTTCATGATATGTGCTACCGACCTGATTTTTTTTCACGTTTCCACAGTTAACCGTTTAGCCGGTTGCGCTTTAAAGCTTAATATTTCGCAAACGGATTTCCTAAACCCACAATATTTTAAACGACCAATACAACGACACCCCACACTATGGCGTAGACGAGAAAAAGAATTGCACCCCTAATTTAGGTGTGAGGGAGGTACCTCGCTAAAAAATATTTGTTTTTTACATTTATGTCCACCGGTTTGGCGGCTAATGTCTATGCCAAATTTCAGCTCTCTAGTACTAATCGTCTCTGAGCTAAGCCGCGCCGCGGTCAGACAGACAGACGGACGGACATGGCGAAACTATGGGGTTTCCTTGTTGACTACGGAACCCTAAAAATGTTCATACAAAAATAATTTTAAATGGCTTCTTATGTACTTTGTTGTACGTATGTTCCCTTCTATATGAAATAGCAACTGTTACTGCTAAATTTGTAACCCACGTCTAAGCTCACAATATATTCTTGATTCTTCTTCTTCTTGATTCTGAGTGAGTGGAAGATTAACTTTGTTGTGTTACTTTTGTGTCCTTATGAAGATATCGACCAAAGTGCAAAAATTATAATCAAGTCAAAGTCAAAATTATTTTCTTGAAAGTAACACAGAAACTGCGACTTGAAGGACGTTACAATGAAACGGTGGTTGTAATTTCAAATATTACATCGTTTTGGATAAAAAGTGGGCAAGAAAAATCCCGAACTCTTTTAATTGTGGTTCTTAATTGGCAGAATCTAAATTATGATTCTAAAATACACTAATTAAGCGAACTGTAAGTTCTTTATGAGAAATAAATATCTTTCAACCCAAAACCTAGATCTCATGCATTGAACTGGCTTTAATTCCAGACATCATATCTAAATAATCCTTAATGTTATACAGTAGCAAAAAAATATGGGCTATACACATGTTTTGAGCTGCGTTTCTAGCTACTGTAATACTTTACTCACTAAATACCCGGATTTAAGGGCAAATATTACTTTTTATTATAATCTTTTTCATCGATTGCCTAGCATAGCTAGGGATCAACTGACATCTAAAACAAAACGTAACGATTCCCTTCTAAATATTCAAAATATGACTAGACGGCTATGCCAGCCAGCTACTTAACTATAAAGAGGAATCGTTACACTACCCATAATAATAATAACTTCCACACAACACAATCACTTTACCTGGTGCCAAATTAGGATACACTGTGCTATGGCAACCGGGCAAGGGCATCACAAACATAGAAATTCACCCAGACTGAGTCCTGTAGTCGGGTTAAGCCAAAAATGTTTAGAGGTTTAAAACTGACCCCTCTCGCCCCGGCCTCCAGCGGCATGGCGGCCTGCCTGGGCGTGGTGGTGGCTCGGTTCAGCGCGCTGGTCGGTACCAACCTCTTCGGAGCCTTCGTCATGTCTCACTGCGATCCCACCTTCTACGTCGCGAGCGCCTTCGCTTTGAGTAAGTCGTGTTTCTTTCCATCTTCTTCACAATACTTCTTGGGCAGATGGGTTTTTCGATGCCTGAATAAATTATGTTTTGTCCTTATTGGAGCGGCCATGTCAAAATATAAAAGATGTTGATAAAGATTTTTTTTCTGCGAATACTATAATCGTACTACTATATACTGTACTTCCGTACTATAAACCTGCCTGAAAGTAAATCTAGTCAGGTGGTAACTGGTAACGCGACATACTACGCTCCTAACGCGTTACAATGTATTGATTTATCTCACGTATTGAAAAATATTTGTGGTGTTATATGTAGTAACACGAGTTTTCTAAAGAGAAAGAATTATGTTCAAGAATTTACTTCTAATTAATTGATGTAATTCATTGATGTAATGTTCAGTGCATGGATGGGTCGCCGTCTATGCCTAACGCTAGTGCCATTTTTCCGAGCGGTTCCGTGCTTCGCAAGGCACGTTAAGCTGTTGGTGCTGGCTGCCGTCGATAGATGGCAGTCGTTAAGCCAACTCAGAGGCCTTAGGGCGGCTTGACAACTTCTGACAGTAGACGAGCCACTAGTCTACAAGCCTCCACCAATCCGGACTTGGCCCCCGTGGTGGAGTATGGCCTATACCTTCCTCAGGGAAGAGACCCGTGCCCCTCGGTGTGGACATAATGGGTTGATGATGATGATGATGATGATTAATGTAATTCAGACACAAAAATCAACTTTAACTTGTACATGCGAGAGATACAAAATGAGGACATACGATGGACTGTATTTTCAATTTCAGGTGGTGTATTGGTAGCGGTCTTTTTGCCGCCAGATAGATCATCGAAGGTTAACTAGGCGCTGTTAATAATACCTACTAGTTTATCACAATTAAAATACATAATCTTTTGGAATTTTTATAAGTGTTTGTTTTAATGGCCTACTTATCTTATTTCCTTGCTATCTTTATTATTTTTTATAAATTTCTTATTCGTGCATAACTTAAAAATATATAATAGGCGATTATCACACTGCACGGTGGTTTAAATTGTATGCAACTATCTCAGTTTGTATAGAAAACATGCTTAGGACAATACACCGCCGACCCGTCCCCCGCGCAGATTCTGACAAACCGCGCGGAAGCGCGGGGCGTGCCGCGGGGTATGACACACTGGCTCCGCAGTACCGCGCGTGTTTTTAAGCATAAAGGACGATCGATTTATGGATCTCGATCGTAAATAGTCTCCTAATTCGAGTATACAAAAACCAAGTTGATAGAATAACTGTAGCATCGTGAAAAAGTTCGATATTAACCACTTTCCACGACGGTCCACTGCGAAGTGAATATTTGCCGCAGGGCCGTCATACACCGCCACTTCGCGCGGAGAAGCAGATCAAACCGCTAGGTGACGCGGATTTTAACATTTTTAACAAAAATTTGTAACAATCATAATATTTATATATGAGTACTTCAAATCAAATAAAGTTAGGTCATATGTGGGATACCGCCGTTTAGCCAAAGTATTTTTCGCCAAATTTTACTTCCCAATAAACTTATGGCATCAGTTTCATTTCCCAAATGAAACTTTAGTAAGTTTTCATTTCGCATTTTATTCATTTGGTCAAATTATCATTTCGCATAATTTTACTGCGTCAAGTTTTATTAAGACAAACGTTTATTATGCTAACGTTTTATTTTGGCAAGTGTTATATAGCAAATAATTGTGGTTAAATACTATTAGGCATAAATACAAGTAATTTAAAAATTTAAGCTTAAGATACATTTATTTGTAGTATTATATTCTGATTAAAAAAAAAACTTACGAAAGCAATTTGGTGTAAAAAGTGTGTTTAAAATTTGGTTGTTAGGTCAGTACACATAAGCAAAAATAGGTTCGAAGTTCCATCCTGAAACTTCGGGTGTTAGTTCTTTTTTTTTATATAAAAGCGAAAAAAAATATTTCACTAAAAAACTTAGTTTTGAGTCAAACAAAAAAATTTTTGTTCTAGTTTACATTTCGCATTTTATTCATTTGGTCAAATTATACTTTTGACTGAATAATGCTTGGTAAAATGAATTTTGACCAAGTATTTATTTGGTAAACAATAACTTGCCATAATAACTTTTGCTAACTGTTTATTTGCTTTAAGTTGTTTTGAGAAATGTTTTTTTGCCAAGTGATAATTTGCGGAAAATAGTTTGGGAAGTAATACTTTGGGAAACGATTTTTGGCAATACATTAGTAAACCGCCATATGTACTACAACTAAAGACCATATATATACTTTTTATTTTTACTGGGAGGGCTCCATCTAATGAATTTGTCACGGGCCTCAGATGGTATAGTTACGCCACTGGATATGTCAGAAGTTTTCAAAAATGTTAATTCTACATGTTTTAATATTTATTCTGTTATTCGGGACGGAGGCAAAACAAAAAATACAAAGATTATAGTGATCAACAATTATCGGCAAGATCTTGGTAACAATTCCTTATACCTCACAGACGTCAAGCGTCTGTCCGTAGCACATGCTGAGTCTGGTACCCATTTGTTGCCACGACGACACACAGTTTTCACATCCGGCTGTATATGTAAACTTAGTTTTAACTATATATGTATTTCTTTGGTCGACTCTGTGTTAAAATTCTTTTGTGTGTTTTGTGTGCAACAAATAAACTGTTTCTATTCTATTCTATTCTATTCTATTCTATTCTATTCGATTCTGTTTCCTCGTAACTTCTTAACCAATGGTCAGATTTTGACAAGTAAGATATCAATAAATTTGTCGTGTTTGCGCGAGTGTTACAGGCTATACGAATCAGCATAAATCGAACAAAAACATCAAACAACACTAAAAAGACAAAAACAAAAAACTAAAATAAAAAAATTACCAACAACCCGACTGCTGAGCATTAACTACTAAGCAGGCAGGATCCACATTCAACAATGTACTTAGGTTGGTCCCTTCTGCTTAGTTGTTAATGCTCAGCAGTCGGGTTGTTGATTATTATGTATTCCAGTTTTTAATACAGTAGATATAGATACAATGAGCCCAAAGCGTCGATTCGGGATCTTCAGAACAGTCGTTGTAAGTAAGCAATAAACAACGAGATTTACCCCCGGTTTCTCGTACACTAACAAGCTGTTAATCTACTGTTAATAGCTATCAGTGGTGTTTTTTTGTATGCACTTTGGTCAATTGACAGCTGTTAACAGTAATAATAAGTAATAAGTAATTTATTGGCTATAAGTTACAGAGACATATCACATTTTAAAAGTTACATATTAAGTTACACACTAACGTAAGTCCCTGACTCCTAAACTAGGGCAACCTGTATCTTAGGAATCAGTAGTCAACAGTAGATTAAGACGCTGTTAATCGAAGCTGGAACTATTAAAACTAACACTTTGAGTATTCTTTCTTCACTTCCAACTCTAGACTTCCCACCTTTTTGTCTTAGTCAATTCTCCGATTGTGATGTTGAGAAGAGTATAGTATCTATTACCTCCAGCGCCGTGGGTACTGATGGCATTAGCCGAAAAATGATTATGCCCATCATTGATGTTATTACTCCCGTTGTCACAAAAATGCTGAACCACTCTGTCGAGGTCTTCCTACTGCCTGGAAGGAAGCACAGATCACTCCTTTACCCAAAAAGGCTCATCCTTCCTCATTCTCCGATTTTCGCCCCATTTCAATCCTCCCTTTCCTCTCAAAAGTCCTTGAGCGCCTGATCCATCATCAACTTAGTATCTTCCTAAAACAAAAATCATCTCCTTAATCCCCTCCAATCTGGCTTCCGACCAGGTCACAGCACGGTTACGGCACTCGTTAAAATTACAGATGACATCAGGTTAGGGATGGATAATGGTCAAGTCACTGTCCTTACGTTGTTGGATTTCAGCAATGCATTCAACACAGTTGACTTTGATATCTTGCTGGGTATACTGTGCTCTCTTAACATATCTCCTAAGGTGATTGACTGGTTTCGTAGTTACTTGCATGGGCGCCGGCAACGTATACGTATTGATGAATCCTTATCTACTTGGTCTGATACGACTGCCGGTGTCCCACAAGTGGCGTGTTGTCTCCTCTCCTCTTCGCAATCTTCATCAATAATATTTCTAAAAACCTTTCTTCTTCCTATGCAGATGATCTCCAGATTTACGTGCATACTCCCGTAGATAGTCTGCCCTTGGCAATTGCTAACACCAATGCTGATCTAAATTGTATCTTGGAGTGGAGTAAGTCTCACGGCTTGAGAGTCAATCCCTCCAAGACACAGGTTATTGTTGTAGGCAGTCCTAGGATGATATCGAGGGTCAATTGGGAACACCTTCCACGCGTGCTGTTTGATGGTATAACAATACCGTTCAGTGAGAAGGTTAAGAACCTGGGGGTTATTACTGATAGGTGTATGTCTTGGTCACCACAGCTGGCGGAAGTGAGTCGGAAAGTATTCGCTTCGGCGGCCTCTCTAAGAAGGTTACGTAATTTCCTGCCCACTGTGACCAAAATTCCACTTGCGCAATCCCTGTTGCTCCCTATCCTCGACTACGCTGATGCCAGCTATCTCGACTTGACTGAAGAGCAACTAAACAAACTTGAGCGCCTCCAAAACTTTGCTATAAGGTTCATATTTGGCTTACGCAAATATGACCATGTCTCTGAGTATCGCACTAAGCTCAAGTGGCTCCCCATCCGTTTCCGCAGGAATGCCCATATAATTTCTCTTCTCTACTCAATACTGTTCAATCCAGCCACCCCTCTATATCTTAAAGAGCGCTTTAACTACCTCAGTGACTCCCACAGTCGGGCCCTTCGGTCTGACCAGAATCTGATGCTAAAAATTCCAAGTCATTCGACGAGGTTTTTAAGCAACTCATTTGCTGTTAGGGCCGCCCTAACATCAATAATGGAACTGTGGAACGATCTGCCGGTTTCAATAAGGCGCTCTTCTTCCCCAGCTATCTTTAAAAGCAGGGTTCACGCTCTATATCTATCACTCAAATTTATTAAATAGTTCAATTATTATTGTTTTCCTGCATGTAGGTATGTCTTTTCTTTTGTCCTCTGGTAGAACTTTATTGTAACTTTATGTATGTTTATAATTGTTATACCTATAGTATGTAAAGGTATAAGTAAGTATATTATTATTATGTATAAGTATGTAAATGAATTTATTGCACCTACTACCCGTCTCACTTTTCCTTCAACAACTCTCCATCGTCGGTTGCCTGGAAGAGATTGCTATAAGCAATAAGGCCGCCAATTGTACTGCATTTTTGTAAACATTTCATGTTTGTGTTTTTCCTGGTACAATAAAGAATATTCTTATCTTATCTTATCTTCTAATAAAATTTTGGCTATATCTGGAGTTACGAGTATCTTTAGGTGAGTAAATGAATGATATGATTATTTTATACTTTTTAGTATGAAATAGTCAAATCTATTTTTGTGGAACTATATTGATATTTATGGAACTATCGATAAAGTTTTGTTTATAGATAGTTCCACAAATCAATGTATTGATTGATTATGCTTAATGCTAAATTGCTGATTAAGGTGTTTGATGCGTATGCACAGAGCCGGATTTTGAGGTCTGGAGGCCCTAGGACAACGAAGGAGCGGAGGCCCCTAATTATTCCCAAATAAAAAATACGAAACAAAAACTACAATGAATACGACGATTTTTTTTTTATTTGAAAAACAAACAGACGTTATAAGTACTCATAAAAGATTGGCGTTTAATGATAGTACATATTAGTCTTTTGTGGGGGCCCTTTCCTTGTGGAGGCTCCAGGGCAGTAGCCCCGCCTGCCCTCCCCTAAATCCGGCCTATGCATCGAACATAAATAATCACAATTTATTGCTTGAAAAACTTCGTGGTTTGATCCAAGTCGCTTACACCGATTCGAGAGACAATCTCTAATTAAACATGTCCTTCCACTCTTCCGTTCTTCTGAAGTTTTAAGCTTTTGTCCCCCTCTTACCCTCTATTACCTATTTTCCAGGCAATGGTCCATACGACATCACCCTTTGTATGGTAATATGCTCGATATTCTGGAGTATGTACTCTGTTAACGTCCTCATTATCGGCAGCGACTGCGAGTTCCGACTCACGATGCCGCAGAAGATCTTGCTGGGTTGGCTGACAGGCCCTCGAGTGGTACATGTATTAACTTCTTGTTTAGTTTAAACATTCTTAAAAAATGGCATGTCAACAAATTAGCGATAAGACTCATTTGGGAGCCGCGCGTCGGTTACCGCAGACGAGGCTGGCCATGAAGAAGAAGATTGAAAGAGAGGAAAGCAGAAAATATTGAAGGATGTTTACTGGTATCGGAGTGGTTTAATGTGTCTCAGGACCGAAAACTTGGTCTGAAAATGGGTTTGGGGAGGCCTTTGCACAGTCGTGGAACAAATTAAACATAAACAGACGTAATAAACATAAAAGTTTCCCTAAAACATTGAAATTGCTTTGCAAATCATCTAGTAAACATTAGATTAAGTAGATAAGCAAGCTTATAGATTACTAACCGAAGGTGAGTGTGACCAATAGACGACTTCTAGATTCCAGAATTAATAACTAAATAACACAATAACTTCCACACAACAATCAACACAATCACTTGCCCTGGTCCCAAACTAGGCTACTCTGTGCTATGGTGACCAGGCAAGGCTAAAGATGAGTGTAGACATAAAATTAAGTTATATTCTTTTTTTGTTGCATTAACCCGTGCTGAGGTTTAGTTTAAATAGGTTTTTTATAAAGGCAGGACATAGGACTCCCTCATAGTTTTCCAAGCGTTCCGGTCTTGTGCCGCTCGCATCCAGCGACTTCCCGCCACCGTAACCAGGTCGTCACACCATCCGTTGGAGCTTGTCCACGCTGCGTTGTCCGGTCCGCAGTCGCCAGTTCAGAACTTTTTCGCCCCGACGGCCATCAGTTCTCCGAGCTGTGTGCCCCGCCCACTGCCACTTAATTAACTTAGTGTGATTTCCGGTTTAATCAGCTAGACTGTACCTCTATGGAGTATCATACCGCGCCATTCCTGAAACCCATCATCATCATCATCACCAGCCCACCGCAGCCCACCGCTGCCTACCGCTAGCTGAAGGCCGTTTTCCGCCAAATGCCATTTCTCACGGTCTCTGTCCCGGTCCGGTCGAAATCCAGTACAGTCTGTAATATGACGAATATTTTTCTAACAAATCATGGCTGAAACATCAACGGATGGTGATATTGAGGCTCAAGGTGTCCCACTTCTTTTTTGCATATTTTTGAAGAAATCTACTTATCGTAATCCAGAAATCTTCCCAAGAAACCTAATCAAAATAGTCATGCTTTCTTTTAGAAAACGAATTCGAAAACGGAAAAAATCGGAATCTGAAACAAGTAAAGTGCTGCTTTATACTTACTTTAAAAAACGCTTAAAATTTTGTTAATCGATTTCCCGGCGAAATTTTAAATTATCTAGACAAAATAGTTTGTTTGTTTGTCCATTGTGCATAGCTTTCGGTTCGGGCGTATGTATTATGTATGACACCTTTGTTTTCATTTCAGTCATAACTAGCGTTGGGTCGGAAGGAAAAAAACAACGGGAGGAAAAAGTGAAAGATTGGAAAAAAATGGAAAAATTGGTTAAAAACCCGGCTAAAAACCCAAATGGGTGGAAAAATACTTTTTTGAATCAAAAGATGACATAATACTGTAATATTTATTGAAACACTGCTTTGAATTACACTTTTACATTAACGTAAACTAACCAAGATCTATAGTTTTTACCACCCCGAATCCTAAGCATAAAGTCGAATAACTTGAGTTCTCAGATTATTTTACTTTTACCGTCGGATGTCGGGTGGTAAAAATTGGAAATCTAAACAGATTTTAATGATTTACAGTTAAGAACACGCTCAATTAAGTCATAAAGGTATGTAAGAGAATGCTAGAAGATGTTTGATAGGTAGTGCTCAGTTAAAATATTGTAACGCTTTGGTGTACCTAATTACTGTAATGTTGCAATATTTATGTAAATAAAATAAATAAATTAAAAAAAACTACAATCAAAATCGGCTCGTCCGTTTAGGAGCTACGGTGCCGCAGACAGACACACAGATACATATATTAATGATTCTAAATATAAAATTATAACACCCCCTTTTTGCGCCGTGGCCAGGGGTTAAACATAAAATTTACTGTAGTCAGAATAAGAGTCCGCGCTAAAATCTTCTAGCTGCAGCCTAGCTTCTTAACTCTTTTTTTTCTGACTATATAAAATATGTTTTGAATCAAGATGTCATAAAATTATAATATTCATTGAAACACTGGTTTTAATCAAAATTTCACATAACCTAAACTATTCAAAAGTTACAATGTTTGCCACTTTTAACACACCAAAATTCGCAAATTATTCCACTTTTATGGTTGGGTTAGGAGTCGGAGGTGGTAAATATTGTGAATCTGAACAGATTTTAATGATTTATATTATAGCAAATAACAAGAACGATTAAACAAAAAAACGGAATAATAATCGGTTTATCACTTTAAGAACTTCAGTGCTACAGAGAAACACACAGGTACACAAATGGAAATACACACAAATCAAAATTATAATATCTATATTATGTTTTACCATTTTTAATTTCATTTATCTCGGTATCATACGTTACGCTTTAGTAGGATATTAATTTTCTTGTCATTTTTATACGTCTTTGTGTCTCTTAAATAATCGTTGAAAATATTAACGTTTGGGTTTTTATCCAAAAAATCGGCTGTTTAAATTGGTTTTTTTCCACTTCGGAAAAAAAGCCGGATGGAAACCCAACGCTAGCCGCAGTGCATTATCAAGTCATTAAATTCCTATTTAATTGTGATAAAATTTTGTCAGTTAATTGTTATTATAGAAAGTCAATAAACTCGTTGGATAGTTTATTAATTAACTTCTAATTTACTGTTTACGTAATAAAGTTTTTTGTGGGTACTTATATGTTTCCATCCTTACCGATTTAGAAGTAGGGTTTTACAAAATTTGATAACATTAAGACCTAGCTGGGAACTCAACATCCGCTAAGTTATTTAGATGAAATCGCTATCAGCAATACGCACGCCCCCTTTTACACGACTGAGTAAGTATTTGAAGACTGGAACTTTGTCCGACGATAAGGCCTATTACTATTATTAAAAATTTTTATGGCACCAAGTAAATATTGTACAATAGGCGGGCTTTATACTAATAAGTTCATTCATTCATCGCTTCATTGATAAATCGAGCTATATCTGTGGCTAGAGAAAGATTATTACCAGTCTTATTCATAAAAAATAAGATATCTTAAAGCACTCATCGAATGTAGTTTAGTCGAGCACAAATGGAACGATCATTTAGTCTGCATTAGAGCCATGGTTTAAGGAATCGTGTTTATTATTAATAAGACTGTACGTTTTTTTATTACTAGTCTCGCCAGTCGCGTACTCTACCTACCTATTATTTTTAAGAGTCAGCTTTCTCTATTTAATAAAATTTTAATACTTTGACTACATATCGTACCAAACCTTCTGCCTACCCCTCCAGGATACAGGTATAAATGTATGTAGTATGGAAGTCTATGGAATCGGTACCTGTACTGTATAGGTAGGTGACTGTCCAATTTTTCATTTATACTGTAACATAACGAAGAAAAAAAATACTGGACAAGTGCGAGAAGATCTCGCGTCATGAGAGTTCCAAGCATGATGCAAATTATTACAAACTTTACTTTTTGTAGAAAAATTATCAATCATATTATTTGTTCATTTATAAATCCTTTCAGTGCACTTTCAAAAAACGTACCTTCAATACGGCGAAGTTTGGTATCGGAAAAAAATATGTGATGTAGGTACCTAAGTTGAGTTTGACACACATTTGACAGTGTCCTGAGTATAATCGCGGACAAGCTGGACTTTCCATACATTACTCACTGCCTCAGAGGCGATGAAAGATATTATATTTTATGAAAGTGCATAAAACACACTTTAAAAACCAGAGTTACTCTCATGGGCCACAAATTATTAGGTACGTATTACAAATGTTCAATCTTCCCATTGCATAATGCATTGACTTAAAAGCTTTTTTTTTTATTTTGTTTGCAATGACTCAGAAACTTAAATTTTTTTAAGAGACCGCGACGCTTGACTTAGACTCAATTTGATAGGTATCGGTTTTGCTGGACTGACGTAAAACAAATTGGTTCTCTTTTTTCCTTTCGAGGTGTGGAACCCTAAAAACGACTGTAAAAAAGTTAAACATAACAAAGGTACAAGGGATTAGCGGTACACCGACCTTAGTATCAATATTTGCCTCCTTCGAGTTTAAACTTTCTTCATAATAGTGGACCTCACCGCCCTTTACCTGCTTTCGTTTGATACTCACATTAAATTATACTGAACGCAGTCAGAGTGTTGTGCAGTCGACAGCAGATTGTATAAGCAGCCTATATACGTCCCACTGTAGGGCACAGGCCTTCTCTCAGGGAGAGAGTATGGGCTTAACACCACGCGTGCCCACCGCGGATTGGCGATTTCAAGCCCTGAGCTATATGAATAGCTCAGCCACTCAGGTTTCCTCACGATGTTTTCCTTCACGGTTAGCGAGTGGTATTGCTACTATAACTTCACAAATGTGCATAACTTAGAAAACAAAGTCATAGGTACATGCCCGCACTGGAAATTGAACCTGGGTCTCCCGCTTTCGAGTCCAATGTTCTACCCACTAGGCTACCACCGCCACGACAGCAGATTAACCTTTACATTTTGGTCGCAAAGTCGCCTTTAACCTCCTCAGTTCTGACCTTGAAAATAACAATGGTCTTCAATTCTCTAGTGAGTGATTCTAAATTTACAAATCAACACTTTGTATATCTTCGTCAAGTAATTTGTCATAAAAGTTCAACAATTCTTTGGTAGTTTCAAGTGGAACCGTTTTAAAGAATAGAGCCTCTGAGGTGGCGAATTGGCGACACAGTGCCAAAGTGTAATCTGTGGATTGTGATTTCTTGCACTGACAGAGCACAGTGAAAGTGAAAGGCGAGCCGCAGTTAGCGTTAGGTCGGAAGGAAAAAAACAACGGGAGGAAAAAGTGAAAGATTGGAAAAAAATGGAAAAATTGGAAAAATTGGTTAAAAACCCGGCTAAAAACCCAAATAGGTGGAAAAATACTTTTTTGAATCAAAAGATGACATAATACTGTAATATTTATTGAAACACTGCTTTGAATTACACTTTTACATTAACGTAAACTAACCAAGATCTATAGTTTTTACCACCCCGAATCCTAAGCATAAAGTCGAATAACTTGAGTTCTCAGATTATTTTACTTTTACCGTCGGATGTCGGGTGGTAAAAATTGTAAATCTAAACAGATTTTAATGATTTACAGTTAAGAACACGCTCAATTAAGTCATGAAGGTATGTAAGAGAATGCTAGAAGATGTTTGATAGGTAGTGCTCAGTTAAAATATTGTAACGCTTTGGTGTACCTAATTACTGTAATGTTGCAATATTTATGTAAATAAAATAAATAAATTAAAAAAAAACTACAATCAAAATCGGCTCGTCCGTTTAGGAGCTACGGTGCCGCAGACAGACACACAGATACATATATTAATGATACTAAATATAAAATTATAAAACCCCCTTTTTGCGCCGTGGCCAGGGGTTAAACATAAAATTTACTGAGTCAGAATAAGAGTCCACGCTTAAATCTTCTAGCTGCAGCCTAGCTTCTTAACTCTTATTTTTCTGACTATATAAAATATGTTTTGAATCAAGATGTCATAAAATTATAATATTCATTGAAACACTGGTTTTAATCAAAATTTCACATAACCTAAACTATTCAAAAGTTACAATGTTTGCCACTTTTAACACACCAAAATTCGCAAATTATTCCACTTTTATGGTTGGGTTAGGAGTCGGAGGTGGTAAATATTGTGAATCTGAACAGATTTTAATGATTTATATTATAGCAAATAACAAGAACGATTAAACAAAAAAACGGAATAATAATCGGTTTATCACTTTAAGAACTTCAGTGCTACAGAGAAACACACAGGTACACAAATGGAAATACACACAAATCAAAATTATAATATCTATATTATGTTTTACCATTTTTAATTTCATTTATCTCGGTATCATACGTTACGCTTTAGTAGGATATTAATTTTCTTGTCATTTTTATACGTCTTTGTGTCTCTTAAATAATCGTTGAAAATATTTACATGATAAATTTGATACAAAATAATTTTCCACCCGTTTGGGTTTTTATCCAAAAAATCGGCTGTTTAAATTGGTTTTTTTCCACTTCGGAAAAAAAGCCGGATGGAAACCCAACGCTAGTCATAACACTCCTGCAACAACAGAGCTCGTGCTATCGAATCCTGCTAGAGGAAGCCGTATATGAATTGTGCAAATGGCATCAGTCTTGGCATATTTAAATGTTTGTGACGTCCTTACCAGGTCAGCATAATAAGGAATATCCTAGTTTGGCACCAGGAAAAGTGGTTGTCTTGAAGTTATCATAACTTCTTTCCACAGAACTCAATGAGAGAGAATGCAAATTGAAATTACCAGAGCAGGGGCATTCAGGTTTCCTTATGTTTTCCTTTGTGGTATTTCTGGCAGTTGTATTCTCACGTAACTAAGGAAATAACAAAGATATCAGCATAAGCGAGGATTTAGGTCTGCTTGGGTCGTCCCAAGCAGACATGCTTCGATCAAATGACGGACAGGCGTACTTCGATCAAACTGGTATGCGTGCATGCAACAACTAATTAATGTTGATGAAGCGAAAGAGGTCTGTCAGGATCGTGGCAAGTGGCAAACCCTGGTCTCTACCTACCCCTCCGGGATACAGGCGTGAGTTTATATAACAGTTTATGTTTCGTTCCACCCACGCGCTACCATCACTTTTGTGGTCCCTTCACCCATGTGTGAAGGGACTGTGTGAGTGATGGTGCCACTGGATGCTGTAGTTGGATAGTTTGTATATTACGTAAAGTTATTCGTTGATATTTATATATTTTTCACAGATTATCCTAATTTGGGACCAGGACAAGTGACTGTGTTGTGTGGACGTTATTTATTTATTTTACATGTGCCTAAAAGTGATATATACGCATCTGCTTAAAGCTGCTTGTGTGTTAATGAAGCATTGTAATAAAAGGGGTCCAGCGGTACGGCAGCGGGTTTGAGCGTGATCGTGGCACGCTGCAGCATGCTGGCGGCCAGCGGCGTCATCGGCACGCACATAACCACGTACGGCACCGTCATCTTCCTTGTCTCCAGCCTTCACTTGCTCAGTGAGTTTCTTCTTCTTCTTTTGGTCCCTTTCCAATTAGCGAAGGTTAGCAGCCAGCTCTGCATCTCTGTCTCTCGAAGCATTTGCGATTACAGTTCACTCTCTTAGCTTTCACCACCAGGATTTCTTTAACTGGCCTATGCGTCTCTTGCCAGCAATTTTTTTAGTGTGTTAACATCCATCCAAACTGTTACATAAAAATTTATACACAGTCAAATACTGAACATATTTTTAAGCAGCCTATACACGTCCCACTGTAGGCAACAATCCTTCTCTCAGAGAGAGAGTTTGGGCTTAATCACCACGCGTGCCCACATCTTAAGGAAATTCATTGTGAAATGGAGAACTTGAATAAAAAAATATTTAATTTCATTGGTTAGGCCGTGATAGGCCATTTTATAATTAATGATCGTGTTTTTTTTTGTCTACGACTAATAATTTCATAATATACATGTCAAAAAGGTCACGTCGTTTCGTGTAATATAAACGATCAGAAAGTAATTTCAGTCACTTGGTACGAAAACGCGCCATACTTATCAGGCTCTCACTATAACGCCACAACGTGATCGTATGCATTACAATATCAAGTATCATTTATCAAGATTTGAGCTTTCGTAAAATGATGTTCCTTTTTGTTTTTTGAAACCCGATTGTTTTTAATGGTCCTTTTTTTCTGAGTATTTTTATGTCTTGTACGGTATAAACAAATTTTCGCTCCGATATGTATCTGAAACAAGTTCCCCATTAGTTGTCGGTCGACTTATTTGCTGTTTGTTCTTTTACAGGCGGTGTCGCCGTGGCGTGGTTTCTGCCCTTGGATAACATTTAAAATTTGCATAAAATATGTCTTTGGTAGCATGGTACCTCTTTTACTTATTTATTTCCTTATGTTACTTTATATTATTATGAAGCAATATAATAGAAGCAATATAATAGTGACCTAATGACAATTATATAGTTTTTAGTGTTACTAATCGTAAGAGACCAACTTATAAAAGGAAAATATCTCACAAAGGCTATACCCGTGCAAAATATGCCCCTGACGTTATTAGCCAATGAATATATCCTATGTATTGGTAATATTGCTAGTTATTAATCTGCCAAGTTTTATGTCTTAATTATTGACAGTTTCCTTGCAATGTCACTTGAAAGTTTTTTTTTACTTTTCTAAATATCTTGAAAACTGCTGGTCCTTTTTTTGTGAGTCAGCGACACCCACCATTTTTTTACACTGATGTGCCATCTCTTTCCGTACAAATATACATTGGACTGAAATCAATCGGCTTGGAGCAACATGGTGATTTTTTTAATAAACTTTAGGTGCCTAAGAGCAATAAGAGCAGTATTGAAAGAGGTTTGAATAAAAATGTGATTGGTAAATTATTGAAAGAGGTTTGGTGCCTGTACTTTTGATGAATGAATGCTGGCTGGTTATTACGATACTTTGAAATCCTGAGAATATAGGTATACGTCCCACTCAAGGGCACAAGCCCTCTGTCAGAGAGAGAGTATGGGCTTGGCGATTTCAAGAGCCTTAGTGCTTGACCTGTTCACATACCTCAGGCACTCAGGCTTTCCCACGATTTTCCTTCACAGTTAGCGAGTGGTATTGAAGATAACGGAATGGATCCCTAGAGACTGTAGAAGATCACGAGGACGCCAGAAAAAACGTTGGGCAGATGTCTTTCTACATAGATTAGGACCTAATTGGATGACCAAAGCCAGAGACAGACAATACTGGAAGGAAATGGGGGAGGCCTACGCCGAGGAGGCGACTTCTACTTAGTTTACATTTTAGTTTCAATTTATTTTATTTTTTAGATAAAACATTAATAATAATATACAATGATAAAATATAATAATGCTAAAATAATGATTATAACGATCTATAATATTGTACAAAACAACTAAATAAATAAATATAAATTCGAATGATATTTCTACATGTAATGGCAGTCTATTAAATAGTGTGATAATATTATATTTATATACTCAATCTTAATGTTATAAATTATTGTTATTTTATTTTAAAACAACATTGGTTGAATGTAAAGAACTTAATATTATAAAGTATAATGCATGATTAACCAATTATTCTAAAAAGTTTTAAGTAGTAGAATAAATGGCTTTTTTATTTATTTTATTTATTGCTACAATAAATTCACAACAGATAGATAAGACACTTTTAGCGCTTTGCGTCACATAGAAAACAAAGTCAATGTTCCATGCGCTGGGGTTCGAACCCGCGACCTCTTGAATGTGACCGGGACCTCTTGATGTTCTACCGACCGCGCTACTACTACTCTGTTCTTGGTAACATGCATCTCTGTTCCATGCGCTGGGGTTCGAACCCGCGACCTCTTGAATGTGACCGGGACCTCTTGATGTTCTACCGACCGCGCTACTACTACTCTGTTCTTGGTAACATGCATCTCCCCGTGCCCCTCTACTCTCGACGCTAATTTATTCAACTTGTGTTGCAACTGAGTGCATTTATTTATTAATTCAGCTACGACATGCTTTTTAATTGTGACGCAATTTGGACACAATAGCGTCGAGAATAGAGGGGCGGCTCCATGGTCGTCAATCGAGCTGTGTTGACCTATGTTGATGGTACAATTCCGGATATATTATTTCTATCGATAACTTGCTAACAAATTAAGTCAATATTTAGGATAATTTTTCCATGGCTAAATAACATAACACCAAAATGATGAAATAGTATATGATCTTAGGAAAACAACAATTTCTTTGTTAAAAACAAAATACAGTGTGCTGTGAAATATTACGCACAGAAAGTCAACACTGCCCCGCAAAGCGAAGCGATGAAATGACCTAGTACAGAGTAGCTTCGAATTCGCTAATCCTAACCATGATTTAGAAACATATGGTGCTCGTTTTGAAAAAAAAAAGCCGCACAAGTGTGAGTCGGGCTCGCCCACCGAGGATTCCTTACAAATTTTGTAGGTACTTACATATTATCAATAGTTCAGGAATCAAGTTTCGCAATTTTTCCGAGCTCTTCTCGAACTTCAGAGACTATTTTTTTATGTATTAATTGCAAATGTATAGTTTTCAGATTTTCCCCTGTACTTGTAGCATACGAAAATATTATTTGCCAAATTGCATAGTAAAGTTGTAGGTCAACGGAAATTACCTTAAGAGTTTTGATTCCCTTGCCGTGCCGTTTTTAGCGGCATAAATGGCCGTATTTTTTTTACGTTATCTTCGAAGTTTGATCTTTTCACAGCTTTAAGGTACTGACCATGGACAATAAAGTGATTCTATAAGGGTTCCTTAGGTACGGAACCCTAAAAATACACGTCTAAAGAAAAAAAAAATTTGTTACCCAAAATTACTTCACTCAAGCTTAAACAAGCAATATCAGGTCGAAAAGTAATAAAAATCCAAAAAAAAAACTGTGATTTGAGCGTCTTATGGTCGGCGCACGCCAACTCAATTGTTTTTTAGTTGTTTAAGCATATTTGACGTCACACTCTTAAGCGTTTCACTTATTAGAAGTTATTAATTAATTAATTAACGTCACGGTACTTTCTACCACTTCGAATTTAGACTCACAGTTTGGAGACAAAGGTCGGAAAGCACGAATATTTACAAATATGTTGTGTTTTTGTACCATTACCGATTAATCACTAATAATACTGTTTTCACAATAAAAAGATTATTCCCTCAAAATACGGGAAACGAATTTAAAGTCACCCTGTAGTTCAAAACTTTGCAATATTAGGCCTTGCCTACTAGTATGCACTTGCAAGTAAGGCAAAATTTTAAAATAAAACTAATATTTGATAATATGCTACGATAAACAATAATTTTCGCCAATAACCCAAAATATTCGCGAAGAACCGGATGATATAAAACTACAGTATTATTTCTATAAAATCTTAGGAGACTGATGTATATTATGATGTTTGCCCCTGCCAAAAAGTATGCAACCTCCTTGCTAGTTGAAACTTATTCTTTTTCTATAAATCGTGTTCAGTTTTTTCTTCTTATAAAGTAACCATTGTTTCTATTGAATAGTCACCATATTTTTTCTACGAGGATTTACGGAAGAGATAAATCTCTTCATGTTTTTTATTGTGTACACTTTACTCAGATACTGAGTAATGAGAGAAAATGTAGGGTCGATCAGCTGTCATAATCTAAGTTTACTTATATTGTTTTTGTTGCACTAATCCGTGCTGAGGACAATTTTAAAAACCTATTTAGAGGCTAAAAATTCCACCCATGCCGGGACTTGAACCCGCGACCTCTCTCTCCCAACTGAGCTAATGGGCAAGTGTAGGCATCAGCGAAATTTCGAGCTTCCTTACAAACTTCTAGGTTTTTACATCGGAATAATCGGCTAGATGTCGCTGCCTGTACGTAATACAGAGGAGTGCGCGCTTGATCTGCAGCTGGCACGGTTAGCCAGAGGGTTTGCCCCTTCAAATGTATTGCTGTGATACAACGGCGCTTATGTTACTTACTAATGAAATACCAGTAATATACAGCAAACCCACAAGATGGTATTTTAATTAACACAGCATTTTTATTTCTTGTTTTTCAAGAAATTTAAATCTTCTTCTTTCAAGTGCTAAATCTAAAAAGGAAGGAACTGACTCCTAAGATACAGGTTGCCCTAGTTTAGGAGTCAGGGACTTACGTTAGTGTGTAACTTAATATGTAACTTTTAAAATGTGATATGTCTCTGTAACTTATAGCCAATAAATTACTTACTTAAAAAAAAAAAAAAAAACTTACTTACAAAAACAAAATATGAAAGAACAAGATTTTTATTTATTAAGTCCAGACTTTTCGATCGCGCACTTTCTCGTTTATATTTTAGGAAACGTAGTATGCATTCGGTATTTCGTTTTCTTCACACTAAAGCCAAGCAATATCCAAATAATTTAACGACTACACGAAAGAAAAAGCGCGGATGGATGGTCATAAATATTCTGGAATCTGAATGGCGGATTTTTTCGAATGAATTAATTGCGTAGTAATCAATTTTATCTAAGTATTGTATTCAGTTACGTTACGGGCGACTTTGCAATAACACTGTAACGGTCGACGTGCTTTTGGGATGTGTGGATAGTCAATAATAAGAGAACTGTCTGACAGGCTCTTTAAAGGACGCGTACAAGTTCGGATAAAAATATCTTGGGATTTAAGTACTGCAGGATGGTTTTGAAATTGTTTGCTATATTTTGAGTGTTCTTTTCGTTGTGTATAAAGTATCATTAATAATACATCGATAGAGGTATAAAATATTTGTAAATATTAACGAAACTCTGCACTGGCATACTCAAATTCATAATGTTTGTTTGAGGGTCCTTAACCTGATCTTTGTGATGAGGAAACTTCGCTCTTACTTTATACTTTATTGTACACAAGAAAGAAATATGTTACACATACAACAAAGCAATAAGAACGGGTACATAGGCGAGCTTATTTCTAAAGAAATTTCTTCCAGCCAACCAAATCAGTTGTGAGACGATGATTTTAAAGAGGTAGGGGAATAATGTGTGCACATTAAACGAATTAAAAAAAAATGTAATAATATAATAATAATGATATAAACATACACATAAAAGTTAAATACCATAATATAAAGAATAAAACAAATAATAAATCAAATAATATAACATTACATAAACTACTTACAACTAATATAAATAAGGAATAAACTACATACAATAATTTATCCTACTACTATATTATAGATAGAATATAATATTAGCAAAGAGATAGAAGGTGCTCTTTCAGCTTGAACTTAAAGAGTGCAAGAGAGCGCTCTTCAGCAGATCGTGACACTTTGTTTATGGTTTACCACTCTCTTTGCAAATTTATTATCACATACTGTCTTCCGATGTGGGGATGTCTACGTTGTCAACTGTATTGTCAATTTTCTCTCCAGAATTAAAACACAGTTACCTAAAAATTAAATCACTCGAACAGCAATACTTGTGTTAGGTATTGTTTGTCGCCTGTTATTTACATAACCGAAGTTCGACCAACTTGCTGTTATTCGACAGTAAATTGACGTTTTGGTGTAATTAGCATTTAGGAATCACGCGTTGTGGTAAACAGAACAATGCCTGGTACATTTGGCCGCATATTTAAGGTGGGACGATTCCCATACAAATGATTTTTTCCAAATTTGTTAATTATGTATATCTGCATTAATTAAGACTTTATTTGCGCAAATTTATACATTCTTGAAAAAAAACAGTAGTTTATAAGCTTAAACAAGATCGACAATTTAGTCCATACGCACAATATCAATTTCATTGTAGTAGGTATTAAACTACTGTTTTTTTTTCAAGGCAATGTAAATTGGCGCGTATAAAAATCTTAATTTCGACATTCAGTACAAAATTTCTATTCAAAATTGACTCTTATCAATCGTCCATAACTCGGTCGCTAACATGAAATTTCAAAATGTTAGATTTTTCTCATGAACCTGAATACATCAGTAACACGATGCCACTCACAGCTAAGCAATTTTTTTGGCCTTTGGCCTCCACCGATGGTACTAAAAAAGGGCGGTTTTCTATGAAAAGGTCGATTTTCAGTACAAAATGTTCTAATAAAGTGTGTAATTTTCAAACTTTAATGAGTCGGTGGCCAACTTGAACGGTCGTGTGTCTCGGCAGCGTGCCCCCGCCTCCAGCTAAGCAATGGTTTCGCCTTTAGCCTCCACCGATGGTACTAAAAAAAGGCGGATTTCTATGGAAAAGTCGATTTTCAGTAAAAATTCTCCATAGAAAGTTTGTCGCTTTAAATCGTCAATAACTCGGCCGCCAATTCGAAATGTCAAAATGTCCGATTTTTCTCATATACCTGGGTATCTCAATAGCTTGATGCCGTTTACAGCCTATCTCCAGCGTGTGCCCAGTTGGCTGCCGACTTTTTTGCGTAGAGGTCGAAAAAAGGCAAATTTTCGGGCGGCCATATTGTCGCCGCTATTTTGAATTTAGAACGACCGATAGCGGAACCGAAAATGGCATGCCGAAAAAAAGTCCGCTTTAAAGATCGAAATCGGCATCCGGTAAACAAAAGAGTTGGCCCATTCCACTAAGAGGCGTTCGAAATTAAAAAATCGGCTTCATATTCAATTCAATTCAAATATTTTTATTCATTGTAAAAACAGAATGTTTACTTAATGAACGTCAAAGTTGTTAGTTTCACAATTAATGGATTATGTGGAGAAGAAGCTAACAAAGAAACTCTAATCGTCCTTTAAATAATATTAATCTACTGTTTAATGCCAAACATCTTTGTCTTCTAAATAATCCTTGATGTTATAGTAAGCCTTTTTGCACAGAATGTGCTTAACACATTTTTTAAATCGCGTTGGAGGTAACTCTAATATATCTTGAGGAATTTTGTTGTAGAACCTTATACAGTGCCCCATAAAGGATGTGTTAACTTTTGCAAGTCTAAATAGTGGAAATGACAATTTACGTTTATTTCTAGTATCAACATTATGGTGGCCACCAACATTTTCGAAGTCTTTGATATTTTTTCTAACGTATATAATATTTTCATAAATGTATTGACATGCAACTGTTAAGATGTTGGTTTCTTTGAAGAAATCTCTTAGCGAATCCCTACTACCTAACTTGTAAATAAATCGGATGGCTTAAGATGGCTGTATATCATACATTTCCTACAACTTTCTCATACATCATTTTCACGTAGCTCTTACCGTTTCCGAGGAAACCTATAGATGATCAGTCAGTTCAGTCAGTCAGTGAGTATACTGGATTGCATATTTATAAAAGTAAATATAATTAAGGTCTATTAAAAAAATATAATTTATTATTGAATATAGTAAGACCGCTAACCGTGAAGAAAAACATCGTGAGATAAAAATATACATAAATATAGTAAGAACCACAAAACGGTAGCCGGGGTGACAAATACGACAAATAAATTTCTGTTTTTGACTAGTTTGTATATTTAACGGGTCTAATCGCGATTGTCTATTCAATGATGAGTATTGCGAAAATTAAAAAAATGTTTTACTTATCAAACTTTTACATCTGGTCCATATGTCGCTCATTTGGCCCTTATAAAGCCGACAGCATACAACTCCAGTTCAACTGAAGCGAACATTGAGCCGATTGTACGGTGGGCGCGTTAGGCTGCGTTCGGGTTTGCGTAGTACACTGTTAAGGGCAAGGTCGCCTTCTAAAGGCCTTACTGCTTACGTTGACAACTCAGCCCAGCAAGAGATTTCATCACAACTCGTTTGTAAATAAATTGACATCTCATAGGTATAAACAAAATGTAGATAGATAAATCATTTATTTGTGCTTAGAGACACACACACATAAAGCAATAAGTACATAAAAGTTGATGACATACAATAGTTTAGGTACAAGTACAAACTTATCTTACAAACTAACTTATATGTATAAACATAAAGTCATATGGCACTTTTAGGCCATATATGGGTGTGCCACAAATGCTCAAAAGGCCGTATCTCAGCATTATAAATATCCACTTTAATTAAGCAGATATTTTACTGATTTTCAGCTACAGCCAGAGTGTGAGAACGGCGATGATAGATATCTATAGATAATCATTAAATGTTTAAAATAAAAAATTGTACAAATCAAAGATAAGATAAGATAAGAATATTCTTTATTGCACACAAGAAACGAGACATAACACATAACAAGAAAAAACGCTCTGTACATTAAATATATTAGAATTTCATTATAATTAAGGTCTATTGATTTCATTCTTCATAAGGGAAGTAGTGTTTTGTGTAATTAGGTTTTATTAGGATTCAATATGAGTGCGTTCCTCTCGGACCATTCGGCTGTCCTGTCCAAGTCCTCATTAATTTTTTGCAATGCCTGTGGCATCTTGTCTGGAACTTGCAGGTCGACTATGATTTATACTTGCAGGTCAAATATGATTTATCTTGGTTACTCTTTACATGTATAAGTGTTCCTTGAGTACACGAATGAACGTAAAACTTAAAGTACTTTCCCGAAGGCCATGAACCACGCATGCATTTGAATTATGTATCAATTATAAAGAAGCCTCTGTTAAGGCTAAGATAATTTATTGTTTTGTCCACATATAAAATTCGCTAGTTACACACAGTGCGAGTGTGACGCAGCCTAATTAATGGATATTTTTTAAAACAAAAGTTTGCTGTTGCATTTTGTGACTATCGACCAGTCCTCTATTTGTAGTCCGAAGTTAATTAATATTGTTAATGACTCGTAATGTTTATCATCATTCAGCCACAAGAAGTCCACTGCTAGACATAGGCCTCCTCCATGAATTTCCAAAAAGATCTAATCGCGATTAGACCCGTTAAATATCCGTAATAACTATGTATCACACTTTTAACTTCCCTGACATATTTTTTGGGGAAATACAAATCCTTATCGGCCCTCATCCTCAACTCCGTTTAATGAAAAAACTTAGCTAAAATACCCATAGCGTGGTTTCAATATGCCATTCCATTGCAGGCTTATTTCTATGGCTTTTTACTTACGATACTTTTCGTTATCACAAGAATTCATATCGCCCTATCTGTGCACTTTTCGTTTTATCTATAGACTTAGAAAGGTGTGGTATGATGGGCACTTCACTTAAGGGCAGGATACAAATCTATGTTACCTTTTTTATTTCATTCAGATATAAAATAAAAAAAGAAACACTATGTAAAGAAAGAAACATATTTAGGTGTAGGTATAATTAATGTATATATATTATAGCAACTCAATTTGGCTTTTGTTTCGTTGACGCACACGAACGGATATATATATATATATAAACAACATTTAACAACAACATAAACAACATTTAAAGCTATTGTTTCACAAATTCCTCCACGAATACAATTCATCGTTTTCTTTATCCATTTGTCTGATCACGCTACAATTGCTACATAACCTCTCAATCTATGTGTCAATCAATGTCACTGACATAATTAACAGATTATGTTAAAGTGAATGCGCGGCAAATTAAAATTAAATGAGTGTCATGTTTCATGAACCTCATTTACATATATAAGTATATTTATTATTGTAAGCCAAAGGCCTTGTCCCAGTTAAGTGAAATATAAAGTAAGAGAAAAGTAAGTAAGGGATAAATATTTATTATTATATTTTATTGCACACGAAACATGTAACAGGACATTATACATAAGAAATAACATGCTCCAAGGCGAGCTTATTTGTAGTTAATAATCATGAAGATGTTACATACATCCAATCTCCACCACCACTGACATTTATATTTTTTGCATTGTCATATCGCAATCTAATCAAATAATGATTCAATTTCATTACGTACTACTGAGAAAACATTCTCCACAATAGATATTAAACCAATAAAACCAACCAACACAAATGTTTGTATTGTGTGGAAGTTATTATTATTATTGTTAAAAATTGCATGAATAAAAATTAACTTGATTTCAGTAAAGTCGCTAGTACATGGGCGGCACTTTGCGCACGATAGTATCAACTGCATGCTGCAGCCGTCAACACTCGTCGACGGCAGCCGCCGACGCGGCGGCACTCGTCGACGGCAGGCGTCGACGGCTGCAGTTGTCGCTGTTGTTCGAAACGAGAAGCCCGTTTATAAGCGCCCTGTCACAACATACACCATAGTTTTTTCCTCTGTGACCATAGTAACATACATACAGTGGAGTCGTCGCCTTAATACCAGTTGCCTGTCAAACGAATGTTTGAGAAAAATAAATTGTCATTATGTCACATGTCGTTACGAGAGTAAGCGCGTCTGTTTGATTAAATAAATAAATAAATAAATATAGCTACAACCTAATACTTACATGTAATTCTAATAAAATAAAATGGCACTGTAAATAAAAAAGTGCGCCGAGAAATCACAGTCTTTTAAGCGGGTAGTTTGAAGTATCAATACAAAGTATTACAAGAAAGTGTTTTTTTTTTCTACCAACATAAACTTGTGGTGTTGTAAATTGCTGCCTTTCTTTAATGTAAAGGAATTGGATTTTATACCAAGGTAAGTTTACAAGAGGCGTTTTATGTTTTTTATTTATAATATTTTTTTCTTTCTAATATCTTGCCTAAATACGGTCTTATTTATAAAAATACGATTCCTTAAAACACTTCTTAGAGGCAGTTCATATAGTCCGTGTTAAAGGGCAAGACGTAACCACATACTATTTAAGCCCCCTCTGATGAGTGTTTTAGAGGAATCGTGTTTTATAAATAAGACTGTAATCCTACTAATATTATAAATGTGAAATTTTCGGAAGATGTTTGGATGTTTGTTGCTAAATAACGTAGTAAGGGCTGAACGAATTTATATGAAATTTGGTATGAAGATAGTTTGAGTCCCAAGGACGGATGTAAAATACTTTTCATACCGGAAATTACTCATTACATGCGGACAAAGTCGCGGGCAACAGCTAGCAGTTTATAACTGTGCATAGTGTATCTGGTTAGCCTATTACATTATTTTATTTCGTGTCGCACCGGATTAAGAATAGCGTCACTCCATTCCCTTCCGTGGATGTCATAGAAGGCGACTAAGGAAATACATTACCAGAAGACGGGCAGCACCGTCTTTCTGAGATTCCAACCGCATACTGCGATCGCCAACCCGCCTGCCAAGCGTGGCGATTATGGCAAAACCCTTCATGGTTTGGAAAACCACGAAGGAGGCCTATATCCTGCAGTGGGCTTCAAATGGCTGATCATGATGATGATATTATTACCCATGTACTAGCAAATAAATTATTTTTACTTTTCCTTTATGAAAAAAATATGTGTAATTAGAAAATAAAAGAAAAACATATGGAAACTTACATCTAATATATAAAAATCTCTGGTCACGATGTTTGTTATCGAGCTCCTCCAAAGCTGCTGCCGATTTTTATGATTTTTTTTTGTGTATATTTCGTAGGTCTGAGTCGAAGGCTAATTAATGTGGCAAAACAGCGCTTGCCGAGTCAGCTAGTATTATATAGAGAAACAAGTTAGTGGCAAATGTTTCAACGAATGAAAATAACAGCCCAATATGTCAATATCATTTTCAGCATTCCTTCCTCCTCAGGGAAGAGACCAGTGCCCCTCGGTGGGGACATAATGGGTTGATGATGATTTTCAGCATTTACAGTTCCTTTTAAATTTTTATATATTGTACGGGACTTCTTTTTTCACAGTTCAAATTCAGATAAGAAACTTTTTACCTACTTATTATGACATACAATTTAATTATTGTTTTATTTAACCTAAATAGTCACCCGGTATTTGGGTTAAATAAAACAATAATTAAATTGTATGTCATATTTTTGGCTAAATCTGTGGTCCACTGGAGATCATATTGTGATCACAAAATAATATTTCTCCACTGTTTTGATCTCAACACATTTTCAATCACATCTTTTTTTTTTCATTTTTAAGGTATCTTTAACTTTTTATTTTATCTCATCAGTTCGTAGTTGACCTATAACACTAACAGAATTAGTTTTTCACTTGTACGAAAACCGCTTACAATGTGCAGAATGTACTTGAACCTTAGATAAGAAAAGTTTAAGCATGTCAAGTCAAAGTCAAAAATTTTTATATTCACTATAAAAACAAAATGTTTACTTAATGAACGTGAAAGCTGTTAGTTTCACAATGAATAGATTATGCGGAGAAGAAGCTAACAAAGAAACTCCACATTTATTCTTTTCAAAACAGTTTTGCTGAGCAATATCGTATGAACAATATTACCTCATATTATCAAGCGTATGGTTTTTATAATAAGATTTTTCTAGTTAGAACTTGTTAGCCTTATTACCAAAATTTCTCTAGGTAGATTATTTTTCTCGCGCTACGATCAAGGCGCACAGAGTGCGCCAGGCCAAGTTCTCGGCCGGCCCACGGTGTGCTGATATTTACACGGAACAGTTCGAGCACTTTTCGACTCCCGCTCTTTCTTTGAAGTCACTTATGTCACGTAACTGAAAATTTGTGGAGGGGTTAAGGTTACCAAATTGAAACATTATTCTAAATTTCAAGCGTCCAGCTATTCTAGTTTAGAAGATGTGGGAATCCAATAATTGCAATTTTCGGAACTCACCGAGTCACTCACTGATGGATTATCAAAAGTCTAGGGCACTTCTAATTGAACTACAGAAATTTGCAATATTAAATTTGGAATATGATCATTGTTTATTAAGTAAGTAGCGGGAAAATTGAAAATCATGAAAAATATACCGTGTGACCATGTTATACAGGGTCGTAATTTGAGGGGAACTATACCTTATCCGTTGTAGATAGAGTTTTCTTAGTTTCTTAGAAGACCTATGTTATAATTAATATAATTAATGTCTACCTGCGTTTACAGATTTTGAAAAAATGTACTGTCAGCAAAAAAATTTAAATAACTCTTTCTACTTTCATAGCTACAATAGATCATATTTATAAACGAATTAGCACTTCATTAGAAATGTTAAGACTAATAAAAGAACAACGAAAATAGTTTATCATATACAGGGTGACCAGGTTATATAGGGCAAGACGGCATTTTAAGTGCCTAATCCGTGATGATAAAAGAAAAACTTTATAAGGAAACCCCTATTTAGTTATGCATTCCTAGATTTATATTATGAAAAATATACAAGGTGACCGTGTAATACACGGTCGTAGTTTGAGGATCGTATTTTAACCTATTGTTTTGAAAAGAATAAATGTGGAGTTTCTTTGTTAGCTTCTTCTCCACATAATTTATTAATTGTGAAACTAACAACTTTGACGTTCATTAAGTAAACATTCTGTTTTTACAATGAATAAAAATATTTGAATTGAAAAAAAAAATTGAATTGAATTGAATTGTTAGAAGACCTATCCTAAGTAACAAAGTTATGTATTTTTGCATTTACAGATAGCGAACGCTAGGAACGTAAAGTGTAATTTTTTTCTGAAAGTACATTTTTCATAATCTGTAAATGCAAATATACATAACTTTGTTACTTAGGATAGGTCTTCTAACATCCTTTTTCTGTATCTACAACACAATAGGTTAAAATACGATCCTCAAACTACGACCCTATATGCTATTAAGCACTGCATTAGACATGTTAAGACCAATAAAAGAATAACGAAAATAGTTTAACATATACGGGGTGACCAGGTCATACAGGACAGGATCTAAATTTGAGACGGCATTTTAAGTCCCTAATCCGCATTAACTAGAAAAAAACTTTATAAGGAACCTATTTAAAAAAATTATGCATTCCTGCATTCAAAACATGTACTGTCAGCAGCAAAATAAAATAAAAAATAAATTAAAATTTCGTCACAAACAACTTATTACTACCTAGATATATAAAGACCCTGATAAAAATTATATCTATAAGGTGAACGTGTTATACAGGGTCGTAAGTAGAGACGGTGTATTAAGTGCTACCATGTAATCCGTTATAGGTAGAAAAAGCTTTCTTAGGAGGTGTGATAAACAGAAAAAAATTCAAACAATTTTATTTATTTATTTATTAGGTTTTTCAACAGACGCACACGATACAAATATAAAAACAATTCACAATAAGTCAAGCCACAGTGTGAATCCAATTACTGAAAATCACAGCACTTACAACACGTATCATGTAAGACTTTTTCTTACTATTATGGACATTCTTGATCATATTACTCATTTCTAAGTTATTGTGAACTTTATCAGACTAACATTCTTAACAAAAAGTCATAATAACCCACCAAAACGTAAATGTAAAAAAAAACTGGCCAACTGCTCGTTCCAAAAAAATACTTTATAGGTATATAGAACTTGGCAAAATCTCATATATCAAGTATTTTTTTGAGACGAGAAGTTGGCCAGTTTTTACATTTATGTTTTGGTGGGGGTCGTCATTTCACCGAACGGAGAACGATGAATGAGACCTAATCAATACGTTCCCATTCCTTACAGTCGGGCAATTGACAACAATTTAACAATTTTTTTTCTTTATTTTAGAGCATACATATCGACCCTTTGAGGATGAAATGTCGTAAAAGCCATATTTGGTGAAAATGGACTTTGAACGCAGTCTTACTAAGTTTTTCAAGCTCTTTCAATCTGTATATTTCGTTTCCTCACATTCGCACAAAAATGTCTTTTACTACCTTGATTTTTCAACAGGGTTGTCAGTTTTTTTTATTGAAATATGCTGTAAAAGACCTGACACTACTTAATTTTTGTAGTAACTTACTTAGAGTATTGTAGTGCATTTTCTTATGGCTTATACTGCAATTATTTTACTGGTTGTAATCCAACTTATTAGTACCATTAGTACATTGTTTGCTGCAAAAGCCATTGGATGCAGGTTTTTTATAAGCCGTGCTAACTACTAAACTTCCAAAGATATTTAATTTAAAATTGAATATCTATAAAACTCATTATATTTTTAGTATATCTGTAATCATTGCATTAATACGGCATTTACTACATTTGTTCCCCGAAGCGTCGATATTTTGATGCGGTGCCAGTGCACCGGTAGAGAACCTTCCTCGCATCCAAGAGGTCCTGAGTTCAAAGCGGACCGGTGACCTAGGTACGGGCGTAACGATACAAACTAAAATAATCGAAAATAAAATGAAACTGTCTTACCGATCATATTTTCTGGATCGCATAATATTATTTTTCTTTTTAATAAACACATTTTTATTCGTCCATGGAGCTTTTGAGACAGTTTCGCCTCGAGAAGCACTTGAGAACGACCCGACAGCATATCGACCTTTTTATCCGTCCACTCTATACCGTTACCGTACGGGTGACTTTGCAATGCGGAACTTGCGTATAGCTCAGATTGGAGTGACTTTGCTTTACCATAGAAATCATATAAAAACCTTGGAAAAATTTAAAAATAAAAATGTTTTTTTCGGGTCTTAGGGGTCACAAAATATGCGAAAATTAAAGTTACTCTAATAACGCAAGAGACCCAGGTTCGATTCCCAGTGCGGGCATGTACCTATGACTTTGTTTTCTAAGTTATGTACATTTGTGAAGTTATAGTAACAATACCACTCGCTAACTGTGAAGGAAAACATCGTGAGGAAACCTAAGTGTCTGAGATATTCACATACTTCAGCGCTTGAAATCGCCAATCCGCGGTGGGCACGCCTGGTGATTAAGCCCACACTCTCTCTCTGAGAGAAGGCCTGTGCCTTCAGTGGGAGGTATATAGGCTGCTTGTGATAATAACATAAAACTTATTAGACTTCGTTTTGTCATTGAATTCTGAACGTTTTCTTATATGTGTGCACATGCATACAAAAATTATTTTGCGAGACAACTCAAATATTGATAAACGCTTCATACATTTTAGGCGTTACGTTAGGGAGTGCCGTCATAGTCTAAGGTCGATTTGTGTGGCGCGTTTTAGTACCACGCGACTATACTGACTGTTCGACTGGTTATATTATCAAAAGTATTAGTCGCAGAGAAAAAACAATACCACGTTTATTTATCTGTTAACGTGTCCTCTCCTATTCTATTAAAACATTTTTTAGGGCAAGTTCTCTGTTAAAGTGTAAAGGTTGACGTCTTAATGTATTTTTCCATCTGTTCAATCAGTCTGCCCGTTCTCGTGCACTGCTGGGCTTAGGGCACAAGGCATGCCACTGTAAGGAGGCTAGGTTGGTGGTATTTAATGAGACGCGTGGGCACAATTTGATGTCATATGTTATAGGACTCTCTTCATATGGATTACACATGTAACTATCCTAAATGGGGGTAGAAGGTATCACCACACTACACCACTGGTTTCTCTTCTTTCTTTCCATGTATTATAAACAAATAATTTATTTAGAGTCTTGTTTATGTTACTTCTTATGTCTTTTTTCTTGTGATGTGTTAATTTGTCTCAATAAATGTATTTCTTCTTCTTTTTCTAATTAGCAGCAAAGGGCACTATGAATTAGCTAAACTATTAATAAATAAATATAGACTATAATAAACAAATAAATAACGTCCATTTAGCGCTCACCGGTTACAAACTAGTAAAGCCTGTCCTATGTACTCAAACAAGGACATTACGAACATGGAAAAACACCCAGACTGTGTTTTGATCACCAATACAGGTCGCGGGTTTGATGCCCCCAGTGAGAATTTAATCCACGGAATGTATCGGTAATCAATCGTGGTACCGCTAGATCAACGGGGCAGTTATTGAAGTCAAAATAACTGGAAAACGTAGCAGAAGATCACATCCAACTTTTAGAGCAATTGTAATACATGAAATGGAGCTAGTTGCTAAATTGCTAATAAAAATTGCTTATAAGGTTCAAAAAGTTCTACGGCGTGTCTATCAAACCCGAGAACTCACAATGACCATTAAAAAAAAGAAGATAAGTTAGATAAGGGCATAAGACGGACAGTCAGATCTCTTCTAATGATCATGATGGATAGAATTGAGGGGAAGAGAGAATCAGAAAAAGAGAATCATGACTCCGTAACATTAGAGAATCGACTAGAGTTGCCAGAAACCGACCAGCGTTGAAGATCTATTTCTTTTGGCAAAAAGAGAAGAGAAAAATATGCAGATCCGATGGCTAATCTCCAATAGTGTAGAGGCACTGAAAAAAGAAGAAGTGCTGGATATGCACATTGTCATTGTTTCTGGTTGATACTGGTGATGGCTGACCCATGCGTTATGCTCGGGTGATCGGGTGCTGTTCGTGTGTTTGGCCGCAGCATTATGGTTTCTCCTACTTTTGCAGGAAAAGTCATGTATTTAAAGTTATTAATGATGTTTAAGATGATTTGAGAAAAGATGGTCAGAGTTGAGGAGTTTTTTGTCGCTTCCTTTTCTCCGCTACAAATCGATCCAAAGGCAGCGCCTAACATTTTAAATTGGCATTCAATGAACGGAATGTAGATTATTTGCATTGAAATAAATTTTTGATCATTTACTGATTTCTGCAAAACTTCTAAAGGCTACAACTATTCAGGTAGTTCACATTGCTGCCTCATCTCAAATTAACACCGCGTGTATTGAGACTTAGCTCACGGATCGGTAACGTGTAACGGATTTGATCGAGATATGGCTCTGCGTTAAATAGTTTTATATTCAAAGCATTAGGAGCCGGTTCTTAATCACGCAAAAGGGTTTAGTTAAGAGAAGTAACTAGTGACAGATTTTTTTTCGTAGGAGACAACATACCATACTGGTAAACCACAAACACTTCAGTAGAAAAACGAAATGTTTTGTTCAAAGTAACAAAGAAACTGGGATTTAAAGAACGTTACACTGACTGAAAAACGCCAGCCATTTTAGCATTGTTTGACATATTTTCCTAACTTGATTTAAAGAAATTTTCGTAGGTAAAGGCAAAACCGTTTTTTTTTTCGACGCCACAGCGTGGCTGCGTGTAAAGTGGTCATACTTTGTAGCCATTTTTAATGCCTTAGTTAATTGTTAACAAATAATTTTGGAATTCATAAAAATGCCTCTCTCTTCGTCATACCACAATCAGATTTAGATAATTACATTACAATAATTTGCGATTTGTTCCATAATTCACTAAATGAATCGAGCCGGTCGCAAGACTGAAAGAAAAAAAAAGGCCTACTACCTATATTCGATTAAAATAACGCTACCGAATAGTATCTCTAGCCGATTTAGGTTAAGTGAAAGGCGGTAGTTGAGACACAGTTAAGCTTATCAATCGCGTGGTCTGTCCAAGCCTAGCCCAGCCCAAACAGCCCAATCTTGACCGATAGCGGGGGTTAGACGGCACTCGTCCGAACGCAAAAATGAAACGAGACCAACTTTGTTATTGTAGAAAAATAGACGAAAGTAGAGCTCCCCTATTCAAGCCATTCATTTTAGCGCTGTCTGACAAATTATCTTGTCCTAAATTGCCTAGGGCAGTATTTTGGTGGCGTTATGATAGCCACGATCTTGAGAAACCTCTTTCACAATTTTTCTAAATTCTCAGTCAGGAAACGAACCCTATTGAAGCTGAAAATGTGAAAGTAAATGCCTAAATATCTGTAAACCTCTTATCAAACATTTTCACGCATCGCCCGTTGGAGGTGTATGCCATTGCGCATTCATTGTGAATGATTTATGACGCTGCCGCTGCGCGTAGAAACAAAAATTGCAGATGTTGGCTTCTCGTTCGTCGGGTTAAAGTAGGGCTGGGCTGGCCATGTCTGCCGTATGAGCTCAGATAGATGGGTCAAAATTGCGACTGACTGTGTTCTACAAAATAGACACCAACGTCGGGGCAGATCAACGTGGAGATGGCGGGATGACCTAAATGCATTCTTGCCGGGATGGTGCGAGTTGGCCGGGGACAGGGAGAGGTGGTAAGCAGAAGGGGAGGCTTTTGCCCAGCAGTGGGACACAAAAGAACATAAGTGTATATTGACAGCGCACGTTTAACTTGGATTAGATCGCGTGCACTGCTGACGCCACATAATGATCTATTGCCGCAGTAATTAATTTTATGGGAATGTAATTTAGATTACTAATCGTTAGCCTCGATTAGTTTTAATCGAATAATCGAGTTTCACTCAAATCAATTCATTACTTTTTCGGACAATCGCCCATCTCGGTCTTCAAATTTTTGCCACAGAGCCGCCCTTAGATTTGGGTAACAAACAATATTAATTAGATTCCCCTTGTCTGAAAAGGAAGTTTATTATTGGTCGACAATAATTAACTGTGTTGCGCCTTGAGCCTTCCACTTACAAGCGATTTTGTTCATTTATCAAACTTATCTGACTTGTTATAAGAGCGAGTTGCACGGATGTCTCTTACACTGTACCTAATACATAGCTGCAACAGCGTCTGGACTTATTGATACACGCGAGTCCATAATCGAAATGACTACTTGAGCAAATTATATCTCGACGTCTACAAAGATTGCCATGACCGTCTAATATTCCATGTTTCAGGCGGCACAGTTATTTAGTTTAAGATTCAAGAATTTGCGCTTCAGTTGATTCTTTTGGTAAATAAATAAAATTATTCTTCTTAACATTAAATTCCTGTCTATAGGTCTAGTCTATATAAAAAATATTGAAATATAGTTAAAGCATAGCATTTTCTATTTTTTCTCATTAGATTAAGTAGGTGCAGAACTTGCAATGTTTTTTTAAAGAATTTGTATTTGTCGCCAACCCGCCTGCCAAGCGTGGCTATTATGGCAAAACCCCTCATGGTTATGAAAACCACGAAGGAGGCCTGTTTCCTGCAGTGGGCGTAAAGTGGCTGATGATGATGATGATTTGTATTTAAAATATTAGGTATTGGTTGTACCCAAATAAAACATTACTCCAAATTGCCCAGTTAGTTTAGTTTCCGATATATGGGAGCCCAAAAATACGTTTTCCTCGAGTCGCCAATTTCCCCCGTGCCTATTCCCGAATTTCGGTCCCCGTTTTTCATAAAATAACAGATAGATAACTTAGTTCTTAATAGTATACAATCGGTGGTGTTATCGCTAGAAGGGATATCTTCCAGACAACCTTAGGATGTAAAGACGAGAGTAGGTAGGTAATCCGTAAGTAGTCATAGAGGTAGGTAGTAATCCACTGTTCTGCTGCAGACTGCTGCAGCACATGAACCGGTACATCCACGCACTCAGTTACGGTACGGGCGACTTTGTTACTAAAATGCAAAGGTTTAAGTGCTGTCGCCTGTACGTAACAGAATACATCACTCAAGAGGCAGCTTTGTAGTTACTGAGATTGGAATGCATTCTAAACGCTTTTTAATAATATTCTTTAGTGGTGTCCTCAGACCATCAGATACCATCTAGATTATATCCAGTCACTACGATAACGATATAATAGTGCAAAGCAAAATCTCGGACATACAAGACAACTAACACGTGTCTTAATTCCTCTCTTTCCCGTCCGTCTCTGTGCCATCCGACCAGTCTGTGACAAGGACCGCGACAAATGACGTCAAGCTGACAATTGTTTTGATTGCTTACGAAACAAGTACTACACACTCTTGTATGTATAACAGAAACTGAGCTGACGTCTTTCTAGCTCCGTCAGTGGTCTACTGAAATCCACTAACCCAGGATTGCAGGTTAAGGAGGTTATTTTTAAGCGCTGAGGTATGCGAATAGCTCAGACACTCAGGTTTCCTCATGATGTTTTCCTTCTCAGTTATCGAGTGGTATTGCTATTATAACTTCACAAATTTACTCGTAAATACCTAACTTAGAAAACAAAGTCATAGGTACATGCCCGCACTGGGAATTGAACCTGGATCTCTCGCTTCCGAGTCCAATGTTCTACCCACTAGGCTACCGCCGCGTGCCAATCCGCGCGTGGTGATTAAGCCTTCCCTTGTGACAGTCTCATTATTTCTGCCGTTCTCTGTATGATTCTTTATTTTCTATTTCTTTATATAACTTTTTTATGTAGCCTATATATATATATCTATACGTCCCACCGCATGGCCTTCTCTGTCTTCTCGAGTATCTGAGGTATGTGAACACCTCACACTCAGGTTTCCTCACGAGGTTTTCCTTCACATATAATCTCGTATAACTTTTTGAGTTAACCAAAGACTCGACCATAAGACAAGACCAAAGAGCCCTGTAAATTTTAACTAAAGAAAAAAAAAGGCATGGACCAAGCAAGTCGGTGGTAAACTGATTGTACTATTAAAAAAACTCTGTAAACCCAACTTACTATCTGTCTATCTATGCAGCCCATGAAAGACGCCCACTGTTTGGCATAGGCCTCTTCACAGTCACGCCAACATCGCCGGTTCCCTTATTAATGTTTATTGTCCTCCTGCCGCCTTCTAAATGTCATTAACCCATCGGGCAGGGGCCTACACACCGAACGACGGTCAGTTCTCGGCCACCACTCTGTTACCATCTACAAAAATTAATTTATAAATATACTTATGGAACAGCTGAAATTTCTCGTAATTTCAACGTATTTATAAAAATCACCACAGCCAAATTAGGATACAGGCTATGGTAACCAGGCAAGGACGTCAGAAACATGAACATAAACCCAGACTGAGGTCATTTGTACAAATGGGTAAGTATACGGCGGAAAGTGAGAATCGAACCCACGACCTCTGTGTTGCTAGCTAAGCGCCTTAACGAACGGTTAGACCAACGAGGTAGTCTTTCACTAGTATTACTAGTTGGTAGGTATTGAGAAATAATAGAACCCCATGCTTTTGGAAAGATACAGTAGGAGCATATTGTTACATGCTGCATGAAGAGCTTAATAAGTATTTTATTCGCACTGTTCCTATCTATGAATATGTTTTTCTTGACATCCTGGTGACCTTTTTTTTCGCCTATCCTGCCAGTTCAACAACATAAATCGTTGACAGGTATATTAATTTATGTTTGTGTAGGATTTTCAAACAAAAATAATATGATAATTTTCTTTTACGAATCTTAAAAACGTAAAATCGAGTTACTCTCATAACAAAAATATTTTGACATTTAGTAAAATAGATAGATAGAGAACACTTTATCGCACAACCAGGAGAAAGACTTGCAAATATTTTCTAAAATAGAAAAATAGAATTCTAGCCCAACTTATCACACGTCCATCGTTGTCGGTTGAACAACTGCCTAATTATAGTGTAACATTACAAAACAAACATTTTAATCAACGATTGTAGACAATTGACGTGCCCCACGGTTTTATTTTAGTCTAGTCTATGCATATGTTTGTAATTCCCACGACTGTATCTATTTTATTATTTTTTGGTTTTTAGTACATTTATCTTAAACATTGCAATGTATGTTTAACATAAAACCGTTTAACTTAAAAAGTTTTTTTACCTATTTTTTTTTAAATCTGCACTCCTGTTAGAAAATGAAAAAAATGAGAATGAAACAACTAGAAAAATCAGTCTGTGTGGATTTATGCTTGAGATATCCTTCCCTAGTTGCCACAGCACAGGGTACCATAGTTTGGGATTGCGACACAATTAAATCCAAAAAGTCAGAAATAACGACTTAGTAAACGTTTTAGTTGTAGGAAATACCATTAGACTTATTAAATCTTCAGAGCGCATCGACGACTGAAAGCATAATTATGTTGGCTTAATTATTAATTAAATGCACTCAATTGTAACGTAAGTTAGATAAACTAGCGTCGACAGTAGACAGACTAGACAAGTGCTTGTGTTGAAGTTAGTTTTCTATTTTTCTATTTTAGAAAATATTTGCAAGTCTTTCTCCTGGTTGTGCGATAAAGTGTTCTCTATCTATTTCAAAGCATTCAAAATATCAATAAAAGTCTGGTCACCTTGCTGACGCATATTTTCAGTTAATTCACACAGCGTGAATAAACGCCAGAGATGTGTAGCTAGTTGGAGATGTTCTGGCTGTTTGAAAACAGGTGTTCCTGATCGTTTTATAGGAGGCAGTTGTAAAAGATCACCGAAAAGTAATACGTTTACTCCTCCAAAAAACTCATTTTCACAGTTCTTAATTTGCCTTAATCGAGCGTCCATCATGCATAACATTTGATAAGACACCATGGAAATCTCGTCGACAATCAAAAATTCTGTCTGATGCCATTGTTGCCTCATTATTCGCAAATAGTTTCCGGACAGTGGTGACATACCTGTTATGCGACCGTCTTTCTGTACAGGCAATTTTAAAGTACTGTGTATCGAGATTCTTCAGGCGTTTCTGACGCCGTCATTTGTGTATATCGCTGACGTTGCTTTTTTAACCTGGCCTCATATTGCTCAGGTGTTTTTGACGCTAATTGTTCCCGTCGTTTCTGTAATCGACTATTTCTATCACCTTCACTTTCTTTAGCTCGTTTTGCTTTATACTTTTCTTTCGCTTTTTGAAGCCTTCGTTTACGTTGTGTTGCAGTTTCTGTTTTATTTGTGTTTGTATTTTTTATATTTTTTTTTACCATTTTGTTCCCACGAGTAATGGACATTTAAACGGTCGACCCCCCCAGAGGTCCAATAAAGGGGCAAGGCTATGTACAACAAGATGCGCCTGAGTCTTGAGGGGAAAACGCTAACGACATATCATTTTTATCCACCCTAATGCCATACAGTTCTCGGCGCGTTTTAACCTTTCACCTTTTAGCCACCCTAACGCCACACAGTCCTCAACACGATACAAAATCTTGACTTGGGTGGTGGATTCAGGCTGGATTAATCAGATACCTAAATTACAGATTCAATTTCTAAATTTAAATCTTATTATTATACGCCATTTAGTGGCTGCGCCCATCTTAAATATTGAGGTTGTATAGTGCACTGTATTCTTCTTGTCAAGCCCTTTTATTTGATACCCATATTGGTGGGATTGATAAAAAATTGTTATCAGCCATTTGGTAGCGGCGGCCATCTTAGATTTCAATAAATAGTATAGTAAATTGTATTCATATAGCATAATAAATTGTATTCTACTTGTTGAGACCTTTCATTTGATACCCATATTGATGGGATTAATAAAACATAAATTATCTGCCATTTTGTAGCGGCGGCCATCTTGAATTTATAATGATAATGAATAAACATAATTGTATTGTCACCAAAATCCAAAGTGTATACAAAATTTCAGATTAATCGGTTGACAGGAAGAGGGTGAAATTTGAATTACTAAATTTGACCCAAGAATAAAACAACCGTTTAAAAAAAAACCGTTTAAAAACGACACTTGATTTCAGTTTGTGGCACGACGGATGTGCGATTTGTATTTTCTAGTTCGACTGGAGATTTCCGCACTTTGCCTCATAGTTGGGCCAGTAGGTACGTAGCAAATGCTGGGGTATGTAAATACCTCAGACACTAAGGTTTCCTCACGAAGTTTTCCTTCACAGTTAGCGAGTGGTATTGCTACTATAACTTCACAAATGTACGTAACTTAGAAAACAAATTCATTTGTACAAGCCGGAATTCGAACCCACGACCTCCCGAATGAGAAGCCGGCGTTCTACCGCTCCGCTACCACAGCTCGAACATTTACGACTTTTGTCAAATTGTCACGTTTTAACGCTACAAAACGCGTGGCTAGACTTTGCGACCCTTCGCCTACGTCATTGTCATCCGCCATCATCACCTTTGCTCGCTATTTTTTAGACAAACGTGAAATATTATCATGACATCGGGAAACATCGAATAATAACCGGTTATAAGAACCTTAAAATATGTTTGACGCAATCGAACTAACGAACAGCTTATAGGGCGTGGTAGGTCGAGATACTTATGCGTGAAAAATTCTGGTTTGACAACGATAGACATTACTTTATTTTTCCGCAAACAATACCTATTGAAATTTCATAGTTACGCAACTACACTCGAGAGCAGTTATTTGCCAGCAAATAATCTGAAAAGCACAATGAAGATCACTTATTTAATTTATTTATTTATTTAGATATCTATTTATTAATAATAAATAGTACTTATACTCAAATTTTTTTCAGCAACTTTCCATCGTAAGTTTGTCTGGAAGAAATTTCTTTTAGAAATAAGGCCGCTAATTGTACTATGTACCTTTGTAAATATTTTGAGTTTTTTTTCCGGTGTACAATAAATTATATTCTTATCTTATCTTATACGTTTTATAAAGTTTCATTTCTGATATGTCAATGTATCACAGACCCTTCATTACTCTCGTGTGTACAATAAATTATTAACTATAAGCAATTATTCCCAAAAACCGTTAAATGAATTCTTATTGATGTGCGCAAGCTTATGGCCATTATTTCACCACGATAATTTTACCGATCAATAAAAACTGACCTCTTAACTGCTTCACAGCACTCTCAAGGATTTTATTGATTTAATATGATTGTTCACAGGTCGCATGACAAATCACAATCATGGGCTTCATCATACGAAGACAAGAGCGGTCCATACCGTACTCGGATAGAAGTAAGTGGCGGCTTACCAACAATCTGGGTAAATCGTTCCTGCTGCCTTCTATGGGAACGATGCACTTTTCACAATAATTGAAAGTTCTTGAACTGTCAACTGCGCATCGACCTTTACACTAACAAGCGTATAGTTCGACAGCAGAACAACCTTTACATACGTGCATTCTGATGAGTTAAGTTAAGGGCGGCTTTGCAACTTACATCTTGCAATAACAACATTCACGAATCATTTCTAAACTAAATCAGAGTGTTTTTTACCTGCAACTCAAACAATTTTTAATGGGTCATTCTTTATTTCAGGAAAGCTGTGTATTCTCACGGTAGTGGGCTTAGTCCTAGCGCTTGTGGCCGTCATCTTAGCCCTAATCAATCCTGTAGCAATATTAGCGCGGTTTGTAAGTACTTCATCTGTCTTCTTTTCAATATTAGCGTGATTTCTAAGTATGTAATCTAATCTGTCTTTTCAATATTAGCGCGACTAATAAGCACCTAATCTATCTTTTCAACTCTATTGCGATTCGTAAGTACCTAATCTCAATTCTAGTCCCTAATAATCTGCTTATTTTGTTTCTGTAATGTATCTTGTCGGTATAATAAATGTGTTTCTTCTTCTCTTAAATCTGCCGTTTCAGCGAGATTGTAGTAACAGGGTGTTAGCAGACAGGCGTACTGAGCAAAACCCGCGTATTTCTTGCATCGTTACAAATATTTCTTCCGAAGGAACCTTACGATACGGCAATAATTAATGGCTAAGGATATACTGAAGTTCTAGTACCTGCACACTTTTCTACAAATTTGTGCAGATATGCATCTATTAAAGTATACCAAACATTTGTTGTCAAAAGACCTCATCAAATTTTTTTAGCTTTCTTTCATACATTTTTAAAACATTTGATTCATGAACAATCGTAGCACTCGACCCTCGTACAGTTGACAGCCCGACCTTTACAATTTTGCTGCAAAGTCGCCCGTAACGTAACTGAAGAGAGTGCTCTCATATAAAGACCGATGTGCTATCGACTGTACCCTAACTGCACCATTATTTATTACAGATTGAAGAGATTCTCTTTAAGTGTGCTCAATTGTGTTAACATTATTAACAATTAAAAAAAATCCTAACCGAAGGAGTTATTATTTTGTGTCCAGTAACATTCGAGTCGGAAGTAAAGTCTTTAAGCACCGTATATTAACTTCTGCACGTGTCATCAAGAGTAATAAGGTTTTGGCATTTGCATCTACGTAATGAGATTATAATTTAAATAGCGTCCAGTGGCACCTTCACCCACACTAGATGGGTGAAGAGACCACTCGGACACTGCAGTGCCTGGGACATTGTTTTTTAGATGGAGTAGGCTTGCCCAGGACCAAAACCTTCCTGACAGCTTAGTCGGCTTAGCCCACAGGAAAGACAAGTCAATACGTGGGGAGCCAACCAAGCCGCGGTTTTCCTCACGATATTTTGCTTTACGGTTAGCGTATGGTATTGATACTACGAATTTTCAAATGTACGTAACTTCGAAAATAAACAAAGCCGTAGGTAAATGCCGGCACTGGGAATGGAACCTGGGTCTCTCGCTTCCGAGCCCATTGTTCTACCCACTGGGCTACCACCGCTTTTAAGTAAGTTTTAAGTGCCTATAATATTACCTATACCTTGCTAATTGACTAAATCAATTATTTGTCACGCCTGCCTTATGGAAAGTTGTCATCAACTGTTCATCTAAGCAATCTAAATTAAAAAACCGGTTAAAAACTTAACGTATTGAGTCTCTATGGTTTTCCCCGAGTTTTAGTTTGTTATTTGGCGAAAACCTTCACACTCTTTAATTTATTTACCTTTCTACTTTGTTTACCCCTACAGGAGACAATTTTCAAACACACAACGCAATAAAATTTTATGAATAAGTAGTTATCATATCTGACAGATCTTATCACCAATTAAATAAACACGGAAGTAAACAGTGTTGTTATTAAGTTTCCACAGGTACAAATACGGCCCGAAGGCAGCGGCTAACATAGTAACATAGTACATTGACATTCAGCAAACAGAATGTAAATTCTTTACGTTGAAATAAATTATTGATTTCTGATTTCTATAATTGTGAATCTGGGCCTTCTTTCTGAATGTAGTACAGTTTTTTTACCTCACACAGGAGGTTTGGTCCTAATTGTGTGTGTAGATTCACATTCACATTGTTTCTGTACACGTAAGTGGAGTCAATGAAGCGCTCAACGGCAGGCAGTAAACCTGTGTTGTTATAAGTCAGTAACAGATATAATCAAGCTCTACGAAACTGGCATTTCGCATCAAACAATGCATAGAACTATTAGAAGGTGTAAAACCGCAGTCCGAGCTTCTAACGTGAGGCAGCAAGTTGGAAGCCAAATTGGCATGCTTAGAGTAGTCGGTTCTCAGTGTTGTACTAAAATCCGCTCAGGCACATCATCATATGTTACGTTAATATACAATGTACGTGTCGCTTCGCTTTCGAGTGGAATTTTGTTCGACACATTCTGTCTATGCATAGTGTGTCTCTGCCAGAATGTGTATTTGTTTATTCATTCATTGATACTTTTATTGCACTTAAAAAAATCGTACAATGCTGCGGACTATATTTTTTATGATTATCGATTTTTCCGTCGTCCACTCATTACACATCACAAAATAGACATTTTTAACCGACTCCAAAAAAGGAGGTGCTCAATTCGTCGGAATGGGAGTCGTAGTGATGATGTAGTTGATTACACGAGAAACATTGTCAAAACTTTTTTTTTTATGTAACCTATATATAAGTCCCACTACAGGGCACAGGGATTCTCTCAGAGAGAGAGTACGGGCTTAATTACCGAGCGTGCCCACTGTAGATTGGCAATTTCAAGCGCTGTATGTGAACACCTCAGACCTCAGTTTCCTCACGATGTTTTCCTTTACCGTTAGCGAGGGTATTGCTACTATAACTTCACAAATATACGTACCTAACTTAGAAAACAAAGCCATTGGTACATGCCGGGATTTGAAACCATGACCTCCCGAATGAGAAGCTGGCGTTCTACCGCTACGTTACCACCGCTTTTTTATTTAAAAAATGTTATCCCGTGAGCTATAAACAGCGAGCCCCGCACTGAGTAAAACCTGTAAACACTATTTACGTTCTCTCAAGTTTCAATATCCTGCCCATTTTACTTTCAGAACACGCGGCTAACTCAAGGCTCGCCGATATACAAGCTACTGCAGACGAAGCTGCACGGAGTGCACGTGCAAACCTACCTGTTCAATATCACAAATTCGGAGCGATTCCTAAGTGGACTCGATCCAAAGTTAAAGGTTCAAGAAGTGGGCCCTTTCACTTACTGGTAAGATGGCTCTTAGAATAAAGTGTTCTCTATCTATTCTCTTCCAAATCGTGGCAAACACCAATTAGCCCTCTAATAGCTACAACTGCTTGCTCAGTCCTAGGTTCTGTTCCCAGCTTTTTTCCTATGTGATAGTGGTATTATAGGTATATATTTAACTCGCCTTTGCCGGAGCGCATAATAAATTACATTAATGAATTACTGATCATAATTTTTCCCTGTCTAGTGTCTACCCTAGGATGTTGAAACTTCAATACCCACCTTCACCTGCTTAGGAGTGGAATTTCAGAAAACCTGTCCATAGTGCAGGAAAGAATATTTCCTTAGGAGGAAATACCTCCAAATTTCAAATCTCTAGGTCCCTTCGGACCATATGGCAAGGGCTAGTCCATCCTAGAAAAACTCCTAGATATGCCGATGGCCTGAACCCTGTAACTTCGTATATAAGTTTCAATGTTTGTGGATGAAGAATATAAGTAGTACCTACCTAGGTGTCCTGAGATAAGAAGTGTTAGTAATCCTAGCTAAGCCAATATTATCAGCCATGGAATTTTTTGTCTTCGTCTTCAGGGAAACCCGCATCAATGATGATATGGAATTGGATGAGGAGTCAGGAGTGCTCCGGTATACGCCGAGGACCAACGTCACGTTTCTCCCCGATAAATCCATCGGGGATCCAAATAAGATCAATGTTACGATGCCTAATATTGCTCTCATGGTAAGACTTGAACGGAAAATTTAGAGCTATTCAGAAAAGAGACTTACACTCAGCATTGGGTGGCTATAGGTTGAAGAAGAAGAAGAAGAAGTAATATATCTTAGTACAATCAGAAATGTATTTCGACGTGAAAATTTAAATACCATTCAGTTTGTTGAATGTCAATGTATACTGTTAGTACCTGCCTTCTATTGCTTTTTCCAAAGCTGCCACTTTCTTCTGCTGATGAAGAATATTAAAATACTCAACAGAAGTCTTTAAATATTGATGATAAAAATATGATGATGGGAAATTGATAGCTGGATAGAACATCCATTTCGTTTAATAATTTGCCGCGAGGAGCAAACACAAGAAATAAGAGAAATCATTGTTGTTATTGTTCTTTCATTTTTATGCCTTTATTTTGTTAACCGTGATATCCCGCTATTGAGACAGTCAACAAAGTTTTAATCAGTTTTACGTTCCTTCACTCCGTCACTCATTGCACCTTAGTGAGCTCATGAATGTATTTTAAACTGTAATTATCGCCCTGTGGTACCGCATAGGGCTTTCACTAGAGTAACAAGATCACGTGACGCACATCACGCCTTCCTGTATTTAGAAACTGCCCTAAATTCGCTCCATCTCATTCTGAAAGACCCTGACAACCAGCTCTACACTGTTTGCCGCCCGGGCGTCTAGATTGGCTAAGCCTTCTAACCCCTCCCCTAGAGCGATGTTCGTATTGTTTGTCTCTCTTTTTCGAACCTTTGAACCATGGAACCAGTTAACTTTAATGTAACATACATACATACATAAAAATCTCGTGTCAGTGTTTGTTATCGAACTCCTCAGAAACGGCTTCACCGATTTTTGTGAAATTTTTTGTTTATATTTGGTAGGTTCGAGAATAGGTGGTAGACTAATTAGTATGGCAAAAAAAGTTTGCCGAGTAAGTTAGTAACTGTGTAGTTATTAATTATTATTAGGTATAGTGGATTGGTGTAACAAAAACCCTTCGTTTGTCAATACAAACAACTGCCTCTACCGCTCAGGGGCATTTTTGATGCAAAGGATATCCCTCGCTGTGCAGCGCGGTAACTGCCAGTGTCATGGGTAACTTTGGGTCGGACATGTCTCGGGGCGGTTTATTTAATTGACTGTACTTGTGAGTGTGTGTGTTTTTTTTTTGTTTCTAAAACAACTTTTACTATTAGCAAACTTCGGAATCGCGAAAAAACGTCTGTTGTTCCATACTAAAGTTACCACCTGCCGTATTGAAATGTTTATGGGGATTTTGTTACACTTTGTCTATGGAGAGTCAGTAGAAGGAGGTCTACAATCACATAATAACGCTGATGACATCTTCTTCCCTTTTAGTCCATGGCCTCGATGCTGTCACCTTTCTCCAGCTGGACGAAGCTCCCGTTCAATCTGCTGGTGAAGAGACTCAAGGTGAAGCCGGTAGTCACCATTGACGCCTACAACTACATGTGGGGATACGACGAGCCCCTCATCACTTTCGGAAATACCGTGCTGCCTGGCTGGATTAACTTCAAGCGGTTAGGGATTTTGGACAGGGTAATAAGGATTTATTCTAATACGGATTTTAAATATATTAATAATAATAAAAAAGTAACATACTACCCGAAACCGGCGTGCGTGTATGCGCGAGTAATGAATGTTGATGAAGCAAAAGATGTTTGTCAGGATCGTGGCAAATGTCAAACTCGGGTATCTGCCTACCCCTCCGGAATACAGGCGTGAGTTTATGTAATGTAGTGTAGGTATGTTAAAACATAGCATAGGTATATATTGTGAATACAACTAATACTGATTTTATTATGTACCTACTGTGTCGTCATATAAATTAATTTTCTTTCTTTAAATGAAATTAAGTAAATTTTATTGAAGTACTCGTACTACATTTGTTCTAAGTTTTGAGCAAATCCGACCACAAATATTTTACTTCCCGTACAAACTTTGGCACCCCTTTACGGTTGAATTTTGAAAAACTGAGAAATATGTGTTTCACAAATTTTATTTTCTCTACAAGATCGAATCAGAAATGATGAGATCCGTAGACGGACGAAAGTCGTCGACATAGCCCAGCGGATTAGTAAGTTGAAGTGGCAGTGGGCGGGGCACATAGCACGCAGAACTGATGGCTGATGGGGCTGAAAAGTTCTCGAATGGAGACCACATATCGGCAAGCGCAGCGTAGAACGAGCAGCTACAAGATGGACAGATTTCTTTATTTATTTATTTCTTTATTTATTTAATATCGCAATAGGAGCTTACAGTTTCCCAAAGCGCCCCCATCCAAGATGACCTCATCCAAGTGGCAGGAAGACGCTGGATGCAGGCCGCTTTAAACCGGTCTTTTTGGAAATGCATGCAGGAGGCCTATGTCCAGCAGTGCACTTCTTGTGGCTGAATGATGATGATGATGATAAAATTTTATTGAAGTACGTAAACATTATGACACCTTTTTTCACCGTTTTATGGGTTGAATTTTTAAAATCCGTGAAATCTGTATTTCATAAATTAGGTAGACATGCATTTGTACTAAGCTTCGTATAAATCTGCCAAATTTGAATACCCTCTTTCACCCCTTCAGGGGTAGAATTTTTTAAAATGCGTTCATATATCTTGTCTCTATCACTAAAATACTATCTGTGCAAAATTTCAGCTTTCTAAGTACACCGGTTTGGGCTGAGCTAGAGCTAGTAGCTAGAATAGCGTCTATTAGAAAATGTGGATGTAAAAGATACTTTGCTCATATTAGATTTTACTGTAATTTTTGATCGGATTAAACTAGCTTTGCTAGATGTATATTTTGATCTGGGATAAATTCAAAGTTTGGTCTACAATATTGGATTAACGGTACCACTAGCTTAGCTTAAAACCTTTTTTTTTTAACAAAACCGTCAGTATTCCAAGTAAAGCCAGTAATTTTAGCATTGTTTGACAGATTATCTTGTTCCAAATTAACCAGAACGATTTCATATATTGTTTATTCAATTCAATTCTATTCAAATATTTTTATTCATTGTAAAAACAGAATGTTTACTTAATGAACGTCAAAGTTGTTAGTTTCACAATTAATGGATTATGTGGAGAAGAAGCTAACAAAGAAACTCCACATTTATTCTTTTCAAAACACGTTTTAACTCTGTTAATTAAGTTTTCAACTTAAAATATTAGTCATGAATGTGTTGAACACTAGTCACAATCGTCCTTTAAATAATATTAATCTACTGTTTAATGCCAAACATCTTTGTCTTCTAAATAATCCTTGATGTTATAGTAAGCCTTTTTGCACAGAATGTGCTTAACACATTTTTTAAATCGCGTTGAAGGTAACTCTAATATATCTTGAGGAATTTTGTTGTAGAACCTTATACAGTGCCCCATAAAGGATGTGTTAACTTTTGCAAGTCTAAATAGTGGAAATGACAATTTATGTTTATTTCTAGTATTAACATTATGGTGGCCACCAACATTTTCGAAGTCTTTGATATTTTTTCTAACGTACATAATATTTTCATAAATGTATTGACATGCAACTGTTAAGATGTTGGTTTCTTTGAAGAAATCTCTTAGCGAATCCCTACTACTTAACTTGTAAATAAATCGGATGGCTCTCTTCTGCAAGATGAAGATAGTCTCAATGTCTGCTGCCCGGCCCCATAGTAGTATACCGTAAGACATAATACTATGGAAGTAACTAAAATAAACAAGCCTAGCAGTTGCAACGTCAGTGAGTTCCCTTATTCTTTTCACTGCATATGCTGCAGAGCTAAGTCTGTGTGCTAATTTTACAATATGTGGACCCCATTGTAGTTTTGCATCGACTGTGATGCCCAGAAATACAGTATCATCTACAAATTCTAGTTTTTCATGTCCAATTACTATGTTGTTCTCAACTACTCGTACGTAAGGAAAACTTTATACATTTCGTCTTTTTAGAATTTAGCAGCAGATTATTTGCTGTGAACCAATCTAGTACTTGCGAGAGAGCATTATTTGCATCGTTAAGATTATTTTCTTGTCTCCTTATTTTAAAAATAAGTGACGTGTCATCAGCAAATAACACTATCTCAGACATTTTTTGTACCATAAACGGTAAATCATTTATATAGACTAGGAAAAGGAGCGGCCCTAAGATAGATCCTGCGGGACTCCTATTTTTACAAGTGAACCCGAGGATTTAATACGATTTACGTCTGCTTTTTGGACCCTTCCTTCTAAATACGATCTTAAAAGATCTAAACCTGCACCCTTTATTCCGTAGTGTTTTAACTTTAGCAGTAGCGTTTCGTGGTCTACACAATCAAATGCTTTTGATAAATCACAAAATATGCCTACTGCATCCTTGCGATCCTCCCACGCGCTGAAAATATGTTTAAGTAACATAACTTCGGCGTCTGTTGTATTCCGCCCTTTAGTAAAACCAAATTGCTGGCTATGAAAGAGTTGGTAATTATTGAAATGGTAAGTAATTGATCTAAGATGATCTTCTCAAATATTTTACTTAATACTGGTAGTACTGAGACGGGCCTAAAATTGGTTGGATCGTGTTTATCACCGCTTTTAAATAAGGGTACTAGTCTACTATATTTCATGAGGTCCGGAAATACTCCCTCATCTACACATTTATTGAAAATTTTTGCTAACGGTAAAGCTAGGACATGGATCACTGAACTAACAATTTTTACTGACATACCCCACAAGTCCTCCGTTTTTTTAAGATTCAATAATTTAAATTTTTTAAGAACGTTATGGGGCTCAGTGTAATTAAATGAGAAATCGTGTTCGCACGAGGAGACATGGTCTTTTAGTAATGTTGCTGCACGATCAGGTGACGAGTCTAACGGAGGTGTAGTCACGATTGGAACATTAGTGAAGAACTGTTCAAATGCTGCAGCTGCTTAAGGGAACGTTCTTAGTTAACTTATTGCGGACTTTTCTTAGTACTTATTACAAGAAGTACGTAATAAAATTTTGCTAAATCCTCAATAAATGTTTGACGAGCCTTGACCCAGATTTAATTAAGGAGGTACTATTCAATCATTTGCGTTTCATCGCATTTACAAACCCACTCGCGTTCTTCGCAAAGCTGAAAAATTATTTATTTGGCTAATGAATAGTCAGCCCGTACTCATCCACTGCTAAACATAGGCCCCGCAAGGCAATTAACTTCCTTCTGTCCTCGACCATCCTCATTCAGCCACTGCCAGCGATCTGCCTCAGATCGTCGGTCCAGCGAGCTGGTGGTCGTCTTACGCTGCGCTTGCCAGATCGTGGTCTCCGCTTGAGAACCTCGGTACCCCCCTTAGACCATCGGTACTATATCAGCCCACTGCCACTTGAGCTCGCTAGGCTTAACAGGCTATGTCGGTCATCTTTTGATAATTAATTAATAATAAATATATGTAAATCGATCGGTTAGAACATCTAGGCGATGTTTGTCAAGTGGAGATGATCTCGTGCCGAGCTAAACGTCACTTTGTTTATTTTCAGCTGTACGATCAAAACAACGTCTACAGACTAGAAGTAGGCGCGACCACATCTGACAAGTTCCGAATTCACACATTGAATGGGATCAAGGGCATCAAGGCTCTGAAGTATGAAGATGTTACCAAACGGTATGACAAAAATATTAACATTATGATATTCAACTTATTTAGCATACTAAATATGGTATCCGCAAATGAATTCTCTGCTATACGTATATGAAAACATAGGAACCTTATTGACACGCGCAAACCTATTAACTCTCGCTATGGGCCTCATAAGAAGGCTCAAAGTCACGCAACGAGCTATGGAAAGGGCTATGCTCGGAATTTCTCTACGAGATCGAATCAGAAATCATGAGATCCGTAGACGAACAAAAGTCGTCGACACAGCCCAGCGGATTAGTAAGTTGAAGTGGCAATGGGCGGGGCACATAGCACGCAGAACTGATGGCCGATGGGGCCCAAAAGTTCTCGAACGGAGACCACATATCGGCAAGCGCAGCGTAGGACGACCAGCCACAAGATGGACAGATGACCTCATCCAAGTGGCAGGAAGGCGCTGGATGCCGGCCGCTTCCAACCGGTCTTTTTGGAAATCGATGGAGGAGGCCTATGTCCAGCAGTGGACTTCTTGTGGCTGAATGATGATGATGATGAAACCTATTAACATCCTGATCTGTGCCTCCTTCAATATGAATGTAGTATGTAGTAACTTTACGCTCAGATATATACCTAGATAGATAGAGAACACTTTATTGCACAACCAGGTGAAAAATATAACAAATAGTTAAATAAATTATCTTATCTTATAGTCAGCGTATAACCCCACTATGGGTAGTACTCTGAACAAATCCTCAACATGTTTTCCAGGGTATGGTCCAAAAATATTTCCCATCACCATTTCATGACCTTATAACGTTTTTTACTTCCAGTACAAAATGCAACACCTTCGTGGACACTTACGAAGGCATAGCGTACCCTCCAGGCATGACTCCTGAGTCAAACGTGAGGATATGGAGGAACGTGCTGTGCCGAATGCTGGAGCTGGACTTCGCTGAGGTGCGGCATATGGAGTATGGAGCTCAAGCCCTGGTCTACAAAATCAGTAATAGGACGTACAACTACAATCCTGATAAGATGTGCGCATGTAAAAACGAGGCATGTTACAACGGAATTTCGGATCTTTCGTCGTGCTTTTTTGGTGAGTTTTCTTAATTAACACATTTTTTTACATATTGGCCCCAGAATTTTCTTATAACTCATCTCAATGATCAGAAATCAGAAGCCAAAAATTTATCTTTACGCAAAAAATTTACATACTGTTTGCTGAATGTCAATGTACAATTTTTAGGTCTAAGTCCTTGATCAAATGTAGGTACCATACCTAAGCAACTTCTTTGTTGGCCAGCAAACAGTCGCAAAACCTACGCTTCGCGAAGAGTTTTGAAAAAAAATTAAATCAAATTTAGGAATATCTACATTTTTTGTAAGAGTAAGTTATTCAATTTAAAAATTGGTTCCCACAGCCATTAAATTTTAAACTGTAATCTGTAACTGTCGACTGTACTTTTTATATTATCTTCCAGGACTTCCCCTAGCGATTTCAAATGCTCACTTCCTGGACGCAGAGCCGAGGTTGTTCCGCCGCATCGAAGGGCTAAATCCCAGCGAGAAGGAGCATGGCAGCCAGTTCATCATCGAACCGGTACATACTTTATTTTATTTTATTGTACTCTCATGGGTATAGCAGAAAAATCAAGAAAATGGGATTAAAGCAGTAATGAGGTCCTTGAAAAGTATGTGTGGTGTTACTTTGGATGATAGGATACGCAATAGTTTGATTCGAGAATATTGTGGACTAAAAGAGGATGTATTGACTAGAATAAAATTAAGTTCTCTTTCTCTTTTTCTTTCTCTTTATTCTTACACATACACACACACATACGCGCCAAACTTTGCAAGATTTACTTTAGTTTTGCTTTTTTATTTTGTTTATGCCTGGCTGTATAATTTCTAACTGTGCTTTGTAAATAAGATAAGTTTAAAAAATATTAGTCCGTAATTGGCCTATGTTTGGTCTACATTAATTACCTATCTTTTGTAACTTTGTGCTGTGGACTTTGTAAAAATGTTACGTTGGTTTGGACATAGGGAGAGGATGAAGGAAGAAAGATTGACGAAAGAATCATTTCGAGCGCATGTGGGTCGGTACGGGGCGTGCCAGGCGTCCCATGCATCACCCAAATATTAAAATATTAGCAAAGCGCAGGATAAAAAGTACCCGAAACCAGGTATGCAACGACTATTGAATGTCGATCAAGCGAAAGAGATCTGTCAGGATTGTGTCAAGTGGCTGACCCTGGCCCACCCCTCCGGAATCAGGCGTAAGTTTATGTTATGTAATCTCCTGTATTGGAATCGGTTGCTGGCCAGATTGTTAACCCTTAACCACTGACCTACGTCTGAGAGACGTAGGTGCACAATTAAAGCGGTCATATCACGGACTTGTCCTTTCCTGTACCTTCCTAATACCGAGAGACGTGCGCTGCGCCTCCATTAGGTAAGAATAGCCTTCCTGACGTCTGTGGGACGTAGCGTCAGAGTTAATGGAAGTTTTAATTTTTTAAAATTTTTTTTTTTAGAGTTAAAATGGCTTCAAATAAACGTGATTAGAATACTCAATGCCTGACTTAAGTAAACGGCCTCGAATCAACGTTACTGATCAACGTTTTGAGAGTTTGGTCACGAAAACCCTTGCCTTTTCGGAGTCTGAGGATTCTTCAGCTGATGAGAATGACATCCTGCCACAGGAGGCTGAGGTAGACTCCTCATGGGATAGCGATGACAATATCCCCTTAGCAGAAGTATCGAGTGAAACTGGACCTCGGTCGTATGTCATGTTTAAGAAACCTGTGTGTTAATTGCAGTGTTCAAAACCGGCTTGTAACATATGTCGTTAAATAGTGTTAAGTTCCTAATAATATGCCATTTATTTGTTTTTTAATAAATAAGTACTATCTAGATGTTAAGATACTATCAGCTCTGTGATCATTTTAGACTGATAAGTTATGTTTTTGAGCCGTTAGAAAGAAAGCGTTTTTTGTTTCCGTTGATTTTTCTATGTTTTGTAATTTGAGTTTAGGCAAATACTTTCTATATAAATAACGTGTTTTTTTTTATTAATTTGGTACCCATTATGCTAAAGTAACAACAAATAATAAAATAAATTAATAAATAATAATATCATAATAATAAAGACTATTTAAAAAACCGTACGTCAGAGTGACGTACGTCAGTGTTAATGAAATTAAATAATGGTCAGTGGTTAAGGGTTAAGGTGAAGCTACTAAAGCGATCCCTAGGGTAACTTTACCAAAAAAAGTACTTACTTTATTCCTAATTTGATCTTTAGCCAGTTTATTCTCATTACCAACTTCTGTTTCTTTTCTTAGACCGTCGGCATGGCGCTCGGTACCAGCTTTACCGTCCAGGTCAATGTGGTTGTCGACGACGTTAACTTCAACTCCGAAACTGAGAAGTTTTCGGATATGGTGGTACCCATCGGATACTTTAAAATTGTAAGTATCTACCTATTCAAGGAAAAAATTGTAGGTATCTGAAATTATACCTATTCGGCATATATTATGTGTTCTATGACTTGGCGAGAATCATGTACTTTTGACATATAAATGTCACCATTTTGCCTCTAATGAAACTTTAACTTAATAGACCAAATAAACTGACTTTCAACGAACAATCTCAACCTTTTAGGTGCAGCCCCCATTAGAAGATCACCAAGTGCACGATGTTAAACTGATGTGGATAATCGGACCGCGCATCTTCTTGGCGGTAGAGATGGCAATGTTCTTAGTCGGCATCGCTCTTATCGGCTACTCCATGCGACAGATCCTGTGGAACGCAGCCTTCTGCGGGGAAACCCGAGCCATGGATTTCAAACTCAATGACACAGAAAAGAGCTCGCAGTTCAAGTCAACGCAAGTGCCTCTCATTATGTCAGTGGAAAGTTAGATACTTACTTTGCAGAAGCAGAGGAAGTAAAATTAAATGTGATGTTACGCAATGCTTAATAACGAAAGTTATTGAACAACTATTTGCCTGTCGCTCATGCCTCATCTCTCACGTCCATGGTCTGTAAGCGAAAGACAATTGGTTTTTCGATTGCTTTCTTTGAGTAATCGTATTAGAGTTTTTAACGGCTAATTCGCATACTAAATGTTATAGTAATAAATGGGAATCTAGTTTAGCGTAATTTATGTGATGTCGGTACATCTAGGTACAAACATCATAGCTCAAAATAGTAATAAGTTAGCCCAGTCTTTGATATCAGTACATGGTACAATAGTATGTTTTAAAGCGTTTGTATGCGATACAAATGTGTGATGCAAGACTTACTCCACCTATCTCAGAAGTAACTCACTCAGAAGACGGTCTTTTTAATATCCACTACAATCTAATGCATGATCGTATTTTAAGTACGTATAAGTTTTAATTTATAAAGTGTAAAAAACAAATCTTAATTTTACAATATTTTGATACTTTGAGTAAAAAAAATACCTTAATAAAATTTCTTTGCAAATTTTACCATAAGTCCATTTCACTTGCACCTATGCGTTTTTTATAATACTGACGGTGTCGTAATAATCGATGGAACTTTCTTCACTGCTACTAGTGCTGGTACTGCTGAGGAGGTCGCTGCGAGAGGAGCCTTCCTCACTGACGCTGCCGCTGCCGCTGCTGCTAGCCGAGTCATATTTTGGCCTCCATTCTTTTCCGCTGTATTTTCTTTCATCTCTGTCAATGATCTCTCGGATCTTGTGCAGGGGTGGGTGATCGTGGATGACAGGCTCGAACACGGTCCTCATAGGGACAAACACCATGGACGGTGGAGCGTACATTGGCATTGGCACCGGCACCTGATACATAACTTTAGTGAAATTTCGCATGTCAGTTACAGTCTCATTGGGAGCATCCCTTTTGCTCCTCTTATGCTTAGCCATGAAGTTTTCGTGACCCAACTTTTTGATGAATGTCTTGAATTGCACATGCAGTAATGGTTGCTGCTTCCAAACGTACTTCCGTTTGATTAATTTTTTATTCGTAAGAATTTGATACTCGAGTGTGAATACGAAATTCTCGAATATGAGCATAGCACAAAGTGTTAGGGACGCTGCTGTGACTCCGGGGCTCGACATGGCTGCTAGGAAGTGTTCGAAGAGTGAGTGTGCCTGTGCTTATAAATTACTTCAATTTATACGGTTTCTAAAATTACGTACGATTGTTCTTGGTTTGTTTTTAAGATTAAGCAACCCCTAACAACAACAGTGCTACGACTTTGAGTTCGATTACATGGCCTAGTTTACGTGTAGTTAGTAACATGGTACTAGGTCAGATGCAATGAAAACAATGTGACTGCCATTGCTATTAAGACTTCAGTTTCAGTTTATTACGAAAAAAATGTAAAATTATAAAATGAATAGTTAAGGCTGCAAATTCCATTAAACTACTTGGAACGAGAGAGTCATGTTTGTTATCTTTTTGTTTTCCGGTGTATTGAAGATCAGTTCCTTCTTCCCTTTGTGCAAGTTCTGTTGCTTGGGCTTGCCCATTTTCACTCGATGAAAGGTGCGGCGGCTGTACAATCGGGCCCCTGCAGGCTCGTCCTCAGTGTACACTATCAGTTTATCCTTATTCCCGTCATGTTTTGTCAAGACTCTAACATTCTTCGTCGGTTCGTCGTGACGGTTTAAGCTGTCGTTCTCAAAATCTATCGATGCATCTTTTTCATTCAACAGATTAACTGCTTCCTTATTAGTAATCTTAGTTTCAAATTTGACATCGCCGTTTTCCGCCACATAAGATAGAACAGGCTTCACTGCGCCAATCTCAGGCACTCTATTGTAAGCACGTAGTATATTGCGGCGTGTCACCGTATTCCATCTTTTCTTTATATTATCTGAGTTCGATCCGACGTTTTCACATAAAGTATCTTCATGACTTGAAGAAGACGAAGAAGACAACGATGTTGATGTTAAAGATCCTGAAGATTCTCGTCCCGAGTGCTTTCTGCGTCTCCTCGATTGGCCGCGATAGTTTAGAAACATCATTGGGGACGGCATCATCATCGAAGGGCTCGGCATAATCATAGCTGGGCCTGGCATCATAGGGAGTGGTGGCATTATTGGGGGCGGTGGCATCATAGGGGGAGGTATCATCATGGGGATGATTCGGTATGGTCTCGGTGGCGGCCGCGGCGTCGTTGTCGTAGTAGTGGTGGTAGTCCCTTTACGCTTACCGTTGCTGAAGTCGCCTGGTATGATCATAGCGAAGCCAGCAGGGACCGCCATTATGTTTTGGGCCATTCTCATGACTGGACCATATGGCATGGGGGGCGGTGGCATCGGCATTGGCGGTGGGGGTATGGGTGACGGCGGGCATGGGGCCGCTGCCACACCGGGGCACGGGAGCCGGGCCGGAGAGTACTGCGGGTACGGCATAGCGAACTGAGTGCGTACTGCCGCGCTGAATACTAGCATCATCCAATGCAGCTGCCATTGCGATCTTGAGGCCTAAAATGTGTCACTGGTTAAAAAAAAGTAGGAAAGTAAGTCTTTTAATAAGATGGTTAGTTTACCTGACGATATTGCAATCATTATACTTAATTATTTTATTTAAAAACGAGACGAAATTTATGGTATCTCGTACAAAGATTTATCTAACGCCTGTCATATTTTTCGTTGCAACAAACAAATATGGCAGGCGTTAGATAAAGTATGCCTTGTTCTTACAGTCCTAGCGTGTCCTGGGTTAGATTCCTGTTTTTAATATTGTGGTTTTGTAGTAATTTTGTCAATTTGTAGATATAGTTATGTTGGATCATTGCATGAAATTGAACGTGTCGATTTAATTTTACTGCCGCTTGCAGTCTACGCGCACACAAGTATCAACCCTTCAATGGAATGAAAAACGAGTCTTGTGACCCGACCATGAATCTGTCATTATACTAAGAAATGGATAGAATCAAGGCCCTGGGTGGGCCTCTTCAAAATTAACCTCTCTAAGGATGTAGACTGCCTATTCTAAATTGATGTTCTTCTAGTAATTCAATATAATGTAGGGTCAGTACAAATACTCACGAAATTCATAGTTCGGCAAATTAAAATTTCGTTTCTGAACAATGCACACATTGATCCTAGTTGCATTTCGTAAGCCGCTTTTATGCGATTTTCTAGCGACCTTACGCAAGCTCTGCTTATTGTGCGCGCAATTTGAAACATAGCTCTCGAAACATTGAACAACTAAGCCAAAACAACAGCGTTTTTCATTTTAAAACTATTTAATAAATTACACAGCTAAATACTTACCTATTGTATCTCACAATAGGAACGTGAATTACGAACTTCTTCCTGAAATCCTTTCTGAACTACCACTACTACTCGTCGAAGTAGGATCTAGTTCTGTCGAGCCAGTGGACGTGGACGACCTTGAATCGCCGGAGTCACTACTGATTGAGCGCGGTCGTCGCTGTCGCCGACGTCTACTCCTGGAATAGTCGTAGCAGGATTCCTCCGATCGGCTCCAGGGCGGGCGGCGGACGTTGGGTCGCCTGATGATGACGGGCGGGTGGGGGACCATTAGGACAGCCGGCGGGGCGGGTATGGGCACGGGGTACACGGGCCCCGGCTGCGGCAGTGGCGGCGGCAGCGGTACGGGCGGCGCCTGCCCCGGTCGGCACATGCAGCGCTGGTGGCACGGCGAGCAGTATGCGAAGAAGGCGGGCACGCACGGCACGCAGATGCACGGCGGGCACGGCGGGCAGCCGGGCGGCCGCGCCGTGCACGGTGGCGGCGGCGGCATCATCGGCACGGCAAGCTGGAACGGGAACGGAACGGGCAACGGGACTGGGATGGGCACGGGCACCGGCATTGGCGGCGGCGGTGGTGTGGTTGTTGTCGTTGTGGATGTAGTCTTGGGCTTAGGAGGGGGAGGAGGAGGTACGAAGGCTATGGCGCCGGCAGGTACCGCCACCACACCGCCCGGATACGGCACCATGGCTGGATACATCGGCGGACCCACGAGGAAAGGCGCAGGCGGTGGCGGTGCCGGTGGCACTTCGATGCGCAGCGACACGCACGCCCCATAGGCTAGGAGTACCGCGATAAATAGCCATTTGAACTTCGTTTCCTGGAAAAGTAAGGGAAGGACGGAGTCATATTGCAGCTTGAACTGAGCCTGAACCATAGGTTAAGGGCGAGCCGGGATGGCTATGCCCACCTCCAATATTCTAGTGCCCATCCCAGGACGTTGGGTTAGCATACATGATTTAGGATCCGGTGGGGCAGGCCATCTGTTTTCAGGGCCAGTCTCATATTATAATCCCTGGACAGGCCAACGGCCTGCACTTAGTAGGAAGTCTACATAATTTTAGGTAAAACTTTAACTTTGGCCTTTGTATCTAAGTAATGAGACGATTTATACGGCATCCAGTGGCACCATCACTCACACTATGTGGGTGAAGTGACCACTCGGACGCTGCAGTGCCTGGGACATTGTTTTTTAGACGGAGTAGGCTTGTCCAGCACCTACACCATCCTGACAGCTTAGTCGGCCTAGCCCACAAGAAAGAAAACGTCAATACGTGCTGAGCCAACCAAGCAGCGGGTTTCCTCACGATGCTTTCCTTCACAGTTTAGGTAATGATTAAGGATATAAGTATGTAGCTTGGAGCTAGGTGGTGGAGATCTTTATTTATCAGTACATACTTACAAAATACATGAAGTTAGAAAAAAGTTCTTCAATCTTCGATTCGGATCAATTCACAAGTTGAAGGAGAGGGCATGTCGTAAGTGCTTATATGCTGTTTCTTAGCGATTTTCTTACGTAACGGTTGTTATGTACGGGCGCGGGCGTGAACACTTGTGCACCTTCGATGTAATTTTTTACTCTGAACAAAGCGTTAAGTACAGATTTGTTACAAAATTTATTTTTATTGTGTTTTTATGTGGTTTCGTTCGACAATTTTATTGCTTTCTACCCAGAATACAAGAAATATTCACGAATTTAAAAATAAACTACCAAAAAAAATTAAAAACATGTTTATATCGAACACCAAAAATAAATGTAAAGCTCCTTGGAATGCAATTGAAAAAATATACTTCCTCTGACTCCAGGAGCAGAACTTTTGATGAGTTAGTGATTGATAACTGTGATATTACTGATCCTTAGCTTATTTCGAATTCATTTAATATATACCTATTTTATAAATATAGTTAGGAACCAAACAAATGCTGATAGCGGTCCCTTACACGATATTATAAATATAGTTAATAGAGAAACTAGTATATTTCTAAATCCACTAAAGAGTTGTTACACATAACAAAGTCTCTTAAAAACTCCAAGACAGTAGGATTAGACGAAATACCTACAAACAGATATACGAGGGTCATTCAATAAATACTTAGCCTACAAAAAGTAAACGAAAGTTTTGGAAAAGTGGCAATTTATTTTTCAACATAGTCTCCTTTTAGTTCGATACACTTAGCCCAGCGATGCTCCAACTTTTTTAACCCGTCCGAAAAATAGTTTTTGTCAAACTCTGCAAAATAGGCCTCCGTGGCGGCGATGACCTCCTCATTTGATCCATAATCTATTCCCGGCGAGAGATTTTTTCAGATTAGGAAACAGAAAGAAGTTACAAGGGGCCAAATCTGGAGAATACGGTGGATGGGGCAGCAATTCGTAGCGTAATTCGACCAATTTGGCCATGGCAACGGCAGACGTGTAAACCGGTGCGCTGTCGTGGTAAAACAGCACTTTTTTCTTCGCCAGATGGGGTCGTTTTTTCTTTAATTCGGCGTCGAATCGGCCCAATAAATCGGCATAGTAAAGCCCTGTAATTGTTTTACCCTTCTCGAGGTAATCGATGTAGATCACACCTTGTGAATCCCAGAAAACGGTGGCCATAACTTTTCCGGCCGATTTTACAGTTTTCGCCTTCTTTAGAGCACGTTCCCCGGTCTGGATCCATTGTTTTGATTGCTCCTTGGTCTCTGGTGTGTACCATTGGATCCAAGTTTCATCGACGGTCACAAAACGACGCAAAAACTCCGCTGGATTCCGCTTAAACAGCGCCAAACACGTCTCCGATGTAGTCTCACGGTTGCACTTGTTTTCCCGTGTGAGTAAACGCGGCACCCATCGCGCCGACAGCTTTCTCATGCCGAGTTCCTCGTGAAGAATATGATACACTGTTTCTTCTGAAATGCCTACAGTCTCAGCTAGCTCCCGAACCTTCAATCGGCGATCTGCCAATAAGAGATCATGGATTTTTTTAATTTTTACCTCCGTAGCAGTTATTTTCGGTGCACCTGGACGTGGTTCATCAAAAACCGACGTACGGCCAAGTGCAAACTCGTTGAACCATATCTTGACGATGGCCATCGGTGGAGAAGAGTCATCGTACACAGCATCCAAGCGCTCTTTGATTTCGATGCGCGTTTTCCGAATCACCGAACGATATTGCTCTTTTTCCATTTTTGTAAAACCGATCGACACGTTCGCTTCCATAAGTTGTCAAATTAAAACAAATGAAGGGATTGGAATGAAAATTTGAAAAAAGAATTAAAAAAGAATATGCTATACTGTGGTAAAATTCTTTTGAAACTACAGCGTCCTCTGGCGATGAGGCTAGGTACTTATTGAATGCACCTCGTAATAAAAAATAGTGTCAGCGACGCTTTGGGACTTAAATACCATAATGTTAATACTAGAAATAAACATAAATTGTCATTTCCACTATTTAGACTTGCAAAAGTTAACACATCCTTTATGGGGCACTGTATAACTACAACAAAATTCCTCAAGATATATTTGAGTTACCTCCAACGCGATTTAAAAAAATGTGTTAAGCACATTCTGTGCAAAAAGGCTTACTATAACATCAAGGATTATTTAGAAGACAAAGATGTTTGGCATTAAACAGTAGATTAATATTATTTAAAGGACGATTGTGACTAGTGTTCAACACATTCATGACTAATATTTTAAGTTGAAAACTTAATTAACAGAGTTAAAACGTGTTTTGAAAAGAATAAATGTGGAGTTTCTTTGTTAGCTTCTTCTCCACATAATCCATTAATTGTGAAACTAACAACTTTGACGTTCATTAAGTAAACATTCTGTTTTTACAATAAATAAAAATATTTCAATTGAATTGAATTGAATACCTACCTAATAATTGTGGGTTAAACTTTATTATATTCATAACAACTTACGAGTATTAATTTGACTAAGTAGTACCACAGAGAGTAGTGAAGCTTGGTCGTCTAGCTAGATAAACATGAAGGTATGAAACCTTCATGTGATGACGTCACTGTAAAAAGGGAGACGCCATCTTGGCTTGTCGTTTTTTGGCGGGAAGAACTTAGTTGTACCTAATTTTTTAACGTAAATTACTCCAGTAATAAATTTTGTTATCTTCTGCGGATTATTCACTTTAATAATGCTAACTAATTGTCTTTAAGTATTTTATTTCGAACAGGGACCTCTGCCAATATCGGCGGACATATGTCCATACTCAAACATTGTGTACCTTACAAGCCACAGCACTTAGTAGATTTATCATTACTTCAAGGAACTTGTGACTGCGTCGTTGGTCAAGCCGTTAAGGCGCTCAGCTACCAAAACAGAGGCCGTGGGTTCGATTCTCACTGGGGGCCCATGTGTTTAACGTCCTCACCTGGTTACCATAGCACAGGGTATCCCAGTTTGGGACCAGAGCCTAGATTCTGTTAATGCATTGTAGTAACATGACAACTGCATGAACATGGCGATTTCATTTCATGGCTGCTTTAAGTCTACGCGGGCACACGTACCAAACCTTCTAGGCGTCAACGGCATGAAAAAACACGTCAGGTGACCCGACAGTGTACCTGTCATTATACCACAATGCACTAACAGAATCGAGGCCCAGGTCAAGTATTGTATTGTGTGGAAGTATTACATACATACATACATAAACTCACGCCTGCATCCCAGAGGGGTAGGCAGAGACCAGGGACTGTCACTTGCAACGATCCTGACAGATCACTTTCGCTTCCTCACTCAACATTCATTAGTCGTTGCATGCACACACGCCGGTGTCGGGTACTTTTTATAAAAAAAAAATATTTTTTTTTTCCAGACACTTTAAGAAAATCTATAATTAAACCACTATTTAAGAATGACGATAAGTTTAAAATGGATAATTACAGACCAGTGACACTTATACCCATATTGTCCAAGATATATGAAATCACTCCATTTCCTTCCGTGGATGTCGTAGAAGGCGACTAAGGAAATAAATTACTAGGAGACGGGCAGCAGCGTCTTCCAGAGATTCCAAACACATACGCCAACCGCCAACCCGCCTGCCAAGCGTGGCGATTATGGCAAAACCCCCTCATGGTTATGAAAACCATTATGGAGGCATATGTCCTGCAGTAGGCGTCAAATGGCTGATGATGATATGAAAAAGTTATGCTAGACAAGTTTTTTTACAAAAATAGTTATTTACACAACAAGGGCCGTAAAATAAAGAAAGGCCGATATCGCAGAAGTTTAAGGCCCGAGCCGCAGGCGAGGGTCATATTTATGCGATAGAGGGCTTTCTATTTTACAGCCCGTGTTGTGTACACAATTTTATGTCGTCACTTGGCCTCAAAGTGGGTTTTCCCGTACGCGTAGCGTGCGGAAAAACTCGCTTTTTGGCCAGGTGTGGCATAAATAATATTACGTATAACAGATGAACAATTTAAACCAACCGAAACCAGTCGCTATCTTTTGGGGCAGGTATAAGGATATTTTTTTGGGTATAACGTTGAAAAGATTATCAAAAAAAGCATGCATTTTTAGCAACCCGCGGTCCTTACGTTTTTCTTTCCAGTTGGCTTGTATATTATATGTACCTAATATGCATGCGAGTATTTTTTTACCTCTGTGGAGGATTACTCCAAATATAATAAATATAAATTGGGTACCTACCCGAAGGGTGCCAAACGGGACCATAATACTAAGAATTCACTGTCCGTCTGTCTGTCTGTCACCGGGCTATATCTCATGAACCGTGATAGCTAGGCAGTTAAAATTTTCACAGATGATGTAGGTATGTTACCGCTATAACAATAAATACTGAGAACATGATGAAATAAATATTTAAGGGGTGCTCCTATACAACAAACGTATTTTTTGCCGTTTTTTGCTCGATATTATAATAATGGCAACAGGTAGACGGTTGAATATTCACAGAATATTTAGTTCCATGTTCGCTTCAAAGATAAATAATTAAATTAAAATAAAACTAATAGATATTTAAGGGGTGCTCCCATACAACCAACCTGATTTTTTGCCATTTTTTCTCGATCTTTGTGTCTAATGTTGTATAGATAAAGGTTACGGAACCCTTCGTGCGCGAGTCCGACCCGCACTTTGCCGGTTTTTTTTTGCTTATTTATAATAGTACACCTTCATCTACATGCAGTCAGTAAAACAAGTTTTATAATAATCCAAATTTAATACGAAAATTATGTAAAAGTATTTGAAATTGCTAAAATTCTAAATGAAGTTACAAAAATATAGGTATGTGCTAAAAATATGTCTACCTAAAATTTCCTTCGTTCGTAACACAGCTATATATTTAGAGGCTTGTTTTGTTTGGGCAACGGATTACGAAACCAAACAATCCGTGGCATACCGTGGTATTGTACTATTTCTCTGTAATACAGGCGTGAGTATAACCCCCTGTTGCTCGTATACTAACAATATGTTAATCTTCTGATGTTGTCCAAAGCGTATGCCAATAAATCAAGTAAGTACTTAAGTGAATCCGAAATTAAGCTAATTATGTATAAGTAACAATAAACAACCGACAGCTTTTAAAAGTAGATTGAAAGATTGTTAGTGTACGAAAAACCGGCGGTAAGTATGTTGACAAAACCAGAGGAAATCCATATTGACATATATGTTCAATACATTGACGCCACAAAGACTGTAAAAAAACTGTCCTCAAACTGGCGTGACCGCGTGACAATGATTGCTGTTCTTATACTAACAGAATCTAGAAGCTGTTCACAATCTACCAGGCTTCATCGGTAGCCGGCGCTTCTTTATCCTAATTTCTTGCGCTACCTTTGTGGTAACTTCCCCTTCTTCAATCGTTGTTTTTTTCCTCATAACTGGAGGCTCAGTGGTGTTAGGCATTTCTTTCCGGAGTTCAGATTCATTTTCGTTGTTGGCTGCCTTTAGCCAATCTTTCGCTTCACCTTTGGAGATCTTCTTTTCAAATATCACAATGCCATCTTTGTTAACGTATTGAAGCATGGGCGTAAGTACTCTATCATCGTAGTGACGCTCCCTTTCACGCTTTGCCGGCGGTTCTCTGTTAGTGCGTCTAGCGTCAATGTGACGATGTCCTTTGTGTCGAATTCGGTGTTTTTTACCTAGCCTACCATTCATCCGAGCTCTCATTCTACCCTTTCTTGTGATACGATCTCTCCACCAGCTTCCAGAATCAGTGTCAGTTGACGAAGAAGTGTCACTGGATGTACCGGTGTTGGAACTTATGTCGGAACTCGTGTCAGACATGGGTCTAGGTGGGCGAGGACGGGGACGTGGTGGCCTCTTATGCGGTGACTGTCTGGGTTCTGGCGAATAGAAAGGCATAACGACGATTGGTAGCTTCTGTCCCCCCAATGGAGGTACCATTGGCATATGCATGGCCATGGGGAACGGTACAGCACTAGGTGGGAAACCGGGTGGAGGAGGCATTCCAGGTGGAATGCCAGGAGGAGGAAACGGTGGAGGACCAGGAGGACCAGGAGGAGGGGGACTAGAAGGACTAAGGAGAGGAGCGGAAGGCGGATTCAGATCATCACCAGGTGGCCCACTGGGAGGCATGCCTAGATGACTCCCTAAGGGAAAACCTGGAGGGCTACCTCCAAAAGTACCAGGGAAGGGTGGCGGATAAGGGTAGGCATAAGGCCCTGGTGGAGCCCCAGGCATGTTTGGCAGTCGGGGCGGCATTGGCATCCGACAGTGCATAGGCAGATTTTGAGGTAGAAATGACATATGCGTAGGACAAGGTGGCAGGTCGGGCCCTTTGCTTGCCCCAGACGTGAGGAGAAGCGGCAAGAATGGTAACAGTCTCTGGATCATTGCGGTCTGAAATAAAAAAAAACCGGTGTTATTACCTACATGGCTTTATATAACATTAAAGTTTCTAGTCGTTATTTGGATTGACTAATACCTATGACGTATTAGACGTTGCCGGGCTTCAGCAAAGAAGTGCCATGAATTTCAGCTAACAACGACTTTTGTAAACACTTAGTGCGGCAAACACAATAGGGCCCACATGCGAAATGCATTCCAGTATCTTTATATAATCGACAATAGGCTTTGTTTTTGAGTGTTTATGGTATATTATGTAATGACTGACGTTAGAGATGAAGATTTATGAAGAAACTGATTTGTAAGTCTCACTAAAAATTTTCATCGAACAAATATTCAACCAATGATTTAAATAAAGGTAGATTATTGTTCCTGGCCTCTTAAAGAATTAACAAACGGAAAGCAATCGACGGTTATATCATCGAGCCTTTTGTGCCGTAATCATAACGTACCTACCAAAACCAACAAAACCAAAAGTGGGGTAAGGGCAGGGGGCTATATAAAGTTTAGCTCAACAGTAATTTCTTCAATCATTCCAAACCTTCCGGTTTTTTTAGTAGGTACACAATCACAATAATGAGACCTAACGACAATATTCAGCGAGTTTAAGTATCACGAAAACTTCAAACAAAAGGATTTAAGAACAAGAACAGGTAGATATGCTTAGCTCAAGCTATTGTCTATTTTTGGGGTCAAATGGATACTATGTAACAAGTTTTATTTATTTCAGATGGATTCCCTCGCCTTCGTTCTACAAGTCCATATACTATTTCATCTTTATTCGTCATCCTTTTCACAGTTCATCCCTCAAAGCCCTTATTCTTTTGCTTCCCAAGGGATGCCTGGCATGACCGGGATGATGCCTATGTCAATAGGTAATCCCTTCCAACGTTCCATGCCAATGATGTCGATGCCGGGACAAAGGATGCCCTCTGTCATAATGCCGTATCACTCCAAATCATTCGACAAACACCGTCAGACAAAGAAGAATAAACACAGGAGGAGCCACAAGCACAGAAGAGATCAGTCAAGTGAGAATGGTGACACAAGCAGTTCTTCTGACTCGGACTACCGTCGATCCAACCCTAACAGTGGACGCTCAAATAAGTTGCAAAATGTAGGGAAACAACTTCAGCGCCAAGTTCTGACACCAATAGTGTCATACATCACAAAAGATGGATACATAGTGTACCAGAAAAAGATAACCAAAAAAAATCCTTATGATTGGCTGAACGTTGGGCGCGGGGAGAAGTCACTGCCGGCGAGTTTGGAAGAGATCGTAGATGACACGCATGAAGATGATAGGAAAGTTAAGATTTTCGAAAGATCAAGGACGACCGCAAGAAAATTGTCGCATACGCGTAATTTTTACTGATTTTTACTTTTTTTAATAAAATTATTTTACACTGTTCAGTTGTTTTTACATTGATATAGGTACAGATGTTCAGATAAAAAACGGTTTCTTTAAAAGTCAGTACTCAACCGCACCTCAACCTTTGTAATTGGAGTACTTGCACTAAAAAAATGTTTTAATAGAATAGGAGAGGACACCTTAAAAGATAAATAAACTTGATATATTTTTTTATAATATAACCAGTCGAAAAGTCGATATAGTCACGTGGTACCTACTAAAACGCCCCATACAAATCGACCTTAGACTATGACGTCACTCCCTAACGTAACGCTTATAATGTATGAAGCTTTTATCAATATTTGAGTTATCTCGTAAAATAATGATTTATGCTTCTAAGAAAACGTTCAGAATTCAATGACAAAACGAAATCTAATAAGTTTTATGTTATTAGAGTAACTTTATTTTTCGCATATTTTGTGACCCCGAAAACCCCGAAAAAATATTTTATTGTTTTATTTTTAAATTTTTCCTAGGTTTTTATATGATTTTTATGGTATAAAAGCAAAGTCACTCCAATCTAAGTTAGACGCAAGTTCCTCATTTCCATAAAAATGGTTCAAAGACCGAATTGCAAGAGTTATTTAGCCCGACAGCACGTCGACAAGACCCACCGTTTTTATTTTCTATAAATGGAAATTTAACCAATCTAAAGTGGGACGTAGGCTACATAAAAAAAAACAAGCTAAGCCGCGTTTTCACGAACTTAGTACGCTACTCTGAAGCTAATCGTATCGTGTACATCGCGTTTAGTATAAAAATTGACTGTTTACAGCAGAGTGTATCCTAAGATGACCGATTTACACGATACTATTAGCATCTTAGTATCTAAAATAGGTCACTCTGAGCGTACTAAGATCGATCGTAAAAACGCGGATTTACAATAGGATGTCGATGTGTCGGCCAGAGTTTAAATTCTGCGTGAGATTCGAATATCGATGAGTTGCAGTTGGGTAAGGCGTCCTAATGGTGGTGGAAAAAGTGGTAAGTACTTACCTAATTAAATTCAAATTTAATTTCCATTATTAAGACAATGCAAAATGGACACCGGCATCAGATGCAAATTGGACTAAATTGGACGGACCTGCATTTAATTCAATTCAAACATTTTTATTATTCATTATAAAAACATAATATTTACTTAGTGAACGTTAAAGTTGTTAGTTTCACAATTAATAGATTATTTGGAGAAGGTCAAAGAAACTCCACATTTATTCTTTTCAAAACACTTAATTAACGTACTACTACCGTACTACCCGACTTGTAAATAAATCGGATAGCTCTTTTCTGCAAGATGAAGATAGTCTCAATTTCTGCTGCCCGGCCCCATAGTAGTATACCGGAGGAAATAATACTACGGAAGTAACGAAAATAAACAATCCTAGCAGTTGCAACGTCAGTGAGTTCCCTATAATTCTTTTCACTGCATATGCTGCAGAGCTAAGTCTGTGTGCTAAGTTTACATAATTATGTGAACTCCATTGTAGTTTTGCATCGATTGTGATGCCCAGAAATACAGTATCTTCTCAAAATACTAGTTTTTCATTTCCAATTACTATGTTGTTCTCAACTAATCTTACGTTGGGTAAGGTAAACTTTATACATTTTCTCTTTTTGGAATTTAAACGAATCTATTACTTGCAAGAGAGCATTATTTGCACCGTCAAGATGATTTTGTTGTCTCCTTATTTAAAAAAAAATAAGTCATCAGCAAATAACACTATCTCAGACAATTTTTGTACCATAAACGGTAAACCATTTACATAGATTAGGAAAAGGAACGGCCCTAAGATAGACTCCTATTTTAAAAGTGAACCCGAGGATTGATTACGATTTACGTCTGCTTTTTGAACCCTTCCTTCCGAATACGATCTTATAAGATCTTTATTACTGTAGGTAGGAACTTTAAATCCAAATTAGACTAAGCATAAACTAATATTACATAATAGGATCCTACAGATATCCATTGCAGGTTATAGGAATTATGAGGTTAAATAAAAAAAAACCGCAATATATTATGTCACATAGACTTATACCTCATCTAGTGCAATATGGACTTTATGGACTTAGATGTTTTTAATTTACTTTCAGTTTTTAATTGTCATCTTCACCAGTGCTATGCTTCTTTCAATGAGGGCGCAGCCCCAGCCTCCGAAGCCCTCCGAAGAAGCGCCAATATTCACATGTACTAACTGCGACCAGCACGGAAACTACTACCCCGGGAGATACCCGGGAGGCCATGTGAGGCTGCACTGGCCTTTTGAACCTGGATATGCTTTAGGCGCTTACGATAAAGCTAGGATACCACTGTTTTTTACAGGCTGAGTAATTTGATAAATAAAAAAGAAATGATTCGTTGTTTCTTTTAGACTCACCTTCTTCCATCATCCACGCATTCCAACTTTACCCACCAACCAACCAATCCCTTGAAACGAAGTCGTGACGAGAAGCACTAAAGTATATTACAAAGACTTGGATTTATTCTAACCTTACAAGTTTGGCAAAAAAAAAGTCGAACGTCTTATGAATTAAAACAAAAAGTAATTTCAGTAAGATTTCTAACGTGTTTCAAACAATCCGATTTCTACTTCTTCTACTTTTTTCACCAACCCCGCCATTTTTATAGAATGTTGGCAGCAGTGATATCTGATGTCTAATTTACATGTTCGCCTCGTTTTGTCGCCGCGCTTCGACGTGAGATGGAGATGCGCGTGCTCGAGCGTTCCACGCAAACTACTGTTTACACGCTCGCGGAAGATTCAGTTTGTATTGGACCTCGCAAAATGGATGACGTGGAGACCATTGCCGCATCAGCATAATTTTTGCTAAGTTTTATTTAACGATTTTACGAAGAACAATAGCACTTCGTCAATGCTCTCCATAACACTCAACTAAATAACCTGTAGGTGCGTCACACTCCTTGAACGGCTAGTAGGCGACTGAATCAACGCGAGCGTGTAATGTAAACAGCACGTTTGCATTCGCCACGAGTCCCTTTTGACTCGCGTCCAAAAAACCGCCCCACCGAGGCGAGCGGCTTGCACTCGCGAGCTAGACCACGAGAGTCGGCCGAGACTACGCGAATGTTCGTGCTATCTCGCGTAGGCTCGCGTTAGCTCGCACACGTAGTGATTACATACTCTTTAGCTCGCACGAGCATACAATGTAATGAGCCGTGAATCCGTGATAGATAATTTATATTCGTTCGCTCCGTTTCGTTCATGAATGAATGTATCCATCATCACTCACTCCACTCATTCGATTTGATTCAGTAGTTCGTTTCGTTCAGTCAGTCAAAAAATTTGTGTGGTGTTGTTGTGTATTTGTTGTTTTAACCGGTAAATATTTTAAAGGCACAGTTTAATTGTGCTACACGTAAAAAAAACGCTTTGAAATGTGTGTAGAAGTGTCACGCGGTGGTTTTTGTTGAATAAATGGGTTGAAGTCGTGAAAAGAAAAATTCAAAGTGTTGGGTTTCCCCCAAATCAAATTGTTTTGGGTTATTTTGTTTTGCCCATGGATCCAGTTTCAGACAAGGCCTGGAAGCAGACCGTCGGCTTCCCCATAAACTACGACTCTGAGCAGAGCTCGGGCGATGACTTGTAAGTTTCAATTCCGTTTGTTTGTATTACTAATATCAGCTGATTTGGTTTGAGGTTACATACCTATTCTACGCAGCGCCTCGTCTGTTCATCTGGCCGCGGGTTTTGGTTGGTGGGTAAAATAATTGGGTTTTATCACTTTGTCTCGTTGGTGAGCAAGTTCGGAGGGTAAACGGTCTCGCTGTAATCATCTCAGTTGTGTATAAATAAGTTTTCGGCATGGTCACTGTAAACTGTAATATCGCCCTTTCGTATCAGTAAAACCAGTTACAAATTGGTAATAAACCCTGCCGCGGATTCCTCAAACGAGTTTTTGCTTTCCTTATGTGCCTTGCACGGCTTGCATACTTATATTTCATGGTCAATAAAGTGAAACCTTTTGTTTCAATAATTAAATAAACCACTTCCAATAAGAAATTGACGATTTTAAGCTGCAGTTGGACTGACTATCTTGTGAGTTGAGGGGAATGAGAGGGTGATGAATTAAAGGAATGGATGTAGGTATATTAGGGTGGGCTGAGTAAGCTTTTTTGGAATTCCACTACAGTCCCTACTGGACCATCAGTGCAGTGAGTCCATAAAGCAGCAATAAAGCAAAATATTATGCAGATAACAGGAAAAATAAATAATAAAATTGGTGATTATTACTTTATGTGATATTATTCTGTAATATTAGGGGTTAAAGTATGAAATTGCCGTTTTATTGCAATAGGTTCTTTGAATTGACATAGAATATTCATGGTTTGAGGTTTTCGAATGAAACTTTTTTCAAATGGTTTCTATGATGTTCTTTTTTTAAAAAATGTGAAACATTTGAATATCGACTTTCAATTGTTTTTGTAGGTAGTTGTTTTATGCATGTACACCTTTGGTACTTTTTATAGTACTTTATTCTGTGATTATAGCCAGTGATTGTATTATTAATAGTAACTAAAACCCCCAACTCAGTGATACCCTCTCCTACACTAATTATAACCATAATTAAAATCTAAATGACAGTCCCTAGAGTCAAACCTGAACTTTCTTTTGCTTATGTGTTGGAAGTGGTTAATAGGCTTAATCAGTCTTTTTTTTCACTTTGACCACCTGGCAGCTGTTGAAAATATATTAACATATTGTTACTAAATAAGAAACAGGAGGACAATGTCAGGAGACTGAAACAAACTTACATTTGTAATGTGAAATGCATTAAGGGTGAATAGTCAATTTAATTGATCAATTTAATTCTCCTCAAGGGAAGGCCTTTATTAGAGAGATAAGTCTCCGCTTGAGGGACTGTGGCTATGACTGATCTTGTGATAGGCCACACAGCAGCAGTGCATAAGCAAAGGATCTCCCTTGCCCTGCAGCGAAGTAATGTAGTCAGCATAGTGGGAACCTTTGTGTTGAATGTGTCCCGGAGCAGTTTATTTTCCTACTATTCAAGGTCATAATCTAAGAGGTACAATCTAATTATACAAAAAAGTGTCTTATTTTTCTATAATTTATATAAAACTTTCAAGTTATAATCAGAGCGGTTTTGCAGTAGCGCCAACTGATTAACTGTGTGTTGTTGCCACTATTGAACTGTTGTGGTTGCAGTCTGCTTTTACTAATTGTAATCGACTGACTAAGTATAGATGCTGCAGCAGACAGAATTAAAGAATTCCACTTTCTACTTCTGGCTCTATCGTCAGATCAGCTCGATGAGACCAAATAAATTTGCTGCCATCCAAAAAACCACACTTGCAAAGTTTCAAATCAATATCAGACCTAAGTAAGATAAAACTGATTTCCTAGGTTTGTTACATTGTATATAATGTTACGACGTGATTAAAACAGTGACTTAATGTTGATAATTTTTTTCCCTCTAATAATGCATTTGAGGGGAATTTGAGACCAATCATGTTTTTATAAAAAAACCTGACAAGTGCGAGTTGGACTCGCCCAGCGAGGGTTCCGTACAAATTTGTAGAGTTACTTACGTTATATTCTAAAAAGTTCAGGAATCGAGTCTCGCAGTTTTTCCGAGCTTTTCCCGAAGTTAAAGATGATTTTTTTTGTGATTTTATTACAAAGGTATAGTTTCAGATTTTTCCCTGTACTAGTAGTATAAGACGATATTAATTGCCAATTTTGCTAGTTCTATTTTAATTCCATTGCGAGTGTCGAAATATAGGTTTCTTACGGCATAAACGGCCGTAGGTATCTTCTTTTACGTTGAAGTTTGATTTTTTCACAGCTTCAAGGGACTGTAGACCACAGTAATATGGTTTGAATTTCAACTCCACGCGTTCCCGAGAAAAGAGGTCTTGACAGACAGACGGACGGGCGGACGGACGACAAAGTGATCCTATAAGGGTTCCGTTTTTTTCTTTTATGGTACGGAACCCTAAAAACACAGTTACATTGTGAGTTTAGAAGTGAAGCTAATAAGAATGTGTATAAAATAGGATGGCTGCAATCAATGTTGATTTGTTTTTTAACGGTGCCTTATCACAAGTTTTATGACACCCTTACATGGAGGCGGGCAGTGCAATCTGGAGTGGCGAGCCTGATACCGCCGGGGCGGGCGAGCGCTATCAGGGCATAATCTGCTCTTCCTGCTTAATTAATCGCATGTTAACTGAGTGCCCTTATCTGGAGCTCACTTTTATGTCGTTTATTATGCATCTGATCTAATAGGTTAAACCGGTTTAATGTGTGTCCTTGCTTTGGCAGCTGATGACTTTTTGTATCTTAGTTATGAGGTGTATCTTTGTAACAAAAACGAAAGGGGAAACCTTCTTATTAATTTTAAGATTTTCATGCTAGATTTCTAAAGACAAAGAAGAGGTACAAAGTTTTGTTTCTTGTGATAAAGATGCCTATTTTATTTGAGATGTGTATACCATTCGGTATTGATAGCTCCTCATTTTGGTATTCGCGTGTTCGCCGACTATTTATAATACATTGCAGGTTGCTAGAGATCGTCGAAAAGCCCGGAAATTCATGGTCAATATTTGCCTAATACGCAAATATAAGTGGCCAAATGAGGCGCCGGCCGGCAATCCGGCATTAGGAAAAGGCGTACTCCATAGAAAATTGGTTCACTCGAGAGCGGAGGGCATAAATACTGAAACAGCAACAGGAAGTCCTAGATAGTTAGAAGTGAGAGTAAACAATGTAGTGACTAACAGTGTTGACACTTATGTGGCTTCGGTTATCGTGATTATATATGCAACTAGGTACTACTCTCGTAAATATTACACTACTGTTGAAATACCTGTGCAAAAACGTCGCCGCCGCGCGCCGGTTTGTGCGCCGAAATGTGATGGAAGTTGTATGTTTCTTATCTAACATACTTGGCCATCATATTCAATGAAATATTCTCTCTTTTATTTGCTTTTAAAGCAGACCATCAGTAAGTTAGGCCAGCGGTTACTAAATAAAGATAAAAAAGTATTTAATTAAATACAATATTGTTTAAAGAAGTGTTTCTGTTTACTTAAATATGCTTAAATGAATTTTTGCACTACATTTAATAACATTATTCAATTCTTTTATTTCTCTCCTGGAACTCCTCTGGGCTATGGATCTTTTCTAAGTACCGAAATAATATGATCTCAAAAATAAATATTACAAATAAGTGATAATCCTTCCAGTTTATTGTGTCTGGTCGATCTATCTATACTAGTCAGGTCCCAAGAACGGTGTGTAACCGATTGTTGACGGGCCGATTGTTATCCAATATCTTGAATTCCCTCCGGCAGCACGCTACTGGATCGGGATTCTGAAAAACCTTGGAAGAAAAAACCTTATTTAAGGTTTATTTTCATTTATATCGTTACACCCAACGTCTGTTGTAATGTGAACAGTTAAAGCCGCGTTTTCACGACAGTTTAGTACACTCGGACCGAGCGACCTATTTAGCTGCTAAGATGCTACTCTGATGAAAACGGCCAATTCATGTTACTAAGATCGCCGGTATCTATGTGGTACACTATATGAGTAGCATTTTAGTAGCTAGCTAACATAGGTCACTCGGTCCGAGAGTACGAAGATCGTGAGAACGCGGCTTCTAACAAGTTCTTCTTGTACTGAAAATTTACCTATTACACCTAACTTACACACTTGGACGAAAAAATATATATCTTTACATTCGTAATTTACAAGTCAACTCGACCTTCGCAGGAAATTTGGCCTTCAGTAATACATAGGTTAGATGACTGGTCAGTTTCTACGCTAATAGAGCTATGATATACTTACGTTTCTACGTTTGAATATCTTTAACTCACGTTTACTTAAATAGTTTCTCTTGTATTATTTTGTTTTTTAGGGTTTCGTAATCAACAAGGAACCCTTATAGTTTTGCCATGTCCGTCTGTCTGTCCGCGGCTTAGCACCGAGATAACAAGTACTAGAAAGCATACATAATAATAATAAAAAAAAAATTCAGTGTACCTACCTAAGCTGTTATTAAATTAGGGATGCATTTTTTTTCTCGCCTACACCTTAATGTGGGATATCGTTGGGTTGGTCGTTTAGAATATTGTTTGTGTAGGAAAACTATATTTCGATTTAGGTTTCCGTTTGCGAAGTATTAAGCTTTAAAGCGCAAGTTTTTGTCTGAGTGAAGCTAAACAGGTTGATTGTAGAGACGAAAAAAAATGAGGGAATTAGCACATAACAACGAACTTAAAACGAAAACTATCACAGCTAAGAATGCTTTACAAGTTAACGAGTAATAGGCGACCAGCTTATAAAAGGAAAACTTCGTACAAAATTCATTAAACACTACTTAGATGAAGTTGTTAGGTCAGTAAAGCAGATAAAATCCCCTCTTTCTACGGAACCCTACACTGCGCGTGGCGCGACACGCACTTGGCCGGTTTTACACACATACATACATAAACTCACGCCTGTATCCCAGAGGGTTAGGCAGAGACCAGGGACTGCCACTTGTCACGATCCTGAGAGATCTTCCTCAACATTCATTAGTCGTTGCATGCACGCACGCCGGTTTCGGGTACTTTTATCCGGTCCTTTTTTTGGCCAGTTTTCTTTATTACTAACGTCGAGTTCAAGGTGTGTAATTTTATTCAACCAATACACGTGTTTCTACTTAAACTATGTAGATATGATATGTGTGTGTTGTAGCCGTTTACCATATTTCGTAGCGTGGCTCGTACATATTGTGGGACATCAACTTCACTATCGTTGCAAAGTCGTCCTTAACGTAAATGATTCGAGTGCACGTATGTAAAGTTTTTTGTGCTGTCGACTGTAGGCTTCAAAGCTGACTGCCATTTTTGGTTCGATTCTCTTTCGATCGCTCTTAAGCCTGGTTTTGGCGGTCTTAGTAAGCTCGGATTTAGTTGATTATGACGACGCACTCCGTCCGAGCGCACTGACCGGCGTCGTCATAATTAACCTTTAACTACCGACCTATACGTCTCACAGACGTAATAACTTTTAATTTTAAAATATTTCTAAAATCACCCCACCTTCGGCGCCGCCCCTCCCGCTACCTTCCTCCCTCCGCGTCGCAAGCCATCAGTCAACGCAGCGCCCGCGGCGAGTGCACACATTTCCGTATCGAAGCGATCGACGTCTCACAGACGTAAGTACGGTGTTTATGTAGAAAATTTTGTACGTCTCTTAATCGTCACGTCGGTGTTCATGTGTGTTAGCTTATAGTGTCTGATTGACGTCACATCGGTTTTAAAATTATACTTTTAATTCCAGAATTCCTAAAAGAAGAAACATCACGTCTAGTGAGTGGGAAAACCCTGCAAATGATGACGGTTCAGATTCCGAGAAGCCTCCGAAACTGCAAAAACAGAATAAGCGTTTAAAAGATAAAGAGATATTTTTATCTCATAACCGAGAGTGACGACAACTGTAGCGATTTTGATGACGATGTAGGCGATCCTGATTTTATTTTAGAAAGCGATCACAACACGGAATCCGAACAATCCAATGAGGATGATGTTGAGGTCACGTATCCCCATGTTGAGGAAGTTAACCACGGAGAAATCAACCTTAATCACGAAGATGAAGAACACGAAAGAGAAGTACGAGCTGATAGAAGCCAAGACATTAGAGAACAAAGCGAAGAAGAGACGCGAAATGACCAGGGTAGTGAAGATCTTAGAACAGAACAGGAGCCAAATGAAGATTTTTACTCTCGCTGGCACGTGAATTAGTCCTCCCGAAAATGAATGCCACGAGAATTGCGGCTAAGTTTCGAGCGGGTTATAGGACTCGCCGATATGCCCGAGCCTCCACCACCAAAAACTTATCCGAATCCAGATCCAGGTATAAGAAAGACATGTGCAATCTGTCCCAGTCTGTTGAAAAGGCGAACGAAGTACTGTTGCTGCAAATGCAAGAAATCAATGTGCCTTACTTGCTGCCTACAAATATGCAGTGACGGCAAACGTACCTAGTGAATGTACCAAATATTCAAGTGCTGTCATTTTTTTTGGTTTTTAAATAAGAAGTAAGATTTATGTTTTATTTTGATAATTGTTTATAGAAGATAACATATTTTAAGTTCATTTTGTTGTTAATTACTTAATTTTAGAAAAAAGGAGACTGAAGTAAGTCCTCAAAATTTAGTGCCAAATAATTGTGATCTCTCGAATAAATGTTGATTTTACCTGAAAAATTACGTGTATTTTTTTGAAATCCTGTAGTTTAGTTACCTCAAATAACAATCTTTTTAATGTATAAAAAAGAAATTTTTAGCATGCAAATACAGTTTTTATTTCATTACTTAAATTTTGACGTCTCTCAGTCGTCACGTCGGCGTAAGTGCTACGTTTAGACCAGGTCGGCAGCTAAAGGTTAATTAAAACTGTACGCACACGGCCCGAGCATACTAAGACCGTCAAAACCCAGCTTTAACCTTCCTGTTATAAGGGCTGCCGTGCCGATGAGTTGTTGGCAGTGTAGTCTTCATCGATTAAAATGCAACACAAAACTAATAACACGTTCACTGATTCTTTAACACGTCATCAGTGGGATATACCTAATAATGATTGTCAAGTTTAAAAAATGGCCAAGTGCGAGTCGGACTCGCGCATGAAGGGTTCCGTACCATTATCTATGCAACATTTGAATATTTCAAGCGTCTACCTGTTGCCGTTATGAATATAGAGGAAAAAACGCCAAAAAAATCACTTTTGTTGTATGTTAGCCTCACTTAAATACTTATTTTATTCTGTTTTTAGTATTTGTCGGCAACAGAAATAGGTAAATCGTTTGTGAAAAATTCATTTGTCTAGCTATCACGGTTCATGAGATACTGCCTGGTGACAGACAGACAGACAAATGACCACTGGAGTCTTAGTAATAGGGTCCCTTACACTTTGGGTACGGAACCCTAAAAACTAAGTAAGTATATTATTTAAAAAATGCACGATTTCTCTAAAACGACCCTCAAATGCAGTTTACATATTCTTTGGTAAAGGGAAGGACCAACTTAAAGTGCATTTGAAGCGTATTTTAAGGAATGATGTTTTTATAAAGAAGACATTTAAATGTTTCAAAACACTAGTTTTAAACAGTGGTGAAAACTATTCCTTATTTGTAAACCATTTTTTTAATATTTTAAACAATACATATTTGAAACAAACCTCTACTCCTCTCACGGTACGTGCGAATTTATTAAAGGAAAAGGAAAAACGGCCAAGTGCGAGTTAGACTCGCACACCGAGGGTTCCGGGTTGTTGTATACACTACTGAGACTGCGATAATTAAACCGAGCTTAACACTTGTATGTATTAGGTAGTTACTTACCGTTTTACCGACAAAGCAAAAACAAAAATATCCTCAACAGTTCGAGTAGGAGTCGCGCTCTTAGGGTTTCTGACAAACAATTAGAAACTTAATTTTGCAGTTAAAAAGTATGTTCTCCAGGTTCTCCTGTGCAAACCAAATGCAAAAATAACTCTGTAATATATATTTTTTAAAAGCCCTTTAATGGCAATACAGACGGTACACAGGTACGGAACCCTAAAAACAAAACAGTAGGTAAATCTTGAGTCTACAGATGTGGTATTATCGGCAATGGGACAAAAAGTCTCACGTACTCACAGTTTTACATCACACTGGCGCACAGTCGCTTAAAATAGTACATTGTTCACCGAGAGGAGAAAGTGACCGATTACCGTCGAGGGTGTCGTTTGAAGCCCGAGCCATAGGCGAGGGCTTTAAAACACCCGAGATCGGGAATCGCAGTTTCTCTCGAGTGATACATAGTGCTTTATACTACACCTGCTTGATAGTTTTATATTACTTTCTACGAAAACTGAATCCTCAAACAACACACAAATTGGAAATGGCGCCAATGGCGTCTGCAATTTTCACATGTTCTTTTTTCAAATTGTTTATCCTGCCGCCGCAGGGTCGCACTGCCAGCCCGATACCATCCAACACACAGCTAGTGGCCAGTGTCATTTTGCGAACTTGGAGATAAAAACTCACTGTAAAAACTTTTTGGCTTTTGATATTTAGGTTACCGGCGCATAGTCTTACCCAAAATTAAAAAAGAAAAACCACGTAAGAAATGGATTTTCATACACTTTTCTCTCCCGCTCAGATGCGTTTTCTCCCCGCATATTTGTTCGATCTGCAATGACGTACTTTCTACCGTAAATTTGATAAAGTATCAAGGTACTTTCCAAGCAGGTGTAGTATAAAACTCTTTGTTGGTAGGTTGATGAAATGTCTTGTCACTTCCTAGGAGGCTCGATGTTTTATTAGAATTATCGATGCAACGATAGGACGAGTACTATCTTTCTCTGCACATGAGTGAGATGGGATTACTTATCTACATCCTACCAGGACCAAAGAAAACAAATGTGTAAAACTCGCATTACCCAGTTCAATCCTCTTGCAATTTTTTTACCCGATTGCGGCGGCGCCCAAAAGGAGGGTAATGGTTTGGTCCCTCTATGTATGTTCCCTCATAACTCCTTAGCCAATACTCACATTTTGACAAATAATATCTCAATCGATTCGTCTTGTTTGCTTGAGTTTCAGAGGCTATATGAAACCCGACTGCTGAGCATTAGCTACTAAGCAGACGGGACCCAAATTAATAATGTAACTCATTAAGAGGTATCTAGGTTGGTCCCGCCTGCTTAGTTAATGCTCAGCAGTTGAATAAATAAATAAATAAAATTTATTTGTAGGCAAACATGGTACCATAAGTTGTAAGGTACAATAAGGGTTGTTAATTTTTTTTCTGTTGTGATGCTCGATAAATAACTTGCACAAATGACTGTGATTTGGCATGGACGTAATTCGGGACTCATTGGCAGGTGACGCCGAGAGTGACTTAAAATTTTTCGGAGTTAGGTAGTCAACTTAACAAAAAAAATAAGAATAAAATTGCTCTTACATACCCATTACAAATTCATCCAGTGTGTACGGATTGTTCTTCAAGTCATCTACCAAACATTATAGCTTAAGTATTTTCAATTCGATTCAAGACTGTCTGAACAGTTCCTGTAAATAATTCCAGATATTATAATGATGGAAAGGCTTTAGGCGAAAGAGGTTTGTCATGATCGTGGCAAATGGCAAACCCAGGGCTGCGTTTCATAAAACTACAATTCATAATTTATTACGACAGTTCCATGTACAATGTACGAGTACGTTGCTTAGCCGGAGTTGTCTTTGCAATACACATAGAATTGTCAAACTAAACCATGAATTGTAGTTCTATGAAATAGGGCCCACCTTAATGTCCTTATTTCCATCGCAAACGTCAGGATTGTGACAGGATTTGGTGCGCATAATTAGGCACCTAGTCTCTGCCTGCTAAAGCTATCAGTCTGTCTATATCAGCCCATAAACAGAGCCCACTGTTGGGCATAGGCCTCTTCCTGTCACGCCAACTCACCCGGTCTCTTGCCAGTCTCGTCCAATATTTCCCAGCCGCTTTCACAATGTCGTCGGCCCAGCGACGGCTCTACTAAAGCATTTTTCCACAATTCCAGCGACATAGGCGACGTGGTGATGCGGCGGGGGCGCGTCGGGCGCTCCGCCAGCCGGCTGCTCGAGGACGGGGGCGACGGCGCCGCCGCCGACCTGCTGGGGACCACGCCCCCGCGCTCCCGGATCAGGGACAAGGAGAAGCGGAGGTAAACGCCACCCCTTTCCCGAAACTTAATTTGAAGTCAGTAGGAGTTAAAATTGATTTGCAACTTCATCCAGGTGTTCGGATGAAAAGTAAACGACCAAGGGTAAAGTCTACCTGTGTGTCGATATTGACTAATATTATATCTATGTTAGATGATTTAAGCATCGCCATGTACCTACCTACCTACCTACCAACTCTTAACTACAATATTAACCACTTACTTCGCTAATTATTGATCTTATATGGCCGCTTTGGGACAATTTGACATTAGTATTTTTAATGACATGCGGTGCTCATAATCATAGAGATAGTAAACCTAGGGTCTAATCGCAATTATTTATTAGGTAAAATTTAAACGAATGTCCATTTACGTCTTCGGGCCGCATTTGTAATGAAGGAAAAGGCAGCGGGAAAAAAAACTAGTCTGACCATCTTTTCTCAAATCATCTTATACCTAATACTTATATGTATGATAAGATTCGATGATTTCCATCAATAACTTCATATGCTAAAACGGAAAAAAGCTTCTTTTTAATTATGTCTATAGAAGGCAGTACGAGATTGTGTATGGGAGAGGCAAATCGTTGTTCAGTTTATATCTTTGAGGGACCGTACCATGCTGGTATATCACATTCAGCATCAGCAATACCTGCATGAAGTTGAACTCCGATCAATGCATCAAAACGGGGAAAATACCGGCATTCAGAATAATTATATCTTCTACGATCGATACTTGTAGTTAGTTATACTTCGTACCAAGTGCAATTTTCCTGGATGTACACAAATTATCGATAAAACATTACTTACATAAACCCACGCCTGTAGCAAGAAGGGATAGGCAGAGACCAGGGTTTACCACTTGCCATGATCCTGGCAAACCTCTTTCGCCTCATCAACGTTCATTATTCATGATTCGTTAAATAATTCATCTACAATAATGCACCTGATTTGGTGATTTATAACCAGTTGGTCGAGCAAATCAGCCGAATTGTTATTTTTCATTTCATCTCATCGTTTCAGAGTTAACCAGAATAAGTGTGCTCCTAAGTTGAACAATAATTGGTAGCAAAAAATAAAAATGTAACTGAAAAGACAGATTTTTTTCGCCTCATTGCTGACGTCGAACCTACGGAAATAATAACTTAAACACAACAAAATCATTTGTTCTGATCCCAAACTATGATACCGTGTGCTACGGTTACCAGGCAAGGACATCACAACCATGGAATTACACCCAGACTGACGCCATTTGTGAGTTTTGTGACCACCGAGGCAGTCATAATAAGCAACGTCTTTTCTCAGCTTAAATGTACTTAGTATTCATGCATACGATACCATAGTACTCGGTTGTCTAGCAATAAAAGTTTATCGTATCCTACACAATGTTTGCAAATGAACCGCACGCAGGTGGATTATGTATTCCAAATATTGTAATCTACAGACAAACTTCGCCGCCGTAAAATAAAATCTTTATCATAAGTACTCTAAACAATGTTCGAATATATGTAAATATTGCCATCTGCAAGTAGACTTCGCCGCCATAATAAAAAAATACCAGGTTCACTTCATCACACTTTTAATTAAGTACATGACATAACGATGATCGATCAACAGTGTTGTAGAGTACTTAATATACAGACAAATATTGGTATCAATCAACCAAACTAATTGATGTTTTATTTATGATCTTCACTTTTTGTTGACACGTATTATGAAAGAGTAAACGATTTTTTTTTTCAGTGTTGACGCTGGTTAGCTCTGGGCAGCCCATTATGAAGAAAAATTGTTATTATTAAATTTCAGTTAACTAATCATTCGGCTTAACTAAAGTCCGAAGAATTGTAAGTCACATCCCACATCTTTCGCCATTGGGACCCGAAACACGTCCAAGTGCAGTCAAAGTCATTTAGACAACTTATGTGCCGGGCATTACATGTGTAAGGTTCATCAGCGATCGCCTAAACATACAGTTACCACAGCACGAAGCTTTTTATTCGATATTCGTACTTATCTCGAGTACTATAAGGGTAAACATTGTTTTGTTGCCGAGGAAATGCAGTTAGTGGCAGATAAGATAACGCTAACTTTTAATCGGAGTTGAGTGCGATTGCTAAGGCTATTAAAGGCTTTCGGCATTTGTAGTCCAAGTAGGTACAGGTACAGTCGACAGCGCATCAACCTTTACATGCGTGCACTGTAATCAATTACGTTAAAGGTCATAACACATTATAGCGGCACCGCTACGGCACGGCTCAGTTAACTTTTTATTTAAATTTGGGCATTGACGTGATATAAAAAACTATACGTAGCACGTACAGTATTTCAGTAATGTCACTCTAAAAAGCCTTAAAATATATAACAAGGTTCACCTGCTGTCAACAGTACACAACATACATCCGTAAGACACAACATATTAACTACATATTAAGAGGCATATGAAAGAAAAAAAGAAAGGAAGAAGCCGAAAAGGGGGAACGCCATAATGATCTACGCCATACTAAAAGTGATAAGAAACAAACAAATCAATTAAATTGTTTCCCGCTGTTGGGTATACGCCTTTTGTCCCAAATGCCGTCACTCCAGTGTGCTTATGTTTTTAGTTTTCTTCTTCAGCTTTGTGTTTGTCCATTTTTGGACGTGCGTATAAAACCGCAGCGCATACGCAGTTCGAGGGCATTCACAGCTTCATGGCCATACTCTGGATTATAATCCATAGGACAAACACAATGCTGAAGAAGAAAACTAATATCATAACAAGCGCACGGGAGAGATGGCATTTGGGGCAAAAGGCGTGGGCAGTGGGCAGCGGTGGGCTGATGATGATGAAGAATACCTGCTTGATCTCATCTTGATTATAGATATTCCAACGCATACACCTGCGTGCGAAAATAAAGTATCAATTTCACTCTGTCGACGCGTTATACTTATGCCATTAAAAACATAACTCGTAAAAATCCAAGTCTCGCAACTCAGTTCTTCTAGCGTAAAAAGTTGTGAGATCCATGTAATACCAAGTTGGTTAATTTATTCAGTCCCTACTTAAGGGTTCTTGTGTCTTAAGTTATTACGTAATTAGGGACCATATCAATATTGAAAATCTTCTATGTTTTAATTAAATAGATTGACTTTTATCTCACAAGTAATACATATTATATTAAATTAGATTGTTTAGTGCGTGATCAGTCACTAGTTTCCCACTCGGGCGATGCGAAAAGTGGCGTAGTGGCCGGGTCGCCTATCTCCGTCTAAAATGGTTGAGACTGGCGATGGCTGACCTCTGCGTTATGCTCGTGAACGGGTACAGTCCGTATGTCTGGCCGCAGCATTAGTGTTTTCCTACTTTTGTAAGAATAGTAACTAATGTTTTACCATTGCAAGTTGTTGATTGCATTGCACTTACGGGATCTTGTTAAGTAGTTACTAACTAGATTTTAGCTTCACTTGTATGTCTGTGTCATAAACATGTAACAAATCTAGGTATTTGTGCAAAAACCTACAGGGTACTTCCCGTTGACTCGGAGCCATGAAATTTAGTAAGAAAACATCGCAATAAACAATATAAAATACATAACATTGCATTAATCATTCACTTAACTAGTAAAAACAAAAACATTCTACAAGCCCATGCATTGAAGAAATAATTTTCCCAAATCCTGTGGTAAACATAAATCACATTCCGCCGCCCGAGCAGGGAGTGGAGCATTGCGAGCGGAAAAGGAAAACCGAAAATCGTTCATTTGTAGTTATTTGAAATAAAAACGATTACAAACTTATACTCGCCGTTGGTTTGTATGGGGTACACACTATTCAGCCGGAAAGTTGGTAATCGTTTTATAGGAACCCCTTACGCTCAAGTCCTACTCGCACTCGCGTGTTTTTTATTATAAAATTATTTAACATCATCTAAAAATGTCTAAGCTTCGTCTCTAAATATGACACTTGCACATGATTTTTCCGTGTTTATTGAAACACGGCTAATGTTGTGTAGCGCGTGTAGTGCAGGCAAGTTACTTGACTTGACAGAGTTCCTAGATTTTTGCGACGTAACCGCGCCGTATAGAAAACGCCTGGAAGTGCTACTGGTCCATGAAGGATTTGTTGAAAGGAAGCCTTCCGCTTTCCTTGAAACGGAGACTCGTCGACATGTGCATCCTGCCCGTCCTCACTTACGGCTCCCAGACTTGGTCATTGACCGAAGAACAGAAGTCCAGGCTCAAGGTTTGCCAGCGAGCTATGGAGCGTAGCATGTTGAGCATCAGAAGGATTGTCCATATCCGCAACACTACGTTACGCTCAAAAACACGCATAGCTGATGTGGGTGTCCAGACTGCAAGGTTGAAGTGGAGCTGGGCAGGGCATGTCAGTAGAATGCACCCGGATAGGTGGGCGAGACTTACCACCGAGTGGGTGCCACAAGGCGGTCTTCGCAGGAGAGGCAGGCCAAGAAGACGTTGGCGAGACGACCTCGACCGACACATGCCGGAGTGGCCTGAGGTGGCACAAGACAGAAACATCTGGTCTGAGTTGTGGGAGGCCTTTGCCCAGCAGTGGGACACAAACGAGGCTACGTAAAAATAAAAAAACGCATTTATTTTGTGTTGAGAATTATTCTGTGAAGATTTGTAAAATGGTGAACTGGATAACTAGCAGCACAGTCCGTAATCTCCTTGTTGATAAGATAGTGCGGAGTTTTATATTCTTAGAAACCAATATCATCGAAATTTCTGAATGGATCGTGCAAAACGTATCGCTTATCTTTATCACATTGACAATATTTGCCTGCGGCTAAGAAATGTGACTTAGATCGGCTGAGAGCGTAAACTCATTTTTATTTACAAAAGCAAAAAGTCTAACCATATGCAATAAAACTTATACTAACACACGGTGTCTGAGTGGCGATTTTTGGGTTTTTTCTAAAAGGTACCGTTTAACTTAGATTTATATGTATTCTACTCTGTGCAAAAAAGCTTACTGTAACATCAAGGATTATTTAGAAGACAAAGATGTTTGGTGTTAAACAGCAGATTAATATTAAAGGGTATTTATAGGACGTTTGTATATAGTGTTCAATACATTCATGAGTAATAATTTTTAAGTTGAAAACTCTGTTAAATAAGTTAAAACGTGGATTTTCTTTGTTGGCTTCTTCTCCTCATCTATATCTATCTAATCTATTACCTTTAAACGAGCAATTTTTTTTTTCATGAAGTTTAGTATGTCGGGGGTTTCGGGGGCGTTTAAACCAAAATCGCACGGTGCGTTCATTAGTAGACCCCTCTCCAAAAGCAGCATTGATATTGCGGGCTGTTTCTGCCGCGTTAGTTCCGCGTCGGAACTCGTATTCAAAAATCACTCGAATTTTCGCAGTATCCATCTTTCTTGTCTAAATTGAATAACAAAAACAATTGAAAGTCGATATTCAAATGTTTCACATTTTTTAAAAAAAGAACATCATAGAAACCATTTGAAAAAAGTTTCATTCGAAAACCTCAAACCATGAAGATTCTATGTCAATTCAAAGAACCTATTGCAATAAAACGGCAATTTCATACTTTAACCCCTATTATTATTTACAAAAAAACACGAAAAAAAATCGGGTCTATTAATTTGAAACTAACAACTTTGACGTTCATTAAGTAAACATTTTGTTTTTAAAATTAATGAAATATTTGAATTGAATTGAATTATATGTTTTCCTGGTGTTAAATTACTTATTTAAGCTTACTCTCCAGATTATGTGACGGTTGTCCATTGTTTTTGTTAACTTTTCAGTAACTCTGGTCTAGTCCATAATTGTTAGCGCATTATCTACATACAGTTGGACATATGGGCTAGGATTGTATGCCTTCTCAACCGATTTGTAGTGGCACCTTCTTTGTACTAAAAGAGTTTCAGCTAGATTTCTAAATTTTCTGGAAAACTTTCGAACTACTATCATTTAAATGATATAATCTAAACGTTTTGGATCCTAGGAGACAAACAAAACAAATCAATTTAGCTAAAATACATAAATAAATTTATCAGCCAAATAGATTCAAATATAGTTTAATTGGTTGATCGATGGAGTTACCGATTGGCAAAGTGAAATATTGAATGAGTTATTTATTGAATAATTCTATATTAGACGATGATCGTACCGATACGTCATGTGGTTTCATGCAATTATAACGGCCCTGTCCGGCCGCTGTTTAATAGTACATTACTTCAGAGGGAAGAAAGTGACAGTTCCATACCGAGATTATGGCATTTGCGCCACGAGCTTGCGAGGGGCGCAAACCATTTGAGGTATGGAACTGTACTTTATCCTGAGGTATGTATAGTGCTTTTTATTACACCTACGAGGAAAATTATAGACATAAATGCATAGAAATGTTTACAAAAAACACAAAGATAAATGCTAAATCAATCGAAGTTTTTGCGAAAATGCGGGGGCTTTTCCTTTTTTTATTCGCCCGTTTCTGGAGTAGGCTAAGATCATAAGGTCATGCAGCCACTTCTTCCGTGATTCCGCGCGTTTTATATACAAAAATAATTTCGTTTTTAATTTTCTGTATGCACCAAGGAGGTTGGTAACTGGTAAAAAAAAAACTGTATGTGGCCAGTAACAATTTACTTGAAATTTAATTAGTAGACAGTTAAAGTCTCTTTGCAGTATGACTGCTGACAAATTAAAAAAAAAAAACCGGGTATGTAATGGAATTTCATACATACTTCCCACCCTTGGGTCGGAAGGATTTTCATACAAACTTCCATACCTTGGGATGAAAGGATTTGAAGGGCGGGATAAAGGCGTTCTTTCCCTTTAATTGGTATAATTAGTATGTATTTTCAGAGCAGGTGTGATAAAAAGTAAAATGTAGTTACCGTTATCACCCGATGGATTTGTTACAATGGACACGTTTTTGGTACACGTTTTAATCGAGCCGCTGTTTTTATAAATCCAATTTTGATTATCGGTTTTGCCAAATGGATTTGTAAATAAAAAAAAACCGACCAAATGCGTGTCGGACCACGCGCAGTGTAGGGTTCCGTAGAAAGAGGGGTTTTTATCTGCTTTACTGAACGGACAACTTCGTCAAAGTAATGTTTATTAGATTTTGTACAAAGCTTTCATTTTATAAGCTGGTCACTCGTTAACTCGCCTACTTAGCTGTGACAGTTTTCCTTTTAAGTTCATTATTTCCTGATTTTTTTCACGTTTCTACAATCAACCGTTTAGCCAGGAGAGGAGGAGGGTACGCCCTACTCGGACAAAAAATTGCGCTTTAAACCTTAATATTTCGCAAACTGAACCCTAAATAAAAAAATTATCTTCCTACACCCACAATATTTTAAAACGATCAATCCAACAAGGAAAGAAACGGACGGACAGACAGACAGACAGACAGACGGACGGACGGACGGACATGGCGAAAATATTCTTGTCGACTACGGACCCCGAAAAACGACTCGAGAATCCTGTGAAGCCGATTTCCGATTCGAATCGAAAGGCGGTAATTCATACAATTTCTACACCTTTCTCATTCGTCACTTTAACGAGTTAGTGTCCGATAATACCTAATTATGTTCAATCAGTGGAGGCTTTTTTTTTAATAAGTAAGTAAGTAATCATTCAACTAACGTCTATTCAATTTGAGTAATTGATGAGGCGCTATTTACTTGCCACAACAGCAGCTCTTGCAAAATTAACTTTACTGCTATCGTTTCTAGGAAGTAATTTGCTAATTGGGAGCTGATGTGACTTAAGGCTGGGTTCTCGCAGCGCTCGGAATTGTATGGGACTTATTGCGGTGCGCGAGCGAATATATTTTAAAACAACTGAGCGATAATGTCGGGAACCCAGCCTTAATGATAACATGTAGTCTATCTAACACCAACTTGTCATGCTAGATTCGAGCGACAGATAATTTTCCGTAACAGCTAGTATGAATGAAGGTAGGGCACAGGATGTTTTTTATCATCTGTCGTTCCACCATATAATAGAAGTAGTAAAGCACTAATAAAACGAAAATATACTAGGACGTAACAGTAAAGGAGTTGAAGCCACTCGTGCCTGTAGGGCCCCACACGTGACCCCAGGTTGGTGCCAGACAAGTAGCATTTCACTACCATCTTAACAAATTTCATTCTTTTCCATTAGTAAATCATTACCATCGTGTCTTGTTTCATGTGCCGGTTAGTGATTAGTCGTTGCATACACGCACGCCGGTTTCGGGAACTTTTTATTTTTACTGTTACTTACTACATACAAAAGTTACTTACGACATCAAAATGAATGGAACAGCACACTTGTCCAGTTTTCAAAGAAAATCCCGTATTAAAAGGTTTTTTTATTGATCAGCAAAACAACTTTCTCTTATTCTAAAAATACTTAGTTTATTTTGTGTCACACTGCATATCTATTATTTCGACGCAACGTAAGGAACTGAAACTGAGGAAACCCCTGTCGCTTGCAGGAACATCATGGAATCCGAGCTGGGTCGCAAGGTGTTCAAGGACAACCGCCGCAACACGGTCGCCAACTTTCACTCGCCCGGGGAGGAACCGGATCACGAGTCACCCGGAGGTAGGTGACTTACTGTGCCTGCCCCTCACCCTCTCCTCCCCTCTCTCTCTCCTCCCCCCCCGTCTCTCTCTCTCTCTCTTAACTGTAAACTGTATTTGTAAACGTTATGTTGTTCATGCAACCTGATTGTAATCAATTATTATTCTTGCTCCCTATCTCTCTCCCTCCATTCCTCCTTTCTCCCTCATTGTTCTTCTTTCCTCCTTCAAGTTCCATCTCTCTCTCTCTCTCTCTCTCTCTCTCGTCAATTTTTGACGGAGATGCTGAATGAGCTGAGCTGGCTCATTCATTCTCTCCCCTACTTAACCCCCCCCCCCACTTAATCTCCCCCCTCCCCTTCTCTCTCCCTCTCATCGCCCTCCGTCTCTGTCTCTCTGGCAGATGAGCTGAGCTGACTCTATCTTTCTCTCTCTCTAGCTCACTCTCTCGATCTCTCTCTCTATCTCACTCTCTCTCCCAAGCCTTCTAACCATGATTTACTTAACACTTATTACAGAGCGCAGGAAACGGTCCTCGCTGAAGGCCGTGCGTACCCGGGAACGTGACTTAAAGCTGGATATGGGCGGCAAGGAGTACCGCTCGGACTCTCTGCCCTCGCCACAACAAGCCATGCCCACACTGGTGAGTGCCTGTTGTAGCTTGATTCAAATCCGACATACTTATATACTACAATGTCAGATTCGCGCTGAAATCTGGAAATGTACTACCAAATATCATATCGTGATCCTGGGCTGGCCCCATTGGCATTGCGCATGCCAACTTCCGAGCTCCGCGCTTGGGATCTTCTACGAATTCGGGCTTCGACAATGGAAAATGGCCTCCGGCCTGACCAAAAGCTTCGGCCATTCAGATGTATGCCAAAGATGAAAATATCCTGCAGTATCCAACAACATCCAGTTGTACAACATCAAAGTTGACCGGTGTCGAAACCTCGTTAGAATTATTCCATTGCACTGAAGAGAGAACGATACAAAGAGCTGACCGACGGCAGCAAATTAAACTGTTTGTGCAGTACCCTTCAAATAATCATTCATCTCTCATCGTGCCCTGCGTCCTATAACACATGCATTCAGAAGATCTTATGACGGCAGTTGATAACGCAGTCAGCTTTTCAAAATTTTGGGCCTCCATTGATAGAGAGGCGTTTTAACAATGAGATTTAAAGTCTGACCTCCGTCCCCAGGTGGAGTCGTGCAGCCGCTTCATGTCTTTGTCGTCCCGCCTCAAGTGCATGGCGCCGGCGCCGGTGAGCGCCCAGACCGAGCCGGCTGAGCCCGCCGGCCCGCCCGCGCCGCAGAGCCGCGTCGACTTCCACCAGACCTTCAGCCTGCTCATCAACATGGGCAACGTCGATAAAGGCTGCAGGCGCACTGTGAGCATACCAACACTATGAGACGACCATACTGTTGTGAAACTCTCCCTTCCCGTCTCAGGGGCATGGCCGGGCTGCCTTTTAGACTGCTCATTAATATGGGGAACGCGACTATGGGGCTGTAGACGGACTGTTCCACTACTTCAGTCATTAGTATACTCACTGACTCCTCATCTCTCCACTACTAGACAAATGTCATGTCGACTTTCACTACACCTTCAGTCAACTAGGGACGTCGATAAGGGCTATAGGTGGATTATGGCTGAGACCCGCACTAGGCGTCAGTTTTGACTTTTACCTGATGGTAAGCGAAGAAGAGGTCTTGCGTGTTAGGTGTTGCGACACAAGAAAGTGTGTTGGAATACGACGAAATGCTCAATCATCATCTTTCTTCGCGAGTCTGTCCTCCAAATCGGCTCAAAGTTTTGTCCTTGGACTGTGTTTGAACACTACACTACCGACTGGCCCTACTCTCCAGAATTTTACCTCTCGTGTTAACTTCCACCAGACCTTCGGTCAGTTTCTCAACATGGGAAATATCTTTCAATGCTGTAATTGCTCAAATGGATGTAAATCTTCTGCTCCAAAACAGTAGCTTAGGCTAAGAACTTTTAGTCTATCTATTATATTGTATCTTTTATTCCACAAAAGGTCTGTGCTATATGGCTGATATTGTCTCGGCTTCCTAAGATAAGCCACCAGGTTTACTATGTTTGCCCTACTATGCACTAGTGTGGTACATTAATAAGTTTCTTCGCTTAGCGACTCCGATGCGTACTTATCATCTATCTATCCAGCCCATGAATAGAGCCCACTTCTGGCCGTAGGCCTCTTCCCTGTAACACCAACCCATCGGTCTCTTGGCAATCTGGTGTAATCAAGTTATACGCGTCTTTGAAGACAGCATGGGCTCGGACCTATCGTTCGCGTTCTAAGCGCAGCTAGCGGTAGTATTTAGTTTCATTCAGCTTTGGACCGGGTGTTTTTTTAATAGTATCAAAGTCAAGAAACTGGCAATAGAGGTTAATGTTTCTTAAAGGCCGAGCAAACAACTTGATAGACGTTACTGCTTCCTTTATTTTAACGATTTCATTGCTTTGTTACCATATAGACCTAAGCTGAATGAAACTATATACGTATACTTAGTGATTTATCGGCTAGTAAGGGTCGTCTGAGGGCCGGTAGCCTAGTGGGTAGAACATTGGACTCGGAAGCGAGAGACCCAGGTTCGATTCCGAGTGCGGGCATGTACCCATGACTTTGTTTTCTAAGTTATGTACATAGTTATGTACAAGCGCGCAGGGGGCTCGCATCCTAGTCTATATATATTGTTGAAGTTCAGTATGCAGGGGGTTCCGGAGGCGGTAAATGACGATAAACGTCGGTTGTCGGTTGTCGGTGCGGCAGATCTCGCGCGAGGAGCAGGTGTGGCAGAACGAGCTGAAGGACCTGATCTGGCTGGAGCTGCAGGCGCGGCTGGCGGGCCGCGCGCTGTCGCAGCACGACGCGTGGCTGTGCGCCGCGCGCCGCGCCGTGCCGCTCGTGCTGCACAACATCTGCCACTACCGGTCGGTCCACACGCACGCACACGCACACACATACACACACGCACGCACACACATATAGATAATACTACCTTGTAATATGTAGATATATCACCTTTTTGCTGTTCAGATCACACACTTGTTATAAGCCACTATATATGTAAGTACGTGTAGTGATATATAGTCAAATAATCAAATCAAATAATATTTATTATCGTAAAGAAGAATAATACACAGAGACAAATAAATGTTACTTAAACAATGCTTAGATTGAAGTATGATATATATATATATTTTATTATTATTACGTATATGTATTTATGCCTATTCATCATCATAATCATTCAGCCACAAGAAGTCCACTGCTGGACATAGGCCTCCACCATGGATTTCCAAAAAGACCGGTTTAAAGCGGCCTGCATCCAGCGCCACCTGCCACTTAGATGAGGTCTTGTGGCTGGTCGTCCCACGCTGCGCTTGCCGATATGTGGTCTCCATTCGAGAACTTTTCGGCCCCATCGGCCATCAGTTCTGCGTGCTATGTGCCCCGCCCACTGCCACTTCAACTTACTAATCCGCTGGGCTATGTCGACGACTTTCGTTCGTCTACGGATCTCATCATTTCTGATTCGATCTCGTAGAGGAATTCCGAGCATAGCCGTTTCCATGCCTATTAATATTCGTATTTGCGCCGACTACCCGTGTCTATTTCTCCTTCGGCAAATCCTCCGATGAGGTTGCCTGGAAGAAGTTGCTATAAGCAATAAGGCCGCCAATTGTATCTTTTCTTTTGTCATTGCTGTTTCTGTAACGTTTTTTCCGGTATGCAATAAACAATTTTTTCTATAAAATTTGATATAAAACCATTTTGAGATTTAACGTTTGTATTTTTTTATGTTCGCTGCTAAAAAACAAAAGAACGCTAGCAGGACGGGAATTGATTTTCATACAACATTCCAGCCCCGCGTGGAGAAATGACGAACTTTGTAACCCGTTTATAAACGAGCAATGAGACACTTTCTGAGTAGGTGTGGTATAAATAATTTATTTACAACGCCACACACATAACATGCACACAAAACAAAAAAAATAAGAGGATAAAAAAACACATCTGTCGAGTGCTGCTCACAACAGAGGTACCGCATCGGGAGACGCTGGCCTCGCATTCGACAGGTCCTGCACTCGAATCCCGGCGTGTACCGATGACTTTATTCTGTAAGATACCTAAATTTGTGAATTTAACGGCGGTGATGATGTCCTCTTCGTGATCTAGCCACGGCGAACTCATGTGCCTCACATTGAGTCGTCCTGTCTTCACTGTGACGGCGGTTAGTCTGTGGAATGCTGTACTTCTAAAGATTCGCCAGGCTCCATCTGTCGACGTGTTTAATATTCAAGTTCATGGACATTACTTTGGACTTCAATAGAGATATACAGTATCTATGTAATATTATTGGTCTATATGTATTATTTATCATTTGTTATTGCAACATACAAATGATAAATATTACTATATTATATATATTTTATCACTTATGTGCAGTCAATTATAATAATCTTATATAAGTTTATCAATCAAACTATGTAATTATTTTTGTATTACTCCCATAATTTTCTTCTGGCACTACCCCATCGACTCTCCACATTAACGTAGGTTAGCTGGAAGAAAATACTACCTATTATTAAGCTCGCCTTTGTACAACATAAGTTTTTTAGTGCAATAAAGAATTTTTCAATAAATCAATCATTAAACGTAGGAAGAGTTTAGAGTCAAAGCTCCATAATGTATCTAATGGAATGTTTCCAGATTCGTGAACAACAACCCGTGCCGGCCGCCCGGGGAGCAGGCCGGCGGCGGAGAGGGGGGCGAGGAAGACGATGGCGGTAAGTATGCGGTAGGGGACACCCATGTAATTGTATTCATTTAAACATAAACATTAAACATTCACACTAGGATACCCTGTGTCGTGGGAACCGGAAACAGCGACATCACAAACATGTGAACATCGAGGCCTGGGGATTTTTTTTGTTCATTGTTCGACTGCTGCATCTGCGGGTGCCGCTGCTGAAGTGCCACTCGCCACGATCCTGACAGATCGCTTTCGCTTCCTCAACATTCACTAGTCGTTGCACGCACGCTCGCCAGTTTCGGGTACTTTGTACGTTGAAATAAATTTTACATTTCTGATTTCTATTATCGCTTATTGAATCGCTCGTAGCCCCGGCTGCCTGAGTGATCTTAAACGATCACGAAGGTTAAGCAACACAGGGCGCGTTCAGTGCATGGATGGCTCGCCATCTGTGCCTAACGCTAGTGGCATTTTTCCGAGCGGTTCCGTGCTTCGCAAGGCACGTTAAGCTGTTGGTGCCGGCTGCCGTCGATAGATGGCAGTCGTTAAGCCAACTCAGAGGCCTTAGGGCGGCTTGACAACTTCTGACAGTAGACGAGCCACTAGTCTACAAGGCTCCACCAATCCGGACTTGGCCCCCGTGGTGGAGTATGGCCTATACCTTCCTCAGGGAAGAGACCCGTGCCCCTCGGTGGGGACATAATGGGTTGATGATGATTTCTATTATATAGTATTCATTTTCTAAAAGCAAAAGCAGCAACATTCGGTACAAACAAACTGGATGTTGCTGTTTATATGATGTTGTGTGTGTAAGTTGCCGTACCTTTCGCAGTGGACGGCTGCCTTTCGTTCTCATGCGAGACGTGCTCGGACGCCATAGGCCAGGCGCTCCGCGAGGTGGGGATCCTGTTGGACTCTTACTACAACGCACTGGCCCTGTACCCTTCCAGCAAGGCTATGATGGCCGAACATCCGCTCATGGGGACACAGCTGTTCAATAATAGGCTCAAGGTTAGTGCATGCAAGGTGTAGAGCCTGAAAGTTCAATGCGCGTGGTTGGAATAATTCTAGATTCGCAATATTACTCACTTGTGCTTTCTCCGGCAAATTGGTGGTTTCCAAGCATTCGCTGTTGCTACTTTTATACGGCTTGGTGATAGTCACCGCCGATTATCGTAGGTTTCTACAGATTGCACTGCAAAAAGTATTCGGTTGGTTTTTGTAAGTACCGGTTGGTTTTAGTAAGTAAATACTTTTTCCAAGCTTCCCGGTGTAGTGTCGCCCGCATCCAGCGACTCCCCGCCACCTTAACCAGGTCGTCAGACCATCTGGTGGGGGGGGGGGGGCTTCCCGCACTGCGTTCGCGACTGCCACGAGGGAGGCCTATGTCCTGCAGTGGGCGTCGAATGGCTGATGATGATGAAATACTTCCTTACCACGACTCGACCCCCCTCCCTCCCCCCCCCTAGCAGCCCTGTGCGATGGCTATGTAGCGAAGTATCGAGTGTCGCCCGCCCGCAGGCGCTGTGCCTGTGGTACAACATGTCGCTGAACCTGCGCTCGCGGCTGCTGGGCGTGCGAGCGCACCTCCGCGCGCTGTCCGCCCGCCGCCGCGCGCCGCCCGCGTGCGCCGCGCCCGGCGGGGACTGCAGGCCAGTACACCCTTATGTAGCTTAGCTGCCGACCCACCGATGCCGATACGTAACGTACACGCGTCGTATGAGCAGCCTCTCCCTCTACATACGCTTGTCGTAGCTCAGCGACCGGACAGCGCCTATCCCTATGTGACGGTGTCAACCTTTTTACTCTATTTTTAGGGTTTTCTACCCAAAGGGGTGAGGGACCCTATTACTCCACTGTCCTTCTGTCGTGTCTGTCTGTTTGTATGTCTGTCTCTGTCTCTCTGTCTGGCACCGAGCTTTATCTCATAAACCGTTATAGCTAGACAGTTGAAATTTTCACAGATATTTCTGTTGCCGCTATAACTACATATATTTAATGAGGCTCCCATACAACAAACGTTGTCTAAAGACAGCGCTCACCCTCTAGCGGCCATTTATGTAACCTTCACAGCGCCAATATAATGTCGTTAAATGTCAATGTTAAACGCTTCTTGTTGGTTTCTATAAATGGCGCTATTCTCAATGTACCTAATCTATTTTGTCTCGGTCTTTGTCTAATGTTGTATAGTTAATGGCACGGAACCCTTCGTGCGCGAGTCCGACTCGAACTTGTTGCCGGTTTTTTTTCTTATTTCTTTTTATTCTGTTCTATGATTTTAAGCACAAAATTTAAAATTACGCCACCCACTCTAGATTTCTTTTGGATTTGGACTACTACTTTATCCTTGGGGACAACACAGATTTTATTACTTACAATCTACAGTTTTAAAATAGACACAGTTTCTTTGGAAGTCGTGTACATTTTTATTATTTTACATCAAGAACCCTTCACCCTTCATACTGGCATGACTCTAACTGAATCAAATCTTTTATAGTTTAACTAAGGTGATCACATATCTCAGCGCTTTAAATTGCCAATCCGCGGTGGGCACGCGTAGCAATTAAACCCATATTCTGTCTCTGAAAGAAGGCTTGTGTCCCGCTACCAGCGGTACTATTAGTAGTGTCGTTGCCAATCAACGACACTACCGCGCCGAGTATACAGCCAACACTACAAAGTTCAGAAATTTAATTGTTTATTTAGCTATCTAAATCGTGAAATGAAAGCAACAGCAATCTTAAGAAATGTCATTAATTATTAGGTTCACTTGCCATTAGCTGTTAGCTCAGACACCACAACCTTTGAACAAACGTGTCTCCAAGAATATATTCTTTTTGTTGCACTAACCCGTGCTGAGGATAATTTTAAAAAAACCTATTTATTTATTTATGTACGTAATACAGAGAAGTTTGTAAAGAGGCTCGAAATTTCGCCAATGCCTGCACTTGCCCATTAGCTCAGTTAGGAGAGCGCTGGCACGGTTAGCCAGAGGTCGCAGGCTTAAGTCCCGAAATGGGTGGAATTTTTTGCCTCTAAATAGGTTTTTAAAAATGTCACCAGAAATCAACGCCAATCGCCAGTATTAGAACACTTGCCCTAAGCTGTCCTACAATAACACATAATATAATAAAATTCTAGTAGTCAAATGTATTGCGGCGTCTGTTACCGTATGTTTAAGAGAAAATTCGGGTTAGATCCTTGGCAGAGTGTCGCCGTCGTCCACGGAATAGTTGTGGAGGACATCATCGTCACACCTGTAGTGAGCAGCCAGCCAGCCTATCCCACTACATTGGTGCACCTGTCATACCACTTGTTCTATGTACAATTGTAATATGAGCAGCTAGCCTATCGCACTACATACATATCCCAATGCAAGGCACAGGTCTTCTCTCAGAAACGGAGAGTATTGTCGTAAGAGGGCGCTTTATATTTTTGTTATTATTTTCTCGAATCTTAGCAGTAAATTATGACATTTTAACTACACAGTACTTTGTGACGCAAACGTGCTGGCAAGATGTAAAAGAACTTTCCAGAACTGGAAAGAACAGAGAAATAAACCGCCATTCTACCAACAGGCAATCCGACAAGCCGTGCCGCGTCCGCTTCAACATCAACGGCACCCCCACAGACTCCAACAACTCCGACAGCAGCTCCCAGTCCGACCAGACCCCTCCCACGCCCGCCCCTGACTCCGACACATCCGCCCAACAGTCCGACATATCCGCCCGACAGTCCGACACATCTGTAACCCAACAGCCCGACGCAGCCGTCGATGAGTCGGCCAATCCGGCCCAACAGTCCGACGTGTCCGCCCAACAGACCGACACACCTGCATCTGAATCTGAGTCTCCTGCAGTTGAAGGTCAAGCTGAGACAGAGACACAAAGTGCTTCGATCGAAGGGCAAACGGAAATTGAGGTGCAATCTCCGAGAGATGAGGTCGACAATGTCGGAGAGAGACCTGATTTTTTACCAGGTGAGTACTTTACGAGTATTTCTATGACGAAGTTGGTATTACTTATACAGCGAAAGATAATAATGTTGAGATCGTGTGTGGTGAACTGGATATAAAACGGAGTGTTCACTCAGTCCTGTGAAGTTTCATTTCAATTACAAAATCCGAAAATAATTGCGATTTAAATGTAAGAGTAAAACTACAAATGTGTTGTCTGTATCATTAAAATGCAAAATAACTGAATAATTGTACTTAAAAATTTGGAAAATTACGTTCTGTGCGAAGTTGGGGGAGGCAGTGGCAGACAATTCAATTCAATTCAATTCAAATATTTTTATTCATTGTAAAAACAGAATGTTTACTTAATGAACGTCAAAGTTGTTAGTTTCACAATTAATGGATTATGTGGAGAAGAAGCTAACAAAGAAACTCCACATTTATTCTTTTCAAAACACGTTTTAACTTAATTAACAGAGTTTTCAACTTAAAATATTAGTCATGAATGTGTTGAACACTAGTCACAATCGTCCTTTAAATAATATTAATCTACTGTTTAATGCCAAACATCTTTGTCTTCTAAATAATCCTTGATGTTATAGTAAGCCTTTTTGCACAGAATGTGCTTAACACATTTTTTTAATCGCGTTGGAGGTAACTCTAATATATCTTGAGGAATTTTGTTGTAGAACCTTATACAGTGCCCCATAAAGGATGTGTTAACTTTTGCAAGTCTAAATAGTGGAAATGACAATTTATGTTTATTTCTAGTATTAACATTATGGTGGCCACCAACATTTTCGAAGTCTTTGATATTTTTTGTAACGTACATAATATTTTGATAAATGTATTGACATGCAACTGTTAAGATGTTGGTTTCTTTGAAGAAATCTCTTAGCGAATCTCTACTACCTAACTTGTAAATAAATCGGATGGCTCTCTTCTGTAAGATGAAGATCGTCTCAATGTCTGCTGTCCGACCCCACAGTAGTATGCCGTAGGACATAATACTATGGAAGTAACTAAAATAAACAAGCCTAGCAGTTGCAACGTCAGTGAGCTCTCTAATTCTTTTGACTGCATATGCTGCAGAACTAAGCCTGTGTGCTAGTTTTACAATATGAGGACCCCATTGCAATTTTGAATCGATTGTGATGCCTAGAAAAACGGTATCTTCTACAAATTCTAGTTTTTCTTTTCCGAGTACAATGTTGTTTTCAACTAATCTTACGTTTGGTAAGGTAAACTTTATACATTTTGTCTTTTTGGAATTTAGAAGCAGATTATTTGCCGTGAACCAATCCAACACACGCGAGAGAGCATCATTTGCATCGTCAAGATTATTTTCTTGTCTCTTAATTTTAAAAATAAGTGACGTGTCATCTGCAAATAATACTATCTCGGACATGTTTTGTACCATAAACGGCAAATCATTTACGTATACAAGGAAAAGGAACGGCCCCAAAATTGATCCCTGTGGTACTCCCATTTTTATTTGTGAACCTGTGGATTTTATACGATTTATGTCCGCTTTTTGAACCCTTCCTTTTAGATAAGATCTCATCAGTTGTAAACCTTTCCCCTTTACTCCGTTATGCTCTAGTTTTAGCAAAAGTGTCTCGTGGTCCACGCAATCAAATGCCTTTGACAAGTCAGAGACAAAAGAGACTACGTAAATAAAAAGTTGTACAAGTTTTTGTTTTTGTCAGATACATTTAGATAGAATACCTAGTTCTAAGTTTGACATGCATTATCTTAGTTTTAATTACTTATAATGATTTTGACAATTCTAATTTGCTCTGTTTTATTGTTATTATTGATCATGTAATAATAATTAATTAACAATTAACGATTCTCATAAATTTATATATATTTTTTGACATCTGACATTCCAATTTTCTCGGTTTTATTGTTACTATGAACCCTGTAATAATAATTAAGTAACGGCGCTCTCTCATAACAAAAATTTGTATGCCTACAATGACAAAACATGCAGAACAAATATTTATTATTGTACCATCTATGCATACTCATGTTTCACAAATAAATATCTTTATCTTTATCTTTACAGAGTCGAGCGACGCCAACACGCCCGAGATTCGACTGCATTCCGACTGCTACAACGCGAACGAAACTGTTGAAACCACCGCGTCCAGCGAAAGCGGCTACGCGTCCGAATGGTCGGAACGCGGGGACGCGGACTCTGATGTATACAGCATGGGCTCGCTAGATGACTTGACCAGTCTGTGTCTGCTGGGACACTGCGAAGTATCGCCTTATAGGTAAGCTACGACGTTCGATCATCAAGAGCGGTGGTAGCAAGTTATGTACATTTGTGAAGTTATAGTAGCAATACCACTCGCTAACGGTGAAGGAAAACGTGAGGAAACCTGAATGTCTAAGCTATGCACATAACTCAGCGCTCAAAATCGCCAATCCGTGGTGGGCACGCGTGGTGATTAAGCCCATGCTCTCGCTCTGAGGGAAGGCCTGTGCCCTACAGTTGGACGTATATAAGCTGCTTATGATGAATCATCAAATAATACCAATAATAACTTCTACACAACAAAACCACTTGACATGGTCCCGAATTGGAATACCCTTTGCTATTTGTACAAATGTAAATCTTTCTACACGACCTGCGTATTGGTGCTCGAGCGTGTTAACCGCTAGACCAAGGGAGCAGGCATCATCATCATTATTACTTGAGATTGGTTATGCCCACAGAGATGAATCTAGCTAGCCAACGCAACTACGCTACGTTTAGTCCGCGCTCGGATGTTATCGTCGTTGGAGCACCTTTTAGTCCGCGCTCGGATGTTATCGTCGTTGGAGCACCTGAAAAAATTTGTAAAATGCCTCCCAACAAAGGTGAACACCCAAAGAAGAGGAAACTATAAAAAAATCGGCACACTTAATAGAAATCAAATACATATCGCTGCGCTTGCGTCGTCTAGTTAGATTCATGTCTGTTGTTATACCTCTGAGCGGTCAGTGGATGTCGTGTGATCGAGGAATGAAAGATTTTCCCTTTCAATCAATCAATCAGTCAATCAGCCTCTACTAGTTCACTGCTGGACATAGCCCCCCCCCCCCCTACAATACTTTCTGTCCTCGGTGATCCTCATCCACCCGCTGTTAGCAATCATATGTTCCTTAATTTCCAGGTATTACCTGAGCGACATCCTGAAGACTCAAGGCGTGCGGCGCAGCATGATGTTCATACAGAAGCTGCGGCAGCATATCCTGCAGAAGGTCTACTTGGCCTTCGAGAAGCCTGATGTGAGTACACGTTTTTAGGGCTCCGTACCCGAAGGGTGCCAGACGGGGCCCTCTTATTAAGACTTCATTGTCTATCCGTCTGTCTGTCTGTCTGTCACCAGGCTGTATCTCATGAACCGTGATAGCTAGGCAATTCAAATTTTCACAGATGATGTATTTCTATTGCCGCTGTTACAACAAATACTAAAAACAGAATAAAATGGCAATTTAAGGGGCTCCTATACAACAAATGTATTTTTTTGCTCAATATTAATAACGGCAGCAGGTACAGAAATATTCACAGAATATCTAGTTCTATATTCGCTTCAAAAATAAATAATTAAATTAAAATAAAATAAATATTAAAGGGGGCTCCCATACAACAAACCTTATGTTTTGCCGGTTTTTCTCGATCTTTGTGTCTAATGTTGTATAGATAATGATACGGAACCCTTCGTGCGCGAGTCCGACTTGCACTTAGCTGGTTTTTTTTTGCTTTGCTTTTTCCAGTTTAGTTCAAGCTGTATAAGTATATCTATTAATTTTTAGTTGAATGTATAACATTCACCTTTATGGCGTGTACAACACACGCCATATCGTTCTTTGATTAAAATTTATGAAAAAATCTAAAATAAAGAACACTCTTAAAACAAAATAATAATAAATGGCGGGGCAAGTCACAGTGGCCTAAGTTTTCTGTTGCCATTCTTATTGAAAAATAAATCAATAATGAACGGTCAATTCATGACGTATGCTATCACAATATCAAGGAATTGACGAGTGCGTTTTATTAGGCGGCAAAGCGGATAAAGGACCCAATAAATCAAAAAAATATTTTACCATAAAAAAACTACTTTCTGTTGAATGTACAATGTTGTCCGCTGTATTCGGGTCGAGATGTAGTGGAGAAAAAGACAGCGAATAAAAAATCAGCTGTGACCATCTTCTCTTGAATCATCTTAAATCTAATACATAAGTTGGTACGAATACCTACCTAACAAGATTCCATGAATCCAATCAACAACTTGCGATGCTAAAACATTAGTTGCCTACTATCCTTACAAAAGTAGGAAAACACTAATGCACACGGACAGGACCCGTTCACTAGCATAACGCAGAAGTAGCCCATCGCCAGTCTTAACCATATTAGAGGGAGATAGACGACCCGGCCACCACGCCACTTTTCACTTGGCCCTTGGCAAACTTGTGTGATTAGGTTCTCGTCAGACTTATTATAGTAGTTCTGATATAAGCATGTGTCCCCCAGGACGGCCCGACGCCGGAGGGCGAGGAGGGCGCGTGCCCGGCGGACGGGGTGTTCGCGGAGGCGTGCCCGCCCGACGGCCGGGGCGACGTATGCGAGCAGCAGGCTTACGAGCTGCGGAGGTCCGTACACTGCTTTACTTTTGAATTGGTAATAAACGTGCCAGCTTATAGGGTGTTCATTTTACATGTGTTGGGAATGTTGTGTTTTCAGTGATGGTATTCACACTGTTGCTTGATTTATTGTGTATTGTCCTTAGGGTTCCGTACCCGAAGGGTGCAAAACGGGACCCTATTACTGAGAATTCACTGTCCGTCTGTCTGTCTGTCCGTCCGTCCATCCGTCTGTTTGTCTGTATTTCTGTCACCAGGCTTTATCTCATGAACCGTCATAGCTAGGCAGTTGAAATTTTCACAGATGATGTATTTCTGTTGCCGCTATAACAACAAATTACCAAAAAATGAATAAAATAAATATATAATGGGGACTCCCATACAACAAACTTCACAGCGCCGATGTCATGTCGTTAGATGTCAATGTTAAACGCTTCTTGTTGGTTTCTATAGATGGCGCTGTTCTCGCATTCGATCTTTGTCTAATGTTGTATAGATGATGGTACGGAACCCTTCGTTCGCGAGTCCGACTGGCATTTGGCGGGTTTTTTTTATAAAAGTGTGCGTCTGCAAAACCTAATAAATATATAAATTACTGTTTTGGTGAAACTGGCTTGCGCGCATGCAGCGGCTAATGAATGCGTATGGAGCGAAAGACGTTTGCCAGGATCGTCAATCAGCAAACCCTGTCGCTGGATGCAGCCGTGTGTAATGTAATGTCGCTTTGAACCCCACTGAAAGTGTCGCATGCACGGTTAACTCGCCTCGTGTCTCATCGTTTGCCGTATATCGCCGTTCCCCGCGGCCGCCAGTTACGGGTCGCGGTGGACGGAGCGCCGGGCGATGCGGCCGCCGGCTCTGGCTGGCTCTCACTGTTCTTCGTGCTCTCCAGATGTGGGTGGCGGTCGGCGGAGTATCGAGCGATGCGGCCGCTAGCCTATCGCAGCCGATTCCCGCTCAGCACATCGTATCTAGAAGTGATGCATGATTATTGACATCGTCTCACCGTTCCCCCGGTGTCGCAGATACGGCTCGTGGTCGGCGGAGTGCCAGGCGATGCGGCTGCCGTCGTACCGCAGCCACTTCCTGCTGCTGAGCACGCTGAGCCTGGAGGTGGTGCACGACTACCTGGCGCTGCGGCTGTCGGCGCGGCCGGCGCGGCCCTCCTGCCTCACCGTCAAGCAGGTAGCCGCCCGACCTCACTTACCGCTGGACTCTGACGACCTGCGTACAGGGGCGTACTTGGAAAACCACGAGGGAGGCCTTTCTCCTGCAGTGGGCGTCAAATGGCTGATGATAATGATGATGACTTACTACTGCAGTGCCCGCGGCTACGTCCCGAACGTAGAATCTAATCACGCGACCCGTTGTGAGTGGATATCGCACTCGAGGTGTGTTCTGATCTTGATATCATCATCATCATCATTATCATCAGGCATTTTTACGCCCACTGCAGGACACAGGCCTCCCTCATGGTTTTCCCTAACCATGACGGGTTTTGCCATAATCGCCACGCTTGGCAGGCGGGTTGGCGATCGCAGTATGCTGTTGAAATCTCAGGAAGATGCTGCTGTCCGTCTCCTGGTAATTGATTTCCTTAGTCGCCTTCTACGACATCCACGGAAGGAAATGGAGGGACGCTACTGAATGTCGACATCTGGTGCAACTAAACAAAAATGAAAAATTGAATCAAAAAACAATCGATTACAACACATTTATTGTTTTTCTGCCACTGTAAACTTTGTGTGATCAGTGTCGACATTTTGAGTAGGTTTTGGTGGAGGCCCTTTTTGGTAATCTATGAACTCGACGTCTCGTGCACGCGACTCACAAACTGAAAGGGTCACTGCCAACTGAATATCAGTCGTTAACCGATGCGGTCCATTCTTATGTCTTCTCTTCGCCATTAATCTGTAAAGCGGTCCTCTCGCGCAGATTTTGCATGTTACATTAAGTTACATTAAGGCGACGTAATCGCCTTGTCGTCCCCATTTATCCGTGGGATGATGGGACTTCTCGCATAGATTAATCCACGTTCCATTCTCACGTCGCAAAAAGCGGTGGTAGCCTAGTGGGTAGAACATTGGACTCGGAAGCGGGAGACCCAGGTTCGATTCCCAGTGCGGGCATGTACCTATGACTTTATTTTCTAAGTTATGTACATTTGTGAAGTTATAGTAGCATTACCACTCGCTAACGGTGAAGGAAAACGTCGTGAGGAAACCTGAGTGTCTGAGCTATTTACATACCTCAGCGCTTGAAATCGTCAATCCGCGGTGGGCACGCGTGGTGATTAAGCCCATACTCTCTCTGTGAGAGAAGGCCTGTGCCCTACAGTGGGACGTATATAGGCTGCTTATGATTCTCACATCGCCTCCTCTCGGTTATCGATCTACGGAGCGCACCTCTCGCGCGACGACGCAACCTTTTCTCGGCGAGCGCCTACATGTGACGCGATCTCGTGCAGATGATCCACGAGCTGAAGGAGGGCATCGACCTGGCGACGGACATGCGCGCCGCCTACGTGCGGCATCTGCGCGCCGCGCTGCTCGGCTACCGCGCGCCGCCCGCCGCGCGCCGCCCGCTGCGGCTCGCGCTGCGGACGCTCGACACCACCGTCCGCTGCGTGCTGCAGGTACGTGCCGCCGCGCGCCGCCCGCTGCGGCTCGCGCTGCGGACGCTCGACACCACCGTCCGCTGCGTGCTGCAGGTACGTGCCGCCGCGCGCCGCCCGCTGCGGCTCGCGCTGCGGACGCTCGACACCACCGTCCGCTGCGTGCTGCAGGTACGTGCCGCCGCGCGCCGCCCGCTGCGGCTCGCGCTGCGGACGCTCGACACCACCGTCCGCTGCGTGCTGCAGGTACGTGCCGCCGCGCGCCGCCCGCTGCGGCTCGCGCTGCGGACGCTCGACACCACCGTCCGCTGCGTGCTGCAGGTACGTGCCGCCGCGCGCCGCCCGCTGCGGCTCGCGCTGCGGACGCTCGACACCACCGTCCGCTGCGTGCTGCAGGTACGTGCCGCCGCGCGCCGCCCGCTGCGGCTCGCGCTGCGGACGCTCGACACCACCGTCCGCTGCGTGCTGCAGGTACGTGCCGCCGCGCGCCGCCCGCTGCAGGTATGTGCCGTCGCCTTTATAGGCTGCACATTATGTGCAACCCTTACGTTTCACTTCTCCTTGGACACGCGACGTGGAGTGCCTCGCGAGAGGCCTGTGTACAGCAGTGGCCGTTTGTGTATATGTCGCCGCCAAATGGTAAAATAAGACGTCGAATTAACTGCCTAGGACGTTCATTAGGCGTGGGCATCCAATTAAAAGGCTGGAAGTCATTCAGCCACGTGATCAGTACTAGGCGGCGCGACTGCTTTGTCAGGGTGATCAAGATACAGTACTCGCCACTTTAGCTTATCCGTGTGCTCGGCAACTGCAACATTGACCGTAATTTACTCTGCAACTGCTGCCTTAATGGCGCCCGTGCGAGCCGCTGCGGCCTGCTCTTTGTTACAGCGAGCGGAGGCTGCCCTCCCTCCTTCCGCGCCTCCAGCTTTTTATATACCCTCTAGGGAGGTAACTAGAACCACTGCGTAGGGTGCACTGAGTTTGTTTTCTAACCAATTGAACTTATCAGCCACCGAATCATCCTGTTTTAAGTCATTTTAACCTATTGACCATTCGAAAGTACGCAGGAAAACAAAATCGACGAATTTACATTTAAAAATTGTCCTTTTCGCGCCATAATGCGTTTCTGTTCTACATATTGTAGTGTTTGTCTATGTGTTTTTTTTGTTGTTTTTCAAACATGCTTTTTTAACAACTACTTTGTCCCTTATCAGTTCAGTTTCAACCAAATGTGACGGTCACCCGACCGAAGCGAACGTAGGTGAAGTAAATCACCGGTTGCGTTGACGCCATTTTGAATTATCTAAATTAAAAGAGGCTAGTTTTCGGTTAGTCAAGCGGCCGTATTATAACTAAAGGGCTGGCCACGTACTCGAATGCCGCCGCCTAATAAACTTCGTAGGCGTCGACTCGAACGGCCGATTTAATGACTCAGCGGCGACACATAGAACTACCTAGTTAAAAAAAATATTAATACGAGGACTGTGGACTCGTTCGTCATTGAACGGAGTATCGTCGTTCCGGCAGCAATACCTGTCGTACCTGACGACGCTGTCGCAGGGCAAGCACCTGCCGCGCGCGCAGCTGGAGGCCGAGTGGAGCTTCACGGCGCGGCTGGCGGCGCGCGCCACCTGCGTGGCCGACCTCGCGCCGCCCGCCTTCACGTCAGTACCCGCCCTCGCCCACGCCCACGCCCCCGCGGTGGTTTCTATTAAAAATATTAAATCTACTTTCATGCACGTGTGAAACGAACGTTAGAAGGTTGAATTAGTCACACACTTCTTCACAAAAAAACCAAGAAATCAGAGAATATTAAAGTGAAGGTGATCTGTCAGGATAGTGAGAAGTGGCAGTCCCTAAACTCTGCCTACCCCTCTAGGATACAGGCATGAGTTTATGTATGTAAGTGTGTATGTATGTATATTAACTGACCTTATACCTTTAAAATGAAGTATCATTGTAACTATTGTCAATATTTAGGACCATGCCCATTGGTGCGCATAGTTGGACCTCTGTATTTCGTTTCATTCAGCTTTGCTCTGGGATAAAAATACTAAACTCTGGGATAAACACAACTAGGGCCGTAAAATAAAGAAAGGCCGATATCGCAGAAGTTTAAGGCCCGAGCCGCAGGCGACGGTCATAAATATACGATAGAGGGCTTTCTATTTTACAGTTCGTGTTGTGTACACAATTTTATGTCGTCACTTGGCCTCAAAGTGGGTTTTCCCGTACGCGTAGCGTGCGGGAAAACCCCGCTTTTTGGCCAGGTGTGGCATAAAAACATGTTTATGCTATCAAACATAAATGAATTACCTAGGACCACCGAACAACTCGATAAGCATTACCTATTATTTCCCGCATTTTAACACATCGACGGTTTGTTTACATGTAGACTTAAGCTAAATGAAAAAATACGAGTATTCTGGATCTTGCTTCAAATGGACACCTATGTTAGATCTGTAATGATCGATGAATCACAGATTCTAAGTAATTTCGATTTTGTGTGGCTAATACGGCCCGAAGGCAGCGGCTAGCATAGTAACATAGTACATTGACATTCAGCAAACTGAGTGTAAATTCTCTACGTTGAAATAAATTATTGATCGCGTGGCAGGAAGACGCTGAATGCAAGCCGCTTCCAACCGGTCCTTTTGGAAATCCATGGAGGAGGCCTATGTCCAGCAGTAGTGGACTTGTTGTGGCTGAATGATGATGATGAAATGATTGATTTCTGATTTCATCCGAACAACAGTATTGTCGGCGTTAAAGAAGTAAAACAGGTTTGTGAGAATCAAGGCCTTAGTGCCATTTTTCAACCTTGAAGAAAAATAAAATTAGGTATAAAAAAAACACACATGAAATAAAGTAAAGATCATTGCTACTAATGTTCGAACCCCATGCAGCGACATCGTGTGCAACCAGATCGACCGGCTGCTCAGCGAGTTCCAGAGCAAGTTCGACGGCTACTTCACCAGCGGGAAGGACGATATCATCGAAACCGACGATGCTGACGCCAGGAGGTCAGATTTGTTATATTTTATTAAAGACAACACTCACCTATTCCCACGTAATGAATCAAACGCTACGGAAGTGATTGGGATTCTTAATTTCTCCAAATTCTTAATTTTTCGTGCGCGTAGAAATTTTGGGTAGGATTCCGCCAAGATGCTTGCCAGATGGCAAGAAGCTATTGGGGTTTTTCCGGATTGGCAGTGTACATCACGGATATGTTGTATCTGCCTTATAGAAAATACGTAACAATTGACGAGTAGGTAGCCAACAGCAATGAGAAATAGAATTAAAAACATTCTTATTTGGTTTGTTTTTTTTTGCTCCGAAAATCACACTAGCAAGTTTGGAAATCTTATTTTAGAGGCATATTCAATTTGTTTCGTTTTGTAAGTACATTTTCGGTGTACGTTGTTCGTTGCAGTCAAGGCGTTGTTATTTTGTGGCCGAAATCCAGTTAATAATGGCTTGAACATTCAAGAACAACGGTTTTTGTCCCCGTTCGGCTATAGTCTCGTTTCGTGCTGCACTTTCCGCGTCACTCAGTTTTTGGCCTCATGGATGTCTCTAAACGTGGTACGTTTTTATCTTTTGAAAATAAAATTGAAATTTAAGCATACGGTACGGATTTTCATGCGGCAGGAGGGCGACGTACGAGATCTCGAGGACCCGGGGAGGTCGGTGTGACGGTAAAGAGGCCTATGCCCGACAGCGGACGTCCTCCACGGGCCGTATAGAAATATAGATATGTTCAACGAAAAAATGAACATCGTCGAGCCTCGTTCCCCGGCATTCGTAAAGTATGTGTCGAGCGAGTGTGTGTCGTCCGCAGGCAGATGATATACGCGCTGTGCCGCGAGGCGCAGCACTTCCAGAGCGCGGCGCGCGAGCGCATGCTGCACGCCGTGCAGGCGGCGCGCGCGCTGGCCGAGCGCCTGCTGCGCGCGCCGCCGCCCGCCTTCCGCCCGCTGCGCCAGCGCATCTTCGTGAGTACCGCCGCTACACTGCACTGACACACTGCCACACTGCCGCCCGCTAAACTGCACTACCACCCGATACACTACACTGCCGCCCGCTACACTACACTGCCGCCCTCTACACTACACTGCCGCCCGCTACACGAAACTGCAGTCCGCTACACTACACTGCCGCCCGCTACACTACACTGCAGTCCGCTACACTACACTCCCGCCCGCTACACTACACCGCCGCCCTCTACTCTACACTCCCGCCCGCTACACTACACCGCCGCCCTCTACTCTACACTGCCGCCCGCTACACTACCCTGCCGCCCGCTACACTACCCTGCCGCCCGCTACACTACCCTGCCGCCCGGTACACTACCCTGCCACCCGCTACACTACATGCCGCCCTGTACACTACACTGCCGCCCGCTACACTACACTACCGCCCGCTACACTACCCTGCCGCCCGCTACACTACCCTGCCGCCCGGTACACTACCCTGCCACCCGCTACACTACATGCCGCCCTGTACACTACACTGCCGCCCGCTACACTACACTACCGCCCGCTACACTACCCTGCCGCCCGCTACACTACCCTGCCGCCCGGTACACTACCCTGCCACCCGCTACACTACATGCCGCCCTGTACACTACACTGCCGCCCGCTACACTACACTACCGCCCGCTACACTACACTACCTAAAGATCTTTTTGTCAAGAGCTAGTATAACATTAGAGATTATTTAGATGTCTGAAATTAAAGCCAGTTGCCAAAGCCATTGCATGAGTTCTAAGTTTCAGAATAATTATGTAAACTCTGTTAATTGAGGACTTCGAAAAGACTACATTTGGAGTTTTTTTGTCCATTTTTTCTTCAAAATGATCTAGATTTTGAAATGGACACCTAGTTTAACTTGTAACGCTCATTAAGTCGCAGTTTCTATACTACTTTGGATAAAACACTTTAGAATTTGAACTTGACTTTGATAGTATTAAAAAAAACTTACACCCAGACCAAACCTGAATGAAACGAAATACATATCTACAAACATCCTGCGAGATGGGTATGGGCTCCGCACGGATTACTTTCAGGGTGGAGCATCTGCATCAACACGTTATACTATTAACTAAATTTATATTATGTACATAAAATTACGTACCTACATAAGCAGCCTAATACGTCCCACTGTAGGGCACCGGCCTTCTCTCAGGTATGGGCTTAATCACCACGCGTGCCCACCGCGGGTTAGCGATTTCAAGAGCTGAGGTTTGTGAATAGCTCAGACACTCAGATTTCCTCACGATGTTTTCCTTCACAGTTAGCAAGTGGTATTGCTACTTTAACTTCACAAATGTACATAACTTAGAAAACCAAGTCATAGGTACATGCCCGCATTGGGGATCGAACCTGGGTCTCTCGCTTCCGAGTCCGATGTTCTACCCACTAGCCTACCACCGCAAAATTATGTAGATCTAATTCAAATTGCGTAATTAGTTTTTAGGGTTCCGTACCCAAAGGGTAACGGACCCTATTACTAAGACTCCGCTGTCCATCCGTCTGTCACCAGGCTCATGAACCGTGGTAGTTAGACGGTTGAAAATTTCACAGATGATGTATTTCTGTTGCCACTATAACAAATACTAAAACAGAATAAAATAAATATTTAAGCGGGGCTCCCATACAACAAGCGTAATTTTATTGCCGTTTTGTGATCATTATTAATAACGGCAACAGGTAGACGCTTGAAATATTCAATTGTTGTATAGATAATGGTACGGAACCCTTGGAAAGTAGGTTGCCTAAGGAGCGGGTTAAAAGTAACGCTTTTCAGCCCCAGGGAGAATCGTTTTCAACTAACTGCTGTCAAATTATTATAAAAAAACTAGTTCTATTTTCACATTTTTGTTGACACATGTTCCGACTTTGTATACAGCCACTCAATTACAGCGCGATGTTAAATTGAAGTAACATGAAGGTAAGTATTAATTAAAGATTTTTTTTTTTATATTATTATGTCATATAATTTAGTTTCAACTATTTCTTAAAAATAATATAGGTAGATTTGGGTAAAATATTTTCTATTTTTTCAATGGTGAAACTGAATAATAATGGCTGAATAGCTGGCCGGCCACAGAAAAAAACCGCCTAAGTGCGAGTCGGACTCGCGCACGAAGGGTTCCGTTAGACACAAACATCGAGAAAATACGGCAAAAAATCACGTTTGTTTTATGGGAGCCCCCTGAGATATTTAATTTTATTTTATATTAATTTAATTATTTTTGAAGCGAATATAGAATATATTGCTATATTTAAGTAGTTTATATATGTTACCCATATCGTCATGCTAGTATTCGTAATGATAGCGAACTCATTTCCTTTCATCTCACGAATCAGTCGTGAGACTTTAGTTCCATACTAAAGTTACCACCAAACATTTTCATTGAATTTTGTACGTATACTTTTTGCAATACCTATCTCACATTATACTTCCATGACCACGTGCATGTACACGTAAGCTAACACCTAAAAATGTCGACTTGCGCACAAGAATAAATAATATATATTTGACATAATCCATTAATTGTGAAACTAACAACTTTGACGTTCATTAAGTAAACATTCTGTTTTTACAATGAATAAAAATATTTGAATTGAATTGAATTGAATTATGCTTTGAGCAAAGTCAGTTTTTCATCTGTTCTACGTTTCCTTTTAAACGTTTTCTAATGGTATGCAACGTAAATAAGACAATGTTAACATAGGAGTAAAAAAATCTCTTTAATTACTAGTGTGTACAAGATTGGTACATTTTTGATACCAAACTTTTTTAGAACTAAAGTAAAGAAAAGTGAAAAAAGTTTTATTTACCACAAATCCCGAAATAATTATTCTAAACCTCCAAAATCATCATCATCTTTCAGGCATTCTACTCTCATTTCAGCATCAGATATTACTTTCATTAAATCAAGCTTTACTTTTATTTGTTCTTTCTTTGGAAACTGTTTCACTACTTTTGCAAGACTTTCGAATAACAAATCAATTTCGTCGTTTTCTTTTTTATATAACAATTCTTTTTCTGGACTTGGTTCTTTATATCTTTTGGCTGCTTTTAAATGATAGTTTAGTATTCGTTTTTTCGGCTTTTTCTTTTTAATATTGTCACTCGATAGATCTTCATATTCAACAGCCGCTAAATCATCAATACACTCAACCTTTTCGATTGCCAAACTCTTATCAACACTTTCACCCTTGGATTCTCTGTGTCCCAAGTATGGTAGTAAAAATGACATCTCATCTTCATACCTCCATTTTGGAAAGTGTTTTGTTGATGATTTCCGCCTGTTTACAGCGTGACAGTATGAATTCCGTAATTGGGTCCATTTTCTTTTGCATTCAGTAACTGAAACAAAAGCAACATTTATTTAATAAAATAAACAAAAAACAGGCAACTAAAATCAACAGTATAGGTATTTTCACCACTAACAAGTTAAAAAAAAATAGTTCCACTCTAGAAGCAAATCCTTCTACGGCTGCCGTAATGCTGCGATGGTAAATATCATACCTATGCCAACAATTCATGCTGAAAATATACTACTATGTTATAAGAAAGTGACCTCTAGGGTCGTGTCCCATAAAGCTGCAAGTAGTAATACACTTACAACCAATTGTGAGGCCAAAATTACCAACAATTAAAATAAATTAATAATGCAGCCTATATACATCCCAGTGTAGGCCATAGGCCTTCTCTAAGAATGAGTGTATGGGGTTAATTATGCCTATTATGCAATGCATGCCCATCACAGACTAACAAAAACGTCACAAGTAAACTTGACTGCCTTACGTATTCACATAGCTTTGCATTTGTTTTACAGTGCAATACCAAACTGAAGGGGAGGGTTTATAGCGGAACTAAAATGGGGATTTACTTTATAAAATCTAATATATTTTATTGTCACTAGTTGCTAATTGATAATTATGCCAACTTGTAGTACGTGTTGTGAATGCTGTGTGTTTCAGTAATTGGATTCACACTGTGGCTTGACTTATTGTGAATTGTTTTTATATTTGTAAAGTGTGAGTGTTGAAAAACCTAATAAATAAGTCAAAATTTAATTAGGCCCTGTCATAAGATTAACTGAGGAGTGTTTTAGTGGAATCGTTTTTTGTAAATAAGAAAATAAGACCAATATTTTGCATTAGCACTTGCCTGTTTTAGGGATTTTGATTTTTATTGAAATCAATGAAATCGTTTATTGAGGCTTGGTATATTAAGGTTACTTAATGAAACAGGCCACGCGTAATCCAATACCAAAACACACAATTCTATTAATTATAAATTAGTTACATTATTCAGTATTTTTTCTTTATACATTAATTATAACTAGAGATATTTGTAGAACATCTTAAATGTACAATAACAAAAGTAAGTAAAACAACAGTAACTAAAATAATGCAGGTTAGAGTTTAACCTATGTTTACCTAACTTTTAATCTAAGTAATTTTTCACATCGATTTTGAATATTGAGGTTTATTTAATTTCATTAAATTCGTGCTTCACGTGCTCTAGTCATGTCGCAACCTCCAGTAAATCATTAACGTACATAGAAGGATGTCCAATTTATATCTAACATGGTTTTAAGCATTATACTTATATCAAACAGCGCTACACCAAACCAGAAAAACATTTCTTGTTCACTAACTGACATGTTTCAGGAATTGTGCATTTTAGAATAACCTTGTAGATACACATTTTGTTTTTGTTTTTAGAAAAGATGCCAACAGTTCTTACTTGCTTTAGAAGGAAGCAGTTTGTCAGTTTGTGTGCATATTATCAGCCCCGAATTTAAGTCACGACTGTAGGTCACATCCGATAGTCGTGCTTATCTTTAGAGACTTGATTTCTAAACTGTAAAGTATCAAAGGATATTATTATTATAATCAATAAATTATGGTTGTTTACCTGTCAAGTTCAACTTCGGAGCTATTTCCTCCCAGGCTTCTTGTTTCAGTGAATTTTCTTTGTATTCTTGAATTCCACTATTGTACAGGCACTCGTTAGCTTCGACGAATTCAATAAGTTGTTCTTCCATACTGAAATCTAAGTCGACGAATCCAAGTACAATCAAGGCACGCGTCCGTGTGACATCCGCGCAACGTTGTGACGCCCCGCGTGATTCTCAAGGACACGTCTGTTTTATAAGTGATAGTTTTACAGGCTGATAACGTCTTGAATAATATGTTGTTAAAACAGCAGCGATAATCGCCTGTCCTTTTAGTGATTTCCTATGTTTGGTAGTAATGCTCATTTGCGAAACAAAATGTTTATCAACGAGCGTCACTTTGTCGTTTGACGTGCAATTGTTAGTGTTGCCAGTATTCCGCTGTATAAAAATAGATTTAAGATCCGCTCACACCACAATGATTTCGCGTCGCGAAGTGATTGTCACCATTTCACTGCTAACGGACGTGGACAATACATGAAACTTGGAAATCGTGCTAATGAATTCACAATCTTTCACGAATTTAGGAAAAACAATTGGTATGGTCGACAGTAGGTATGCGAACCTTTACATTTTATTTGCGAAATCAACCGTAACGTAACTGAATAAAATTATAATGGAAACATTGATGACGTACAGTCAACATGAAAAGTGCTATTTTACATTTTTATGTCAATGGATACTGCTAATGATAAGTATTAAAGGCTCATGCAGTCTACTTCATATCAAATGACTTACTTGGTATGAAGTAGACTTACTGTTTAATAAGATTTGTAGTAACTTAACTACATTTCTGACTTTTTGATTTATAGAATAGAATTTCTTCGTATTGTGTACAATAAGGAGTATTCTACTCTGCATTTACAATACCTTCAGGCTAAATAGTTGACTTTCTCAAATAAGCTTGACAAATCTCAATTGAGTGGATTTTTGTTTTTGTACAAAAGAGTGTCATGTTTACAGGATTTATGTTTGTCTGTCTGTTTGTTTATTCCACCGTAACATTTAAAGTCATCAGCTAATTTAGAAGTAGGTATGTGCTTTAGTCAGATTCTTTATGTAATTCCGGGTAACACAATTCACCTAAAGAGGCGATCGTGTTTTAGTAGCAATGAATGAATAACCATTCACTGACTAGAACAAACATGGTACACACTACACTTACAGTGTATTCTGGCTGATTGATGGGTGGTTTGAAAGCCGCGGTTATGTAGTTGGTAATTAATTTAAAAAATCGGCCAAGTGCGAGTCGGACTCGGGCACGAAGGGTTCCGTACCATTATCTATTCAACAGTAGGATTTATAATGAGAGCGTGCAAACCGTTTTCCAATATGAAAACACAAAGTGCTTTACTGCGCATACGTTTGAAGCCACTTAGAGTATGCTTCCCAAATATGGAATCCCTGCTATGAGGTCTACAATGTAATGATCGAACGTATCCAAAAGAGATTTTTCCGTCATTTAAAATACAAATTTCGACTCCCTGATCTTTCCTACAATAAAATGTGTGTCAAGTTGCACCACCTACCTCTGAAACTACGCAGAGATATAGCAGATGTATCTTATTTGGTAAAAATATTACAAGGTAAAATTGATTGCCCCCAGCTCCTAAGTAGCCTTGGACTAAGAACCAAATCTTTTAATTCCAGGCACAATATTCCGCTATTTGTGCCTAGCAGTGGAACCAACTATAGAAAAAACTCTTACTTAGTTAGAGCTCCCAATCTAATCAATCAAATATGCCGCGATGACCGCATCGATATTTTAATTCTAGTGTATCTTCCATCAAAGCACTTGTCACGTCTCAGTTTGCAGAGAACACATGTTTATATTCAAATCAATAGAATAAGAATTAAAATTTTATTTAATTAAACCTGTTAAATTTTCGGTGGTGGGTAACGTAAGATTTTTCAAACCTGGTCTCAATCAGTTGTATATAAGTGAAAACCTGTAATTAGCTTACAGTTATTATTTAGAAGTTACTAAAAAAGTTTAAAGCTCTTGATTTTCCATGTATTCGTAAAATAAAATAAAGTAATATTAGACACGAAGTTCAAGAAAAAACGGCAAAAAATCAAGTTTGTTGTTTGGAAGCCCCAATAAATATTTATTTCATTGTGTTTAAAGTATTTGTTGCTATAGCGGCAACCGAAATACGTCATCTGTGAAAATTTCAACTGCCTAGTTATCACAGTTTATGAGATTACAGCCTAGTGACAAACAGACAGACGGACAGTGAAGACTTAGTAATAGGGTCCCGTTTGGCACCCTTCAGGTGCGGAACCCTAAAAATGGTGTCTAACTAGACTTACTTTTAGGTATAGGGTCATTCCAAAGTGACGGGTGGGACATTCTAACTCCTTTTTGCTCAAACTCCAAACTACTTCTCTAACTAGCAATATGTAATCTGTACCAAAATAATAACAGTACCCAGGAAGTCGATTTTTTTCTAAATGTGACCGGTGGGACACCCATCATACCACCTTGTCTGACTGGATGGCTCTGATACGTACGTAAGCAGTGAATTGTCTAGGTACTTTACTTTATTTTCTAAATGCTGATAATTTTTTTTTTGCCGTTACCCACATTTCGCCTGATATTGTGTTTTCCGGTGACTGTTGTATTTTGATTTGTTATTTTTTTTTTTTTTGAGTATTGTGTCGTCAGATAAATGTATCTTTCTTTCTTTCTTTCTTTCTTTCTGCTTTCCAAATTAAGACAATCCATCAATATTTTGTGAAGGAGTTTTTTCATTATGTTGCAGCAAAAATATTTAGATCCCATTTTATATGTTAATAACATTTATTATATTAACAAATATTCAAAATAATGCCTCGTATAGTGTGTAACGGGTGGGACAGCAATTTGTGACGTGTGGGACGAGTAACTTTAGACGACATAATAGTTCTTGAATAAAACACACATAACTGCTTAGACATGCAATTTATGTAAATAATGTAACTAAAAAGTCAGCCTAACAACATTCTGGTGAACGTAATATTTATTTTTCTTAAATGTCAATGGGATTTTGGAATTGGTAATACAATCTTTCCCGGTGGTTGTTGCGTTGGTTTGGACATGTGAAGAGGATGAACTACGAAAGATTGAGGAAACAAATATTGCCGGTCTAAGCTCGCCGAACTGAAAGAGACCAAATGTTTCTATATAATATAATTAATAATTATATAGACCCGCCGTTTTTGCTGCAACATATTACGCTTAAGTGCCCCCGGACTGGTTCCCGCTCTTGTAACAATTTCTTATTTTATATACCTTTTTCAAAAAGTAATTATGCTTCAAACACATTTCGCTCACTAAATGTTTATAATAAGAATTTCAACACTATAGACATTTTTGCTACACCTCTTCGGCCTTTTAAAACTAAATTAAGAGAGGCTATAAAAGAAATTGAAATGTATTATGTAATTTCATGAAGTTTTTTTTTTTATTTTTCATTGTAAAAACAGAATGTTTACTTAATGAACGTCAAAGTTGTTAGTTTCACAATAAATGGATTATGTGGAGAAGAAGCTAACAAAGAAACTCCACATTTATTGAAAAGAATAAATGTGGAGTTTCTTTGTTAGCTTCTTCTCCACATAATCCATTTTAACACGTTTTAACTTAATTAACAGAGTTTTCAACTTAAAATATTAGTCATGCATGAATGTGTTGAACACTAGTCACAATCGTCCTTTAAATAATATTAATCTACTGTTTAATGCCAAACATCTTTGTCTTCTAAATAATCCTTGATGTTATAGTAAGCCTTTTTGCACAGAATGTGCTTAACACATTTTTTAAATCGCGTTGGAGGTAACTCAAATATATCTTGAGGAATTTTGTTGTAGAACCTTATACATAAAGGATGTGTTAACTTTTGCAAGTCTAAATAGTGGAAATGACAATTTATGTTTATTTCTAGTATTAACATTATGGTGGCCACCAACATTTTCGAAGTCTTTGATATTTTTTCTAACGTACATAATATTTTCATAAATGTATTGACATGCAACTGTTAAGATGTTGGTTTCTTTGAAGAAATCTCTTAGCGAATCCCTACAACCTAACTTGTAAATAAATCGGATGGCTCTCTTCTGCAAGATGAAGATAGTCTCAATGTCTGCTGCCCGGCCCCATAGTAGTATACCGTAGGACATAATACTATGGAAGTAACTAAAATAAACAAGCCTAGCAGTTGCAACGTCAGTGAGTTCCCTAATTCTTTTCACTGCATATGCTGCAGAGCTAAGTCTGTGTGCTAATTTTACAGCACACAGACTTAAAATATTAGTCGTTTAGTTAAAATGTGATATGTCATTAATTTATTATGATTGAATTTTATTCGATTTGATTTCGTTTTATTTGATTTAATTAATTAATCATATTATAATTAATTATTCTTTCTGTCTTTGATAATGTATGTGTTAATTATTAGTGGAAGCTTCACGGTTTATAAAAATAATAATAGTCTACATAAGATTAATACTGTACGGTTTGTTTCACGAATAAAATAAAAAAAATATATCGAGCGAATATGGGTGGAAAGTCCGGTAAGGGACGACCCAGGCTGACATACTTCGACCAAATAGGGGATGGAATCACTTATTACAGTGGTTCTATACATGGTGGCAAAAAAGTATTGCTGACTTAAAGAAAAAACATGCTATCATAGAGGTAGCATATACCAAATCATTAAAATTCAATGACCAAATACAACCACGGCTGCGTTCATAAACAATAAAAAATACGAAAATCGTATAATTATGAAAATAAATGGTCGATTCATGTTGAATTAGTTCATTGGCTTTACTTTAGTCACAGATTCAAGCCCAAATTAAGTAATTTATTTTTTTGATCCTATAGACTTAAATAAAAAAGAATAGTTGCGAAATCTTGTCTAAAAAAAGTGCGGGCAGTTAGTTCCGCCTTCCCATTTATCATAACAATGACCCGCGGACCCGCGGCACGCACCGCTCTGGCTGGCTACTAAATGGTTCAACTAGATTCGAGTTTGTGTCCCAGATTTAAGATAGCTATTGTTAAGGCACGTTCGTCTTGCCATGGCTTTTAAACCACCCAAAATTCATGGTGTATAACCGCCCCCAACCCCCAGCAAAGACTCCTGCGTGCGCGCACCGGCATAGTGGAGATCAACATGCGCATAATCGAGCTCGGCGCCGGCGCGCTGGAGGCGGGTGAGGCGCTCGGCGAGGGGCTGAGCTCGCGGCTGCGGGAGCTTCTGCTGCAGGTCTTCCGGCTCGGCTTTGAGGTGAGACTTCGCACAGCATAAAGGTTTCTCCACGTTACAACAGGTCGTGGATGCGTGTGGAACGAAACATACATATGCAAAAAGCCTCATCCCCGTGATCGCTGCGGGTGCTACTGCTACAGAACTTCCGGCTCCGCTTTAAGGTGACGCCTTGTACATTATGAAGGTCTATCCAACTGGCCGTATTGATAAAAACTAAAATAGTCTTACGAAGTTAGAGACTACAATATAAATGCAAAAAAGCCCGTCCCCTTGACAGCTCGCGGCTGCGGGAGCGGCTACAAGCATTTCGGCTCTATTTATTATTATTTATCACTAGAAGCTGGACCTGCGTGAGCCCGCCCCCCTAGATATATAGAAACTTAAGATTTACTACTGGATAAAATAGTATAGTTGCTTATTGTGTAGTGTACTCCGAAAATCCCTAGTAAATCTCTCAGGTTTTTCTGATTTTGTAAATATTTTGTGTCTGGAAAAAAAATACACCATGCTAATCTCCGCACGACGTGTTTAGCTCACGCGCGTACACGGCAGCTGTACAAGGAGCTGAACCTTTGCAGCTTTTTCCTTTTCAGTAGATATATAGAAACACCTCTAATATACCCTGCACATTTTGTCCTCACGCGTATGCACCGTAGCTGCACGAGAAGCAGTACTCTAGGGGCGCGTGCTTACGCCCTTTTGTGATAGAAACAAACACTGCTTTATCCTGCACAACGTTTTGTCCTCACGCGAATACACATCAGCTGCACAAGGACCTGTATCACGATGGGCGCGCGCTTGCGCCCCTTTTCGGTAGATAAATAGAAATACACTGCTATACCCTACGCACCATTTTGTCCTCACGCGCACACACGGAAGCTATACTAAGAGCTGTACCTTAATGGGCGCGCGCTTGCGCCCCTTTTCGGGAGAGAGATAGAAACACACTGCTATACTCTGCACACCGTTTTATCCTCACGTGCACACACGGCAGTTGCACAAGGAGCTGTACCGCTACGTGCGCGAACCGGAGCGCGCGACGCAGGTGTTGCGCGCACGCCCCACGTCCCTGCAGCCCCCCCGCGCCACGCCCCCGCCCCGCCGCCGCCGCCCCGAGACCGTCCTCGTGCACGACTCCGTCAACCCGCTGGTAGGGCAATGGCCGCGGGCTTTGGGTTTGCGTTTGTCTGCTGTTTTTCCGCTCCGCTGATTAGGAAGTTAGCTGGTTGAAGTTGTTAAAAAAATGGCTGCTGAAGTCGTATTTTTAATTTAGTTTTAATGGTTGTTGTTTATCTGCTATTGGTTTTAATTATTTTCAAAGTGCACATGGCCTTCAACAGTCGAGAAATGTTCAAAGTTATTAAAGTTGAATTTAAGTAAAATTCAAATTAAAAAAATTGTGTGCACACCGTTGCGATTTACGATCGAGATCTAGCCTGAGCTTTCTTTTGTGAATAAAACGATTCTGTTTTGTTTTGTATTAGTGTAGCTTTTGTTTTTTTTGTCGTGGCGCTTTTGGTCTGGATTTTGGTGGTTTTTCTTTTCTTTGTCGATGGTTTAATATTGGTTTGTTGTTGATGATTTAATATGTTTTTAAAATTGTTGTTCATATTTTGTATTTTTCCTTTATTCTCAGCGTATTTCTACGCTGGCAACTTTGAGAACTTTGGAGCTACCAATGTGGGCTGTCACTAATATGGCGGGAAATTCAAATATATCATAGTTTCATTATATTCTTTTTTTTTGCAGATATTGGTTTTTTATGTAAACTAAGAATAAATTTTTGTAATGGTTTAAAGATATGTAATGAAAATAAAACTGTCGGTTTAAAAGTTGAACACTTCAGTTCAGCCCAGGTTAGAAGCAAAAATTATAAAAAAAACTGTGAACATATTGAATTTCCCGCCCACCAACCCAACATTATTTGTGTTGCACTTTTTTTATTAATAGCTGCATTTACATCGCAGCGCGAGTGCGCGACATTGCGCGTCCGTTCCACGATCTTTTTGGGAAACTGCGAAGCGTTACGCGGTGTAGATTGGTGGACTATTGTTAAAATCCTTATGTCATACAAGGCAACATAAGTTAAACAAACCATAAGTAGCCCATAAACGTCTTGTTAAGCTCAGGCCTGCTCTCGGAGAGAGTGTATGGGTTTAATTACCATCCTTGATTTTTGTATATTTGTAATAATGGTACCTAGACGTACCAGATAGTCGAATCATTTATAAGCAACTGCCATTGACCGGCGAATCCCCTCCCCCCAGCTACACAAGGAGCTGCACCGCTTCGTGAGCGACTCGCTGCGCAGCCGCACCTCCCCCGCCTCCGCCGCCGCCTCCTCTGGCGCCCCCCGCCGCCCGCGCCTTATGCGAGAAGAAAGTATCGTCGAAGACACCGACGATAAGTTGTTCGACGAGAGGTATAAACAGGTGCGTGGGCATCATGTTTTACGTTTTTCATAATAGGGTTTTGAGAAGAAGCTGTTTGAGTGATCGTTCGTTTCCTCAGTCTCACCATTGAATGCGCCTTTGCAGAAACAAAGCAGCATCGAGTACCTCCTGTCGGACGCCGCGCCGGCGGGGGCGCCCCCTCCCGCCTCCGCCGCGCCCCCCGCTCCCGCGGAGGGGGAGGGGGAGGGGATGGAGGAGCAGTGGGCGCAGCAGGTGGGGCGCGCCATCATCCAGTTCGCGCAGTGCTGGATGCGGTTCGTGACGCAGCGCTGCGAGCGCGGCCGCGGGCTAAGGCCCAGGTGAGCCTTACTCCTTGATACTGCCTGTTCCAGAAAGGTCCGGTAAACCTAAAGGGGGATCATCAATACAAAAAACTTTTATTACGAGAACAACTCTGGGAAACTGTGAATATGTGGGAAAATGTCAACTGTGGCGAGCACATGTCAACTCTGCGCGCGCACTATAAACTCCAACATTCCTGCATCGCGCAAGCAAAATGTTTCACATGACATACCATAAATATAACCTCCGACGAACATTAGTCTGACTGGCCGTCCCCAGGCATACTATCTGCCTGGCGGGAAATTTCCCTTTATAGTAGAAGAGCACGATCACCCGCTCTTCCCTATAGTGGTGACCCTCGACAGAACATTGTCAACCTTCCTTCGCTCTCGCAGCACCCCACATACAATCAGTCTCAAAGCAAGACCAGCATCCTCTTCCCTCTCACCTCATCAGTTCCACTACAGTCAACGCACCGACTACTGGTACTGATGGTGATCTCCCCCAACCCCTCGGCACCGCAGCCACACAGCAACAGCGCACGTTGCCAGTGGTACAGCAGCCTTCACCGGTTCCTACCACATGCGCGGTCCCCATGGTACTGTCGCCGGTGAAGTGCCTGTTAGCCGCCGAACACCTTCAACCGCTAGTCGACTCACTGACTCAGCGCCTCCTGGCACTTGCAGGCTTTAGAGTACAGACTTCGATTCCTATCAGACCTAGCTATGCGTAGCTACGGTCTTGAAGGGGAGTGATGTGGCGAGCACATGTCAACTCTGCGCGCGCACTATAAACTCCGACATTCCTGCATCGCGCAAGCAAAATGTTTCACATGACATACCATAAATATAACGTCCGACGAACATTAGTCGGACCGGCCGTCCCCAGGCATACGATCTGCCTGGCTTGAAATTTCCCTTTAAAGTGGAAGAGCACGATCACCCGCTCTTCCCTATTTCAACTTTAAGAAAACTGGCACCCACGATACTCCTAGTGTGGGTGCCGCTGGAAAATTTACCTTTTGTAATATACCCAAATGTAACAAATATTTTTTACTTTACTCCGAAACATCGATAACCTATAGTAACCACTTTGATAAGTGTGGCCACGGTTAAAATAGCGTCCAAGTAGTCGTCAAGTCTACTTTGCACAAGTAGCTTTGACGTTGACGGTGTCGACGTGTCTTTAATAACTGAGGCTTGCCATTAGCGACAACACAGGCTAGATTAACATGAAAAAGAGGAATATACCGACTCAGTCGGATTTCTTCTGGAAACAGTTGAAAAGGCGAGAAGCAGAACAAAAACCTATAGTGATTACTTTAAATCTTCTGTCTTTGATTCGTTTTGACGCCATTACATTAGGACTCTTTAGTGACTGTTATTATTATTAGTCAAATAGAAAAAGTTTTATAAATATTGGTGCTTTTGCAAATAACTGCCAGAATTTAATTTAAAAGACAAACGATCTTTCAGATGGGCCAGCCAAGGATTGGAGTTCCTCATGCTAGCCTGCGACCCCTACAACACCAAACATCTCAGTGATAGCGAATTTGAGGCAAGTTATTTGCAATTTTTATCACGTGATTTCCTAAGACTTTCATTATCTTTTGCCACATGTCACTGACATCATGGAGGTTCGTTTAACTACAGGGTGATTTTGAAACCATTAGCTATATTTTGAGAGAATGTTGTTTTCATCGTGAAAAATAGTGTTATTAATGATTTATCGGCGTCGTCTAATCGCTATTATTTATTAGGTAAATTTAATTACCTTAATTCCCTACTCTAAGTCTACCCTCAAGTACCTCTCTCTTAGTTTTTCGCAGCAGACCGACACACAACACTCACTACGTCCGCGGACAGCTCCGGTGATAAGGCGAGAGATTTATATTTGCTAAACACTGGATTCCACGTGCCTGAAAGCTAAAAAAAATGCTATGGTTCGTTAGGCTAAATACTATAAGGAAATAATATTTTTTTATGAAATTTGATATGAATCAACTAGCACATTGTGTGACAAAGTAAACAAGTTAGATATCAGTGAAGCATCTAGATATTTACGGCCATACATATTTATGAAAACACTTATTTTACAGCACTTGTCAGAGGCAGTTTATTTTATCTGTGATTACATGTTCTCCTTGGAAATTCTCCACCACAGACTATGTTGATCGGCGTTTGTAGAGTGTTGAAGGGGTCGTGTTTTCATAAATAAGACCGTTAGTTTTTGAGTGTAGATGTATGCTTCAAAACATACATAATAAAGGCGCCGTACTGAATCCTAAGTGAGTGCGCTGTTAGTATATTCTCCCGGCCCGCTCCGCCCTAACCTCTTGCGGCGCCCGCAGGAGCTAAAGCAGCTGATGGACGAGTGCATCTCGCACGTCATCGGATCCCGCACGCCGCGCACTCCCGAGCCCGTCGCCGCGCCGCCGCGCCGCGCACGCGCGCGCTACCGGGTGAGTGCTACACTACACTACAATACATGCGCCGCGCACGCGCGCGCTACCGGGTGAGTGCTACACTACACTACAATACATGCGCCGCGCACGCGCGCGCTACCGGGTGAGTGCTACACTACACTACAATACATGCGCCGCGCACGCGCGCGCTACCGGGTGAGTGCTACACTACACTACAATACATGCGCCGCGCACGCGCGCGCTACCGGGTGAGTGCTACACTACACTACAATACATGCGCCGCGCACGCGCGCGCTACCGGGTGAGTGCTACACTACACTACAATACATGCGCCGCGCACGCGCGCGCTACCGGGTGAGTGCTACACTACACTACAATACATGCGCCGCGCACGCGCGCGCTACCGGGTGAGTGCTACACTACACTACAATACATGCGCCGCGCACGCGCGCGCTACCGGGTGAGTGCTACACTACACTACAATACATGCGCCGCGCACGCGCGCGCTACCGGGTGAGTGCTACACTACACTACAATACATGCGCCGCGCACGCGCGCGCTACCGGGTGAGTGCTACACTACACTACAATACATGCGCCGCGCACGCGCGCGCTACCGGGTGAGTGCTACACTACACTACAATACATGCGCCGCGCACGCGCGCGCTACCGGGTGAGTGCTACACTACACTACAATACATGCGCCGCGCACGCGCGCGCTACCGGGTGAGTGCTACACTACACTACAATACATGCGCCGCGCACGCGCGCGCTACCGGGTGAGTGCTACACTACACTACAATACATGCGCCGCGCACGCGCGCGCTACCGGGTGAGTGCTACACTACACTACAATACATGCGCCGCGCACGCGCGCGCTACCGGGTGAGTGCTACACTACACTACAATACACGCGCGCGCTACCGGGTGAGTGCTACACTACACTACAATACATGCGCCGCGCACGCGCGCGCTACCGGGTGAGTGCTACACTACACTACAATACATGCGCCGCGCACGCGCGCGCTACCGGGTGAGTGCTACACTACACTACAATACATGCGCCGCGCACGCGCGCGCTACCGGGTGAGTGCTACACTACACTACAATACATGCGCCGCGCACGCGCGCGCTACCGGGTGAGTGCTACACTACACTACAATACATGCGCCGCGCACGCGCGCGCTACCGGGTGAATGCTACACTACACTACAATACATGCGCCGCGCACGCGCGCGCTACCGGGTGAGTGCTACACTACACTACAATACATGCGCCGCGCACGCGCGCGCTACCGGGTGAGTGCTACACTACACTACAATACACGCGCGCGCTACCGGGTGAGTGCTACACTACACTACAATACATGCGCCGCGCACGCGCGCGCTACCGGGTGAGTGCTACACTACACTACAATACATGCGCCGCGCACGCGCGCGCTACCGGGTGAGTGCTACACTACACTACAATACATGCGCCGCGCACGCGCGCGCTACCGGGTGAGTGCTACACTACACTACAATACACGCGCGCGCTACCGGGTGAGTGCTACACTACACTACAATACATGCGCCGCGCACGCGCGCGCTACCGGGTGAGTGCTACACTACACTACAATACATGCGCCGCGCACGCGCGCGCTACCGGGTGAGTGCTACACTACACTACAATACATGCGCCGCGCACGCGCGCGCTACCGGGTGAGTGCTACACTACACTACAATACATGCGCCGCGCACGCGCGCGCTACCGGGTGAGTGCTACACTACACTACAATACATGCGCCGCGCACGCGCGCGCTACCGGGTGAATGCTACACTACACTACAATACATGCGCCGCGCACGCGCGCGCTACCGGGTGAGTGCTACACTACACTACAATACATGCGCCGCGCACGCGCGCGCTACCGGGTGAGTGCTACACTACACTACAATACACGCGCGCGCTACCGGGTGAGTGCTACACTACACTACAATACATGCGCCGCGCACGCGCGCGCTACCGGGTGAGTGCTACACTACACTACAATACATGCGCCGCGCACGCGCGCGCTACCGGGTGAGTGCTACACTACACTACAATACATGCGCCGCGCACGCGCGCGCTACCGGGTGAGTGCTACACTACACTACAATACATGCGCCGCGCACGCGCGCGCTACCGGGTGAGTGCTACACTACACTACAATACATGCGCCGCGCACGCGCGCGCTACCGGGTGAATGCTACACTACACTACAATACATGCGCCGCGCACGCGCGCGCTACCGGGTGAGTGCTACACTACACTACAATACATGCGCCGCGCACGCGCGCGCTACCGGGTGAGTGCTACACTACACTACAATACACGCGCGCGCTACCGGGTGAGTGCTACACTACACTACAATACATGCGCCGCGCACGCGCGCGCTACCGGGTGAGTGCTACACTACACTACAATACATGCGCCGCGCACGCGCGCGCTACCGGGTGAGTGCTACACTACACTACAATACATGCGCCGCGCACGCGCGCGCTACCGGGTGAGTGCTACACTACACTACAATACATGCGCCGCGCACGCGCGCGCTACCGGGTGAATGCTACACTACACTACAATACATGCGCCGCGCACGCGCGCGCTACCGGGTGAGTGCTACACTACACTACAATACATGCGCCGCGCACGCGCGCGCTACCGGGTGAGTGCTACACTACACTACAATACACGCGCGCGCTACCGGGTGAGTGCTACACTACACTACAATACATGCGCCGCGCACGCGCGCGCTACCGGGTGAGTGCTACACTACACTACAATACATGCGCCGCGCACGCGCGCGCTACCGGGTGAGTGCTACACTACACTACAATACATGCGCCGCGCACGCGCGCGCTACCGGGTGAGTGCTACACTACACTACAATACATGCGCCGCGCACGCGCGCGCTACCAGGTGAGTGCTACACTACACTACAATACATGCGCCGCGCACGCGCGCGCTACCGGGTGAGTGCTACACTACACTACAATACATGCGCCGCGCACGCGCGCGCTACCGGGTGAGTGCTACACTACACTACAATACATGCGCCGCGCACGCGCGCGCTACCGGGTGAGTGCTACACTACACTACAATACATGCGCCGCGCACGCGCGCGCTACCGGGTGAGTGCTACACTACACTACAATACATGCGCCGCGCACGCGCGCGCTACCGGGTGAGTGCTACACTACACTACAATACATGCGCCGCGCACGCGCGCGCTACCGGGTGAGTGCTACACTACACTACAATACATGCGCCGCGCACGCGCGCGCTACCGGGTGAGTGCTACACTACACTACAATACATGCGCCGCGCACGCGCGCGCTACCGGGTGAGTGCTACACTACACTACAATACATGCGCCGCGCACGCGCGCGCTACCGGGTGAGTGCTACACTACACTACAATACATGCGCCGCGCACGCGCGCGCTACCGGGTGAGTGCTACACTACACTACAATACATGCGCCGCGCACGCGCGCGCTACCGGGTGAGTGCTACACTACACTACAATACATGCGCCGCGCACGCGCGCGCTACCGGGTGAGTGCTACACTACACTACAATACATGCGCCGCGCACGCGCGCGCTACCGGGTGAGTGCTACACTACACTACAATACATGCGCCGCGCACGCGCGCGCTACCGGGTGAGTGCTACACTACACTACAATACATGCGCCGCGCACGCGCGCGCTACCGGGTGAGTGCTACACTACACTACAATACATGCGCCGCGCACGCGCGCGCTACCGGGTGAGTGCTACACTACACTACAATACATGCGCCGCGCACGCGCGCGCTACCGGGTGAGTGCTACACTACACTACAATACATGCGCCGCGCACGCGCGCGCTACCGGGTGAGTGCTACACTACACTACAATACATGCGCCGCGCACGCGCGCGCTACCGGGTGAGTGCTACACTACACTACAATACATGCGCCGCGCACGCGCGCGCTACCGGGTGAGTGCTACACTACACTACAATACATGCGCCGCGCACGCGCGCGCTACCGGGTGAGTGCTACACTACACTACAATACATGCGCCGCGCACGCGCGCGCTACCGGGTGAGTGCTACACTACACTACAATACATGCGCCGCGCACGCGCGCGCTACCGGGTGAGTGCTACACTACACTACAATACATGCGCCGCGCACGCGCGCGCTACCGGGTGAGTGCTACACTACACTACAATACATGCGCCGCGCACGCGCGCGCTACCGGGTGAGTGCTACACTACACTACAATACATGCGCCGCGCACGCGCGCGCTACCGGGTGAGTGCTACACTACACTACAATACATGCGCCGCGCACGCGCGCGCTACCGGGTGAGTGCTACACTACACTACAATACATGCGCCGCGCACGCGCGCGCTACCGGGTGAATGCTACACTACACTACAATACATGCGCCGCGCACGCGCGCGCTACCGGGTGAGTGCTACACTACACTACAATACATGCGCCGCGCACGCGCGCGCTACCGGGTGAGTGCTACACTACACTACAATACACGCGCGCGCTACCGGGTGAGTGCTACACTACACTACAATACATGCGCCGCGCACGCGCGCGCTACCGGGTGAGTGCTACACTACACTACAATACATGCGCCGCGCACGCGCGCGCTACCGGGTGAGTGCTACACTACACTACAATACATGCGCCGCGCACGCGCGCGCTACCGGGTGAGTGCTACACTACACTACAATACATGCGCCGCGCACGCGCGCGCTACCGGGTGAGTGCTACACTACACTACAATACATGCGCCGCGCACGCGCGCGCTACCGGGTGAGTGCTACACTACACTACAATACATGCGCCGCGCACGCGCGCGCTACCGGGTGAGTGCTACACTACACTACAATACATGCGCCGCGCACGCGCGCGCTACCGGGTGAATGCTACACTACACTACAATACATGCGCCGCGCACGCGCGCGCTACCGGGTGAGTGCTACACTACACTACAATACATGCGCCGCGCACGCGCGCGCTACCGGGTGAGTGCTACACTACACTACAATACATGCGCCGCGCACGCGCGCGCTACCGGGTGAGTGCTACACTACACTACAATACACGCGCGCGCTACCGGGTGAGTGCTACACTACACTACAATACATGCGCCGCGCACGCGCGCGCTACCGGGTGAGTGCTACACTACACTACAATACATGCGCCGCGCACGCGCGCGCTACCGGGTGAGTGCTACACTACACTACAATACACGCGCGCGCTACCGGGTGAGTGCTACACTACACTACAATACATGCGCCGCGCACGCGCGCGCTACCGGGTGAGTGCTACACTACACTACACTACAATACATGCGCCGCGCACGCGCGCGCTACCGGGTGAGTGCTACACTACACTACAATACATGCGCCGCGCACGCGCGCGCTACCGGGTGAGTGCTACACTACACTACAATACATGCGCCGCGCACGCGCGCGCTACCGGGTGAGTGCTACACTACACTACATGCTACACTACAATACATGCGCCGTGCGCGCGCGCGCTACCGGGTGAGTGCTACACTACAATACATGCGCCGTGCGCGCGCGCGCTACCGGGTGAGTGCTACACTACACTACATGCTACACTACAATACATGCGCCGTGCGCGCGCGCGCTACCGGGTGAGTGCTACACTACAATATATGCGCCGTGCGCGCGCGCGCTACCGGGTGAGTGCTACACTACACTACATGCTACACTACAATACATGCGCCGTGCGCGCGTGCGCTACCGGGTGAGTGCTACACTACACTACATGCTACACTACATTAAATGCACCGTGCGCGCGCGCGCTACCGGGTGAGTGCTACACTACACTACATGCTACACTACATTACATGTGCCGTGCGCGCGCGCGCTACCGGGTGAGTGCTACACTACACTACAATACATGCGCCGTGCGCGCGCCCGCTATCGGGTGAGTGCTACACTACACTACATGCTACACTACACTACATGCTGCACTACAATACATGCGCCGTGCGCGCGCCCGCTATCGGGTGAGTGCTACACTACACTACACTACATGCTACACTACAATACATGCGCCGTGCGCGCGCCCACTATCGGGTGAGTGCTACACTACACTACATGCTACACTACACTACATGCGCCGTGCGCGCGCGCGCTACCGGGTGAGTGCTACACTACACTACAATACATGCGCCGTGCGCGCGCCCGCTATCGGGTGAGTGCTACACTACACTACATGCTACACTACAATACATGCGCCGTGCGCGCGCGCGCTACCGGGTGAGTGCTACACTACACTACAATACATGCGCCGTGCGCGCGCCCGCTATCGGGTGAGTGCTACACTACATGCTACACTACACTACATGCGCCGTGCGCGCGCGCGCTACCGGGTGAGTGCTACACTACACTACAATACATGCGCCGTGCGCGCGCCCGCTATTGGGTGAGTGCTACACTACACTACATGCTACACTACACTACATGCGCCGTGCGCGCGCGCGCTACCGGGTGAGTGCTACACTACACTACAATACATGCGCCGTGCGCGCGCCCGCTACCGGCTGAGTGCTACACTACACTACTCTACATGCGCTGCGCGTGCGTCCGCTACATTACGACAGTGCCAGTTCGTGATCTCCACTAGAGAATCTTTGTGCACCCTATCGACCATCGCTTCTTCGACCTTCGAGCTCACTGCAAGTTGAAGTAACTTGCTAATCTTTTGGGCTATGTCAGTCACCTTAGTTCTAATGTGTTTCTGTACTTTAAGTAAACAACTGTTAGTATCCTAAATAGAAAGAAAAAAAAGAAAGAAGCAGTAAAAGAAATCTTCCCTTGCTGAGCTATTTTAAACTCCCTCCACTTTACCCTCTACTCACGGTCGTATGTACCCCGCAGAGCCCGATGGCCGGCGCGAACGGGGCGGAGGGCAAGACGGGAGCCGCGCCCCCCTCGCCGCCCTCGCCCCCCGCGCGCCCCGACCCGCTCGCCGCTTTCCACAGCGTCGACAGCGCCGGTGAGTGCCTTACAGCTCACTCACTTATCCTACAGTTTACTCACTTTCCCTACAGTTTACTCTCTCACCCTACAGTTCACTCATTCACCCTATAGTTTACTCATTCATCTTACAGTTTACTCAATGAGCCTGCAGTTCACTCGCTCACCCTACAGTTCACTCACTCAGCGTACAGTTCAAGTTCGTTAGCTTAGTTAGTTTGACCTGTGCTAGTTCAAGTTAGTTTGACCCTCGCCTCATATTTAGGTCATTGTACGGAGCAGGGCTGTGAAATCACTCCAGCCAGCTATTCTCTTTGTAGAAAGCCAGCATTGCTCTAATGTTACTGCTGGCTTCCTGAAGGGATCCCAGCTTCTCAAAGATATGGGTGTCCGTTGCATTTCCACGCTCTCATAGTGAACAATCACGTGGGCGGGTGTTTCCTTTTCTTCGAGGCGTCCTCGGCACAGCGGGGTTTGTCGGTCGGTCCCGTGATGTGAGTGTTTATTCAGTGGGTAATGGCTCGTTATGGTCTGCATTTTCTGTATTTAATTGAAGTAATATTATTTTTATAGCTATTAATTATAATGTCATTATTATTTTTCCATTTGACATGTAATGAATATTACCAATCAATTATATCTATGTCTACGGCTTCGTGTGGCTTGCATCTCCTCACAAGCAGGAGGCCGCGTGTGACGCGCGTCGGCATCGGCGGTAGTCTCTCTGGCTCCAGTCCCTTGTTGATACAAAGAGCGGTATATCTGTAGGTTCGGGTAGTGATTGAGTTGCTCACTTGTAGTTGTAGGTGTAGTCAATGAGGTGACAACTCACATGGAATACAGCAACACACAATTTATTTGCATTTCACAATATTCGATAGTTTAGCAGTAAGCAGTAAGAAGCACAAGCATAGAGGGAGTGACGAGAACAGTTCAGAAGGTAAACGAAAAGACACAGTGATTTAGCTAGCAAGCGATCGAGCGGCAGTGTGAGCTTCGCAGACTGGCGTCATATATAAGTTACGGTATGACTGGCGGGGCAGACAGGCCGATTCCGCGTGTATAGTTCGCACAAATCTTTTTGGGTGTAGCGTAAACATAGTCACAGATCGTTTGCACATCGCTTACTATCTTTACAGTGTATGTGTGAGTAATCGAAGTATTGTGATGGGTAGTAAATTACTATTAGTCAATTACCGAGGAAGTCACTTAGACATATACTCTAAAGACAGCGAGCGATGTGCGAGCGATCTGTGACTACGTTCACGTTACCGCCAAAGAGATATGTCCGGACTACGGCGCGGGCGCGCGTACCGTGTCGCCCTGTCTCCCGAAAGCCGGCCGCTAGGAGTTCGCGCGTCCACGACACTCGTCGTGTTCGGTGTCACGTAACTGAGAGTCGAGTCCTCACGGCCGGCGGCCTTCCGCAGAGCACCGGCGGCGCGTGTCGGCGGCGGCGGCGGCGCTGGACGGCGCGCGCGACGCGGCGCTGCGGGCGCGGCGGGCCGTGGGCCGCGTGTGCCGCGCCGCGCCCAGCTACGAGCCCAAGCTGCGCCAGGTCACCTTCAAGTGGCAGCGCGGCCTCAAGATCGGCGCCGGCACCTTCGGGAAGGTCGGCCGCCCCCGTCACTCGTACCCGATCGTGTGCCGTCGCTTAGATTAAACGGCATTAAAATGTCAAAATTACATTGCTAAATTCCGCCAAAATCCCACAAGCTCGGGAGGGTCGGTTAATGCACCGCTCTCCCTTCCACTTTTTCGAGCTAGGCACGAAAACAACACCACCGACACCGATGCTCGTGTACTGGCTCCGATCATCGGAGCCCGAGGATGCCATTGGTGTCGGTGGTGGTATGTTTGTGTCTCGCTTCTGCTCGAAAAAGTGGGAGGGACGGCGGTCCATTAACTAACCGCGTGGTGCTTGTGGGATTTTGGCGAATTTAGCAAAGTTATTTTCACGTTTTAATGCTATCATGGATTTTCGCGAAGTAACACCTGATTCCATACAATATCTTAGATAAAACAATTTGTTGAACCCTTTTTCTACTTGTGCACAAAAATGTTCTCTATCTATTTATATATTTAATGCTCCGCGTTCTGTGGACGGGTAGCTAGGAAGCTTTGAGCGGCAACAAGACCTTAAGATTGGTGCTGGGACCGTCGGGAATGTGAACCATACTGACTGCTTACTATGTGCTACGATTTAGCTATGAGCCCGAGCTGCTCCACCACCTTCGAGTGGCGGCGCGGCCTCGAGTCGGCACCGGCGGCGACACCTTCGGGAAGGGTCGGCGTCGACCAAGGGAACTAGTGCTCCACGCGCTACAAACGCGTATTTTTATGTTCAAATAGTGACCACCACGATTCAGGTCCGACCTCGTGTGTTGACCGATGCAAATATCGTAGTTAAACGTGTTTGTTAATCATAATTTTTTCCTCTCACTCTGCCGCTCCGGCCGCAGGTGTACACGGTGATAAACACGGAGACGTCCCAGCTGCTGGCAATGAAGGAGTTAGCGGTGTGC